>WOXC01012327.1:0-245000 GCA_011680675.1 Gymnobelideus leadbeateri | reverse complement strand
CCTTTGGTTGCTGGGAGTGAGATGGGAGCAAGTGCCTGGCTAAGCTGGCTAACCCTAGTTTCCTAGGGTGATTAGGAGGAAAAAAAACTGGGGGGAGGAGGGAGTCTATTTCCTTGTAGCACCCCCTCCTCTAACACTTTTTGTTCTCTTTTCCTCTTCTTTTTTTTTCCTCCCCATCTTCCCCTCCCTCCCTTCCTGCCGGCTCCCCACCTCGCCCCGCATGCTCCCGTCTTGCCGCCTGCAGGATGAATTCCACCCGTTCATCGAGGCCTTGCTGCCTCATGTCCGTGCCTTCTCCTACACCTGGTTCAATCTGCAGGCGCGGAAGCGCAAGTACTTCAAGAAACATGAGAAGCGCATGTCGAAGGACGAGGAGCGGGCAGTGAAGGATGAGCTGCTGGGGGAGAAGCCCGAGATCAAGCAGAAGTGGGCGTCCCGGCTCCTGGCCAAGCTGCGCAAGGACATCCGGCCCGAGTTCCGTGAGGACTTTGTGCTGACCATCACCGGCAAGAAGGCCCCCTGCTGTGTCCTCTCCAACCCTGACCAGAAGGGCAAGATCCGCCGGATTGACTGCCTGCGCCAGGCCGACAAGGTGTGGCGGCTCGACCTGGTCATGGTGATTTTGTTTAAGGGGATCCCCCTGGAAAGTACTGATGGGGAGCGGCTCTACAAGTCACCCCAGTGCTCCAACCCCGGCCTGTGTGTCCAGCCTCACCACATTGGAGTCACAATCAAAGAACTGGATCTTTACCTGGCTTACTTTGTCCACACTCCTGGTAGGTCATTCTGAACACTGTTCTCATTTTATTTTATTTACTTGGATTTAGACTCTCTTCCCATTTGTCTTATTATTTAAAAAAAAAAAATCAAATTGCAGTAGGCCTCAGTGGGCACTCTAGCAGGGGCCTGCACTATTCCTGGGGTTCGTTTTTTCTTTTCTCTCTTTTTCCCCCCTTCCTCTTTATTCTTCCTATGTAAGGTGCCTTTACCACATTTTCTATTTTATGTTTCCATCTTTTGAAGGACTCTCTTGTTCCAAAAAAGCTTCATGGCTCTTTGGTTTGGGACTAGAATGTCCCAGGATTTGTCCTGTGTTGGTGAGAGACTGAGATGGGGAAGAATCCAGAATTTGTTATTATATTTTAAAATTAAAGTGAAGAGGTGTTGGGCCACTGCAAGACTCCCCTTAGGTTGTTGTTGAACATGGTTTTGGCATGGTACTGGGCAGTGCTAATGTCAGCGGGAAATGAAACTGGGATGCTCTATGGATATCAGGCTGAACTCTCCTTTCTGTGAATCAACAAAAATGAAAGAATGTATCCAACACTAAGGTACCCCGCTTTAGACACTCAGGCTGAAGATGAATAGGGTAAGGTTGGAAAAGGGAGTTGTTTTGGCTAGGCCTAGCGGTTGTTAGAGAATTAGGCAGTGATTTCACTGAGAAAGCTAGGGGAAAAAACCCCAACAAAACAACAAACAAACTCGGAAGACTCTGCTTTCTCTGTCCAAAGCTTTGACTCCTTACTCTGTCTTTTTGGGGACTAAACGGGTCAGATCTGTACTCTGGATACACTTAATGCATAGCAGATAAATAAAAGTCGGGCACACTTGTGTGGCACAGTGGTAGTAGCATGGCAGTTTTTACAATGCTATATTTCTCATGCCACTCTCTGGCAGAGAATATTCACCCCCCACCCTGAAAAGCTTTTATTTTTATTTTTACAGATCTTTGCTCCATGAGGATTTTCTTAGTACTTTTTTTCTCCTTCCTTCTTTTTACTCGGCTTTTGGGGTTTGGGGGCTTTAATTCCCCTTCTATTTTTTCCTCCTGTCCCTTTTATAATTTCTTTCTGCTTTTGTTTTCTTACAAATTGAAACAGAGATGGCTGGTTAATTTTTAGCCTCCACTCAGCTACGCCCAATTTACTGCCGCCTTTGAAACCCAAACGAGCCGGCACTCTGTGATTAAGCAAAGCAGAAGTGTGTTTACATTATGCCCAACCAACTTGTAATGAGAGGGCTACCAAACCTTTTTCGTGTTTTTTTTCCTCCCTTTTCCTGTATTCCAGCTTTCTCTTTCTCATCTCAGTTCTTCCTTTCTCTCTGCTTAGGCGATCATACAAGGACGTAGCTCAACTTAATGGACTGTTTCACATGTTCTTTTCTATGTCATGGAGTGTATGTGTGTGTATATGTATGTGTGTGTGTGTGTCCCCTTTTCGTTTAAGAAATAGGAAAAAAGAGGGGAAACTGCTGCTATTAACATTCTATTTGGGGAGTTCAGGAGGGTATCCATACATAAATAAAATTTCAGGCACCTTCAGTCTTGGTTTTATAGGAACTCAGCAGAGGTTGGTATGGTTAGTTTTGTGTTGGAAGAAAGCTTTGGGGAAAAAAGGAATTATTTTCAGCCTCCTCTTTTCATGTGCTTTTTGGTGTCTAGAGAAGTAGTTTTCTTAGCAGGGTGGCCGTGGACACTGCCGCGCTGGGCATTGCCTCCTTGCTCCTCTCTAGGTCCATGACTGGCCCTGTTGGTGCGAGGTGAATATGGCCATTGCTGGCAAAGAGAGAGTGAACTATTAAATCAGGTGACTTTACTTTTTTTGAAAGATAAAACTACAACAACCAAAAAAAAGAAAAGGTTAGCTCTCTATTTTCATGCCTGCTGACTGAGACAGAAAGTCTTTTTATTTATTTTTGATTTGAAGGGGACATAGGGAAAACGTGGAACTTTAGTATTCCAGTATCTGAGCCAGTGGGGCAGTCTTGACCCCAAGTTAACCTGCATCTGCAGGTTATGAATAGGGCTGTGCATGAGGAGATGGGAACAGAGGGAGACTCAAAATTTTAATCATGATATACCTTGACCCATCCTTATCCAGCTTTCCACTTGAATCCTTACAGATGAATCAGTCCTTTTCCCTCACATTTTAGGCCCTATTCTTGACTTCCACCAACATACAGCAGAATTGGGATGAAGCGAATGTCACAAGAGACCCATTTCACTGTCACATCTCTGGTTCCTAAATTAATCAGGCAGGCTTCTTGGGGAAAGGGGTGATGAATGACCTGCTGACCTAAGGAACTCAGTGGTGCTGTCAAATCACACAGTTCTCTATGTTCTACTCACTCAAGGCAGACTCTGCTAAAGCTGAGTCTCCACAGTTAAAAATAAAATAGAATAAACTAAGGCAGTTCATCAAATCATTTAGGTCCTCAAACCCTAGATAATCCAAATAGATGAAAGTAAAATTTTTTGGTCTGAATTATTTGAATTCAGAATCAGGTCTTCAGCTAAGCTGAATGGTACATTGGCTGGGGGGATTTGGGGGAATTCAGGGCATACATAGGGTAATTTAGACCACCAGTAGGATTCTTTGTTTTTTCCTTTAGGAGAAAGGTAGTTGGGAGGTAGACTGTAGTAGCAGTGTATATATGCCTTCCTGGTCTGATCCAACTAGAACTCTTCTTCGTTTTTGCTCATTTATTCAGCTGAGTTATCATCCTCTTCTCTTAACACATTGGATGGTTTGGCAGCTTGTGCCCAGCCCTGAACAATGACAGTTTGGGAAGGGCTATAGATTGTCTCCTCTATCCTCCCCTATCTCCTCCACTAGTCTTTCCAACACTCTCCAACTATAAGATGGTGGTCACTGGGGGAATTGTTTTGGGCTTAGGAAGGACAAATTTGATTTTTCATCTGTAAATACAGTAACATGTCCCAAAGTGAGCCGATTTCATTTGGGGTAGTATAAAGGTGAGTTTGAAGGGATATTGTGTCATTTGCCAAGGTGGTTGGGTTCTTATAGTGCATTTACACCACTGGTTACCCCCTTAGATGAAGCTTGAGGAGATGGTTTGCCTGGAGAGGGAGGCCATGGCTATAGTGGTATGAGGAGCTACTTTGAAAGTATGGTATTAGAATGACCATTTGTTTTCCAAATCTTCATTCTCAAGCAAAGAAGGAGAACATTCTTTCTTGATATGAAAGAAGCCTATTGATTTGGGGGGTGGTATATGAGTTTCCTGCTATGAGAAGAAAGGGTTTGGAGTGATGGATCAGGTAAGGGGTAAGGCCAAAATCACTCCATTTTCTCTGAGTACAGACGTGGTACTAAGGCTACTGTCCCAAGCTCCAGTGAGGGATTCTAAGGTGTAGGTGGGAAACATCAAGCCTTCCTTGCCATGAGAACTGGTCTTTAAAAAGGCAGAAGCAAACTGAAAATATAAGACATATCAATAACCAAAAGCTGTGCTATATGGTTTCCCACCCCACTCCTACCCCCTGCCAATCTTGCAACCTGCATAGGGTGGCAGCCTTGGGAATATAAAATACTGGAATGAAGAGTCTTGAATGATGGATATGCCATCCCTTACCTTGGCTTGGGTGCCTGCCCCTTACCTTGCAGGTAACCATATACCCAGTTTTACCTTGGACACCAGGTGAACTTTGAGTCTTCTTTCTTTCACTTTTCCTCCAGAGGTTGGAATTTTGCTCTCACATTTTGCTTAGGGGATGGGGAGAACTCTGCTCCCCTCCTGATTTAAGGGGTTCTTTTGGGGAAAGTAAAGTGGCCATCTACTTTCCTGGCCTGTTGGCTTTGCTGCTCCCCTGAGTATCTAGTATTCTTAAGCCAGGACTTTCTGCTTGCTTCAGGTTTACCTCATGCTGCTTCAGGGGTTCCCAGTAAAAGGTGAAATGAGGGGGGACACCCATTGTGGGAGTCTCATTTTCTCTGCCCTCCTCACAACTCATTCCTGGGAAAAACAGATATGTGACTTCCCCACATGCCACCTGACTTTGCCACTCCATGAAATGACATTTGTATATATCCTCTGAGGTAGTTCCATCTTGTGTGAGGGTTGGCAACGGGAGCTACCTCAAGGAGGTGCCCATCACCAGGTGGCAATGTAGAAGGATCATTGGGTACAGGTGCAGAGGGGACACAGATGATCTCAGCAGTGGGTGGTAGGTAATAAAAATAAAAGCAGCTATATTCATATAGTGTGTTACCATTTACAGAACACTTTTCTTTTAAAAGACCTGTAAATTAAGGAAGGCAAGTGTTATTCACATTTTATAGATGGGGAGACTGAGACTCAGATTAAATGACCTACTCACGTTTATACAGCTTATAGGCGATAGAACTGGGATCCTGGAGTATCCCATTTGATCTTTCCTATAGTGAGATTTTCCTGAAAAACAACAACAACAACAACAACAACAACAACAACAAACTAGGAAGAAAAGCCAGACTTGGCTTCACCCTAATTATGGCTTTTTTTTACTTGTCGCCTCTCATTCTGGTGTCCTGCTTACCTGCTATATTATACTTTGTGCCTGGGACTACCTACCTTTGCTCCCTGTGGTGGGTAGCTAATTTGTTTGAAGTTTCTGTTTCTCAAGTTGAATTGGAGGCAAGAGCAAAAAGAAAACATTCCAGTCTTGGTTTGGTTGGGTGAGGTATGTGGTAAGCATGAAAGTGCAGAAAAAGAGGACCACTTTTGCCAGGAGATAATGATGATCATCTGATTGGTCTTCTGACCCAGGGTCCAGCATGATGCCGTGTCACCTCTCTGAAATACACAGAAAGAAGATACTCTTTGGAACACCTCACCAATCTGTGAGTTTGTAGGGATAGAGAATTTAGAGCTGGAGAAGGGACTGATTCAGAATAATCAATCTCTTTAAAGCCCCTCACTTAACAGATGAGGAAACTGAGGCTCACAGAGTTTACATTGCCCAGTAGTAGTAAAACAGGATTCAGAACTAGGTCTTTTGACTCTAAATCTAGTTTGCTTTCCATAATACCATGCAGATTCCACTTCCTCAGCATCTCTTGTGGCCCTCTGACCCTGTCTTATTAAAACATTTTAAGGTGAGAAAGGGTCCCAATGGGTTTTTATAACATATGTTAATGTTCCTTTAGGAGTCTGAGGCCTAAGAACCAGGGGATTTGGGGCCTCCTTCAAGGCCATACTCCAGGGATGGAGAAACCTGGGGTGCCGTGGAAAAGGGAACTGTGGAGGATATATGATTAGAAGGGGCAGTTGGCAAGAATAGAAATGAGAGGACACTCAGGTGTCCTGAAGCAGCTGGGCAGAGAGGGTAACACTCGGCTGCCCTCTCTGCCCAGGGGAGGTGGTTCTCTCTTTCTCCCTCTCCTCTCCTCTCTGTCTCAGGACCTGCCACGCTTCAGTTATTTTATCCTTTAGTGTCCAATTCAGAGGTCTTTTCAAAGGCCCCAGCCGTGTCAGCCCGGTGCTCACACAAAAGGCCTCTTTGATTTGTTGTTTGTTTTCATTTGCCAGTGGAAGGGGGAGGGGGAATGGAGAAAGAGCTTCTGGGTTTAAAATTTTTTTATTTGGGTTGCTTGCTTCATTCCCAGAGGACTTGGCTCCTTGGAACCTCAGTCCAGAGTTGGGGGTAGGAGAAAGATCAACAACTTTCTGGGGAGGGCAGGAGGTGGAATTGCCCCAGTGTAAGGGAAGGTAGAGATGGATTTAGAAAGGATCGAGCCTCTGCCGTTAAGGGATCTGACTGTGGTGAGAATTGGATTTGGAGCTTGACTGGACCCTTACCACCATTTGGCGATAGAGAGTGAGGAGATTGAATGCCTGGCTCCACAGACTTCTGCCCTCCCACTATCCGTTACCCTTTGAGAGCAGTTGTTTAGAGCAGGGTGAGGTGACTTTTTCCCTTAATTTTATATCTTTGGTTGTTACTGTAACTACAGGGGTAGGTACCTTAGAGTTCTCAAATAAATTAGGACCAACAAGGGGAAGGTCAGTTAGGCTCCGCCTTTTTCTGAAATTCTCAATGCCTAATCTAATCTGTCCTGCATCGAACATTGAACTATATTGGATTAGATATCTGTGCCTGAAGTGAGAAGGAAGGAGTTGAATGAGAATAAATACATACCTACATGAACATTATAGCATATTCAGGCACATGTCCTGAAACACAAATAAGAGATATATTAGGATACACAGACAGATATGTAGGTACATATATCATAAGATCTTAATTTTTGGGTGGGTCACTATGGGCATCAACAGCAGGGAGAATATATTGGTTGGGGGGGAGGGGGTTTAGCAGGGCCTCATTGGCAGATGGGAGGGGGAGGCTGGGGGGCTGAGAGATGGGTAAATTTAGATGCTGGCATTTCTGAAGACTAGTTTTCTTGGCACTGAGGGCACCATGGAAATCATTATGACAAATGCCCAGCCCTGTAGGCCGCTGTCGCCATCTTAAGGACATTGGAGCTGTGGAGCTAGCTAGGCAAGAAGGGGGTTCCAGTAGGCAGAGAGAATGTTTGGAGCATAGGGTGGGGGACTTTATTGGACCTGGCTTTACCCCCTTCTACTAGTCTGTGGACTTTTCTCTGGGTTTCTTTTTTTTTTAAGCTTTAATTTAATTTTCCCAATTAATAACTTTTATTTATGCTTTTTTTTTAACATTAGAATCATTTTCCAATGTTCTCCCCCCACTGAATCCTCCCTTGTAACAAAGAAAAAATTGGGCAAAACCCAACCACCAAAGAACCTGCATCTGATAGTAACTGTACATGCATCATTCCACATGCATGGTCTCCTACCTCTCTACCGAGAAGAGGGAGGTAAGTTTCCTCCTCTTTTCTCTGGGACCAAGATTGATAATTACAATTAATCTGAGTTTAACAGTATTTTAGCATTGTTTTTAGTATTTTTTAGCAAAAATTTTAGCATCTTTATTTTATTAGAATCATTTTGTATATTGTTCTTTTGGTGCTACTCTTTTCATTCTGTATCAATTTATAGAAGTCTTTCCATGTTTCTCTGAATTTCTCATTTGTCATTCCTTACAGAATTATAATATTTTATTATAATCATCTGCCACAGTTTGTTCAAACTATCCCTACCTTATGGGCCCCTACTTGGTTTTGAGTGTTTTTATTTTTGCAACCACAAATAACAATATTGATATAAATATTTTGTTATATAGGGGACCTTTATTTTTTGTTATTGACCTCCTTGTGGCAGGAAAATCAGTGTGGTATAGTGGATAGAATGCCGGTCTAGGAAATAGGAAGGCCTGGGTTCAAATATTGCCTTCAATACTTCTTACCTTTATGACCAAGAGTAATTCACTTAACCTGTCTGAACTTAAGTTTCTTCACCTGCAAAATGGGGATAATAATACCTGAAGTGTATACCTCACAAAGTTGTTAGGAAGTTCAAATAGGGTAATATAGATGACACTTTGCAAACTTTAAAGTATTACATAAATATCAGCTATTAGACAAATGCCCAAGAATGGGATAGCCATGATTTCTCTCCCGTAATCAAATTGTTTTCCATTAACAATTGTACTAATTCCCAGCTTCACCAATGGAGTATCATTGTGCCTATTTCCTTATAATTCTTCTAACATTGATTATTTCTATTTTTCATCATCTTCTACAATTTGATGAGGAAGACGTAAAACCTTAGCATTATTCAATAAACTGAAGAACTCAAACTACTAAGGAAGACACTTTTCAACTATAACTGCTTGGGAAAACTGGAAAGTGGTATGACAGAAAATACTTTAGAAAGATATCTTATATCTCATACTGTAGAAAGCTTTAGATGTATATGTGACCTCCATACAAGAACTCAGGTCATTAAAAAAATTGGTTGAGTACAAAAAAAGTTACCTTTCAAAATTTTAGCTGGGGGAGAATTCATAAGTAAACAAGGGATAAGAGTGATTATAAAAAGATAAACAATTTTGATTGCAAAAATTAAAAAAAAGTTTTGTATTAACAAAACCAATGTAACTAGATTGAGAAACCTTTAAGTGGGAAAAAATCTTTACATCAAATATCTGTGATAAAAGTCTGATAGCCAAGATTTGCAGGAAACTGACATAAATATATGGCTAAGAGCCATATTGTGATATATGGTCAAAAGTTATAAACAATTTTCTGAAGAGAAGAAATGCAGACCATTAGCAACTGTATGAAATTATCCAAATCACTAATAATAAGAGAATTACAAGTTAAAACAACTCGAAGGTTATACCTTATGCACACTGAATTGGCAAAGATAGTAAAAAGATCACAGGATCATAGGATTAAGAACTAGAAGAGGTTTTTAGAGGCTATCTCGTCCAACCCCACACCCTTCATTTTACAGATGAAGAAACCAAGGGGCTAAGGAGGTGAAATGACTTCTTTAAGGCTACACAAGTGGCCAGAGTCATTGTTGGACAAGTGGCTGAGAAAAAAGCCCATTATTATTATACTTTTGGTAGAGTTGAATTTGCTCTCTTAACCAAATATTTCCAGGCCTTTCCTTTGGAAATTTTGTATTGATTTTGTCAGAGAAGTACTGTATTTTTCTAAGTGGTGGCAGGGCTATCTACTGACCTGATCTCTATAGGGGCTTTGAGTAGGCTTCTCCCTTTTCCCTGCCCCTAACCATCTTTGAATCAACTCAATTTATCACATGGTTTCTGGTGGAAATCACTCTTGGACCTTGATATTTAAGGTGTATTGGTAATGCCAGGCTTGACAACCCTGGGCTCACATAACATTATGTTAACCAATATTCCAGCTTATTTCCTATGTGTTGAACCAGCTCTCATTTAATTTACTCAAAGGGCATTCATATTAACAGAAGCATTCTAGTATGTAATCAGGTATGCTGACCCACCTACATCCATAGCAAGCTGGTAAATGAAAATTTCCTTTTGGTTAAGTAAAAATTGGGGTTGATTTTTGACTGCCAGGCTCAGAAATTATTTCACATTGTAAATGAATAACACTACTACGAAATCTATAAGAAAAGGAATAACCTCTCAATGTGTCACAGATGATTTGGTATGGGCAGACTCAAGCATGGTAAATAGAAATGGAACTCTTCTTTACAGGAAGAAAACTCTCCCCTCTTCTCTTGTAGGGTCAGGGAGATCAGAGGGTGGGAAGCATGTTGAGATGTCTGCTCTACGGCTTCACTAGGTGGCCAAGCCTTTTGAAACTACTTTCATATCTCTTATTTCATTTTGTCCTCAGCTTAGTCTGGTGAAGTAGGCAGGATGAGTATTATCCCTCCCTCATAGTGGACTTGAAGCAATTGAGGCCTAGAGAGATCGTGTAACTCAGATCACACAGCAAGTTTGTGGTAGAGTTGGGGACTAAAATCTTGGTCTCCTGATACAAACCCCAGACTTTTCCCACTAGCATCATTGGGGTAGTATAGTGAACTTCCCTGGTACTGCCAAATTGAAAAAAGCCACTAGACAAGACAGCTGTGATGGCTCCCAACATGGGAAGCATCTGTTCCCAACAAATCCAAGTTGAACTTAAGGTTGGAAGCCAGGGCCCACCCTCGCCCTCAGCCCCTCTTTCCCAACCTGGGCCAACACTCAGCTCTAGAGCTCCCCCCTCTGCCAAGCACACAGGGTATACAGAGAGAGATAGGCAGCAGGCACTGTGTGATGCCAATATCACCCTCTCCACTGACAGGCCCAGTTGAATAGGAGCATACTGAGTTCAGACCCTGGATGCAGGTGAGGCCTTTGGTGTCTGGGAACCCATTTCTTAGTGTACCAACACCTGAAGTGTAGAGAGGAGCCTGGCAAGAGCTGCCAGCACTATACCCAAGCCACTCTGCTGAGAGTCATCTTGGAATTTCATTTAAAAATAAATATGAATGCAGTGATTTTAGTTGATCAGACTGCATTTAAGATTCTTTCTCTTCTTGGTTCACTGTTGTCCTTTTTTCCTTGAAGTCCCTTCTCTTCTCATTTAACTTTGGGACTCGAGGTCTATGGGGAGAGAATACCAAGCCCCCCATATTGACTCTGCCTAATGGAACTTGGTCTCTGGGAACAGGGGGCAGGTCTCTCTGAGGAAGTGGAAGTATTTAAAGTAAAATGAATTTCCATCTTTTGCTCTAACTGTATTTCTAGCCCCCTTTTGACCTATTGGAACAAAGGAATGGAACTGCAAAGGGTGAGACCTCTGGTGTCTGGTTCAGTTCTGCCCTCCCTTTCTTTCTCTGGGAAGGCTTCCCCAAGGAGACTTTTACAGGCTGGAATAACATGCCTATCTCCCAGCTCCGAATTCTCCTGCCGGCAGATATGAGGAAGTTTCTGCTTTGCAGAGGTAGCTCAGTATATGGTGGTCAGTGTCTACACTGGGGCACTTGCTGGGGGAGAGAAATGAGTCTACACATCCAGTGGCAATAGTCAGGCAGATCCCAGGTTCTTTTGCCTTTTATAGGCACTATCTCTGTGATAGATATGCATACAGAGCTATATGGGGAGCTAGGATCATGGGATCGTAAGATTTAGAACTGGGACATGAAAGATCATCTCAGATCAGTCATTTTAAGCCTTAGCCTAGACATTCAGTATTTAAATGTTTGGACCCAGCCTTTGGCTTGCCTGGCCCTTGGCACCCCCCTCCCCATTCTTCCCCGGAATTTCAGCCTTTTTCTGCTAGACCTACTCTGGAACTGGCTTGGATACGGAATTATTAAAAGTCCGGGTAGGCCTGCAGGCAAGGGAGAGAGCCCCAGAGCCAGCTGGGCTGACAGAGGAGGGTGGTGTGGAGTGGCAAGGTGGGCCTGGGCAGCTCCCGAGCCCCACACAGAGGCGGGCTGGGAGCATCACTGTTCTCCTTCAGTCTTCCCCAGGGGCTGAGGCGGGATTGCTGGCCGAGAAGTGGCCTGCTTGGCAGTTTCTTGTTGCTCCAGTTTAGCTGGCGGAAGAACCAGGCTTCTCAACCTTTCCCAGGAGGGCAAAGGTTTCCCTTGATAGAAGGAGGCTGGAGAGTTGGTGCAGCGAGAAGGTCCGAGCAGTTCCCAAGGTTGGAAGACTGCCTCACTTCCACCCAAGGTGTCGGAGCTGCCCTTCTGCCCCCCCCACCTTCCCCGCCCTCCACCTCCCATCCTCCATCCTTTCCTTCCCTCTAGGGAGATGCAGGGTCACTGGAACGGCTCCTCCTCCCATTTCCCTCTCCAAACCCAGTCCAAAGTAACGGCCATGCTTCGCCTTCTGGGGCTTATTTTATTCTAATTCTTTGTTTTTGGCAGCAAAACTCTTAACGGAAAGGGGGGGCTGGTTGGTGGGGAGAGGAGGCTCCTGCTCCAGCCCAGCTGTGGGGCTGTGGGAGAGCCGCTCCAAAGGGGTCGAGGTCAGGAACTGGAACTCCAGTCTGTGGAAATCCGAAGTGCAGGAAAAGGGAGGCAAAGAAGCTCCGCAGGGCTCTTGGGGTTAGGTAGGCCCCTCTGGGTACCAAACCTCCAAGGGGGATAGGGACAGACACACCTGGTGATTCTTGTAGACTGGGCGGCAGGCACCATAGCGGTTCCCCTGAGGCAATCTCTAGGAGACTGTGGCGGGTGTAGCCTTCTGGGAGTATACTCTTATTATTCCTGCAGATTATATCACCATTAGTATATAATTACTGTATAATGGGCGTTATTACATAATGTCCGTTATATAACGCTCAGCCGGAGATACAGACAGTAGGGATATTATATGTGTGTGTGTGTGTGTGTGTGTGTGTCTATGTATAGATACCTTCCTCACACTGGATATGTGGTCACATCGTAACCATCATGTAAATACTTCCCTGAGCTGGGCTATAAATTTCTGAAGAGTGACGTCAACAGACTCCTTACTGCGTTTGGAGGCGGAGGGGGGAAGGGAGGGTGAGAATATTTGGCCCCACCTATCTCTTATGACATCATCGTTTCCTTAGCAACCGTGTGCTCCCAAGGGGGACAAAGCGAAGAGAAGACTTTAAAACAAGGGGGATATAGATAAAAATCCAACGGAGAAAATGATGAACCCCCTACACACAAAAATCTCTAAGTTGAGGGGACAGAAGTCCTCTGGTATCTTCTCTTTTTGGGGTTAGGACAGCAATCTTGAGCAGTTAAAATTCCCCATCGTCCCCCAGGTCTTCTTTCTACTTTCCTGTGTCTTTCTGTTCCCTTTTTTCAGATGAGGAATCCCACCACTTAAAGTGGGCCCTTCTAAAGTCCTTGGCCTCATTTTGGTTTCTAAGCTGAAAGAAAGATGTCGAATAGACTTCAGGTAGTGTTCCCTGAGAGTCAAGAAAACAATAATAAAGCCTTAGGAAATTGGGGCCAGAAAGGAAGAGGAAAATAAGTAAGATAATTTAGCATATAGAAGAATAGATGGAGGAGGAAATTAATAATTTTTTTCAAATGTATGAAATATTATTCACGTAAGATGATAAGTAACTATGAATATCTCCTGAGGCCAGTAGACTTTTCATGCAGTTGGAAGGATTAAAATCAAGCCAGCCGTAAGGTGGAAGAGGTTAGTACTGGAACAGGTCTGTTAGTAAGGATGAGCAGCTCTTTGCCCTGATATCTGGGTGCATAGTAAGCTATAGGCTGCTTCTAAGAGAAGGGCAACAGCTCACTAGAGGAGTAGAATCCCCTGTGGAAACAGACTTCAAGCTACAGTTTAACTTAGATGAGAATGTCCCGACAGGGGTAGCTTTCGGCAGGGTATTTACTGCTCTTGGGTGAATCTTTTTCCTTGTTATTTTCACCAACTGCTCACCAAAGAACCTTCAGAAATCAAAGCTGAACCCCTGTTCTTTGACTTTTTTGAATATCTCTTCCCATTGGGCCACTAAGAAAGGAAAGTCACTAGTTATTGAAATATGTGGAGAATCCAGCCAGCTACTGAGAATAGGGCCCTTGGCCCAGCTGGCACAAGACATGACACAGACTGGGCAAGAAGCAAGAAGTTATCGTGAAAAATCCAAATTCAACCCTTTTCTTGCCACAGTTAAGCTTATGCCCTTTCCCCTCCACATCCCTACCCCCAGAAGGGTCATTGTTTTATTGACTGATTTGCAATTTTTGTAGCCATTCACCAAAAATCTATGTGCTTGGTTGTGTCAAATGGCTAGAGTATTAGGCTTGGAGTCTGGGAGACCTGGGATCAAATCTATCCTCTGACACATATTAGCTTTGTGACCCCAATATGGGTAAGTCACTTAACTTCTCAATGCCCCCAAGCAACTCTGTAAGACTATAGTTATAGAAAAGTAGATGACCAAAATCAGTGAAGAGTGTTTTTACACTAGGAAGTTCCCTATATAGGTCTCATTACCACTGCCTTCAAGACTAGATCTGGGTTGACAATCCAAGGATTTGCCTTGATTAAGAGATTGCCTCAAAGCCAGGGCATCAGCAGAGCTACAGGTCTTCTATTTTGTGTGTTTAGCCCAGCTTCTTTTTCTGGGTCCTGGAGTGGTACCAGTAATGAGCATGGATTGGGGATGTAGACCCCAAAGGGTTCCAGCAGGGTCCTGCCTGCCCAGGCCAAGAGCAGTCCCAAGGAGAGAGCAGCTGTACCTTCAAACACAAAAGGCCAGTGCTCAATGGAGCAACAGCCTCAGGATATTAGCCAGCTCATGAGATGTATCCAAGGGAGAGGCTCTAGGCCCAGGGGATGGGGCAAGACATTTTATTTATAGTGTCATGGTTTATAAAGTAGAACCCGATTATGGATCTCTGGGCACAGTTTCAAAATCAGCCATTTCTTTTAAGTTACCTCCAATTAGTCTGTTAATATGATGCTGCTGGGCAGGAGTGACCTGGCCCCACGTGGGGAGATGACCGAGGAAGACAGTACTGAGACTCACTGTCTAATATTAGATTTTGCAACCCAGAGATTCATTAATATAATCACTCAAATACTGGCCTCACTTGGCAGGGCCTCTTCTTGAACCGTCCTTATCTTTAGCAAAGAGCTCTGTCAGGATCACCCTTGGTGTTCCTCTTCTCAGACAGTGGGCAGAGTGCATTAGTTGGCCTGCTTGCTGCCCCTTTTCTCCGATAGGCTTGGCTTTCCATCCCAGCAGCTCTTGCTTCTCACAGCATGGAAAGGCTTTTATATGACTTGTTCCCTGCAGGAAAAACAGCAACAGATATCCTCTCCCTGCAGCAGAAGCTGCTAATCTGCCACCTGCTGTCAAGTACTGTCCAGGGCTTCCGTGTATTAGGGGTTCCATCATCAAGGATCCCTTGGCTGGTATTGCAGCAGGGGCCATCAGGTAGAGGTTTCTTGTTCTTTCTCTGAAAGGAAAGTTCTTACTGGATTCGGATAGGAAAGGGTTGATCCTTCTCAGTTTGGAAAGGTCGAGGCCTTATTTTGTTTTAGAAATAAGAGGTAAGAGAGATTGAGGAACGGGGAAAAAAGGGGGGGAAGGGCTGAGCCCCTGATTTGAGTATGTAATATTTTAGTGGATTTAGGAAATCTGAGGCCAGGGAGGTCCCTGAGGATTGTGGGCAATGAGGAAGAAGTTATTTGGTTCTTTGTTGGAATAAGTTAGAATAACAGTTCCCTAAAATGTGTTTTCTTTATGTAAGTGAATTTGGGTGGTGTCAGAGAGATGAAGATCGAGAGGACAGTCAGATTTTTGACCTCATCTATTTGACGGCCTTGGTTTAGAGTGATACTTCTTAGGTCATTGGGCCTTTTGCTCTTTAGCCTGGGGGGTGGGGGAGGGCTCCATCGCTTGCTGGAGCACACACACACACACACACACACACACACACACACACACAATCCCAGGTGTTTTACTGACCCATCCCAGGGGGATGCTGAGTTTATCTCTACACAGGATCTTTCCTGTTGCTAGATCATCCTTCTCTGGTAGATGCCCTTTGGCATACATTGACAGGGGGAATATTGTACCCCATTGGAATTGTTTGCCTTTTGTCAGAAAACGGTTCCTTCTCTTCGAAGACAACCCAACCTACTCCTTTGTGGAGGTGAAAGGTCCATAGGTGTTTACATTGCATATGTTTTTGGAGTTTCTCAATGTATTATTCAGTTATACTGATTCTTTTTCCTTTCTTAAAAAAAAGCTATTTGTTATATTGGATGACCCAAAAGAAAGGGAAGGGAAGGGGGAGGAATAACATTGGTACCACGGTGATGTTAGAAACAGAAAATATCAATAAAAAACTAAAAACAAACAAAATAACCAATTCCTTCTCTTTTTCATCCTAATGTCTTGGGATGAGAAGAAAAGAGATGTCATGTCTTTCAAGAGACTCTGATCTGTTTACAGCATTGGCATATGTTTCCATGATCTCTTTTTTCTGGGTATAAGATTTGTTGCTGTCCTTTAGATGGGGCATTTCTACTGGCCCTACTGTATTTGGTTGTAGAGATATGAATTTTCAATGGCTTTAACACAATCGTTTTTTAGTTATGTTACATATAACCTCTCTTGGGAGAGATAAACCAACTCATGTGTGTTGCTTCCCACACTCTTCTTTGAGCCCTATACCTTGTGCCTAGAGGCACTCTGGTTCCTATCTTTCAGTTGTCCATCTAACTAGCTCCCTCTCTTTTCTTCATCCAGTCTTCTACCTGCTCTCTCTACCTCCCTCACAGTAGAAACCACCAAATCCTTTGTCTTACTTGCTTTGTTCGTTTGACTTCTTACTTACTCATAACCCTTCTTCGAGCAACCCTTCTTATAGTCCCCCTTCCTTTCCAGGCCCACTGTCCCTCACACCAAGGGCAGCAGGGCACCAAGCCACAATGCAACCTGGTTAGAGTGTAGGAAGATAGCTATTTATTCAGAATGTATTTCTGTTCTGGCCAAAGGCACCTTGTCCTTATTAGATGTAGCATATATTTTAAGATTGTATTACATGGACCAAGGTCAGCTCCGCTCTCTGATACTTTTAGTAGGCTCCGTTCTGGTGGGCAGGAACATTTCTGCCTAACTTAGTTTTTTTTATGGCGTCTGTCTGGTAGTGCTGTCTTTGTGAAGTTGCTTCATCAGGGCTGTTTGGTGACAGACACACCCATGTCCCATTTCCACTCATCATGCACATGCATGCACATGCACATACACATACACACATCCCCGGCAGATACATGTGCATAAAACATTATATTAATCCACTGATTATATGCCTATAGTCACATAAATTCAACGATTCACATACAATTGCTACACTGCACTGTGGGAGGAGAGTGTGGATATAATTGATAGACTCTTCATATGTGCACACACTCCTATTCCCTGATAAACAGACATAGGATAAATACGTTTTCTTATTTATCCTCTATTCATTTACACACACATCCCTTGATAATCACAGATATACACACTCCTTTCCCCACTGTAAAAACCACCAAGGGACACACCCACCAAGATATTCAGCATACATAGACTCCAAACCCATATGCATATTTGGGAAAGACATTCCAGTAGTAGATAATAAATACCCTGTGTGGAGATGGAGTCTAAGGCCTGATCTCAAATATTCACAGCCTGCTCCTTCCTTGTTAGCTTTCTGAGGAGGAGAGGGCCTTGTGGCCACAGTTTGCCAGGTATGGCAGTGGCCCCCCTTTGCCAAAGGCTGTCGGGGGAGCCCTGAGGCTGCAGAAGTGGCTGGTACAGCTGCCTGGCATAAGCAGGTGCCGGCTGTGGCTTCTTCATGGCAGCCTTTCCCCCAATGCTGCTGCTGGAGGTGTGAGCCCACAGTGTCGGCCAGCACATGCCCCCTGAGAGCTAATGGGGGAAACAGCTGCCACCAACACCTGAGGCTTTGCTGGGCTGCATGGTCTGCTACTAGGAGTCTGGGCCACTCGCCACACATATTTTCCCCATGGCAGGCAGGGGGAGGTTAGGGAAGGGAGGGAGGGAGAACCCCTCTCTCTGGGCTGCCAGTCATTATAAATGCAAAGACCCATCAGGATCCAGACCCTTCCCTTTCTCCCATTTTCTCCTCTCAGATATGAGTATACATAAAGACCACCCTTATATAAGAGACACAGAGTAATCCAGAGTCCCTGACCCCACCTACCCAGACCTATAGTTTCTATGTGGATGAATAGAGGTGTACTTAGCTGCTTTTGTGCCCGTGTCATATATGTGAAGCAGCATTGTTGTCTGTTTATGTGTGTACAGTCACACACACAGCATACCTAAGAGTAACATGTGGTATTATGGGGTTACTCAATTTTCTCAAGCTTATCTGACCCCTTATAGGTGGAGTTAGCCCCAACTTTGTTCCTGGGCCCTAGGAGAGTCAATAATCCTGGTTGCCCTCCTCTCAGTCATCAATAAATATTTATTAAGCCCTATATGCCTAGGTTCTGTGCTAGGGATACAAAGATAGAAAATGAAACATCCCTGCTCTCAGCTTACATTTTATGAGGGGAGACATTAGGGATACATGGAATATATAGAAAATAAATGCTAGGTAGCTTTTGGGGGGAGGTGCTAGTTGCTAGGAGGATTGGCAAAGACCTCCGCTAGGAAGTAGCATTGAAGTAAAGCTTTGAAGGAAACTAAGAGGTGGAGGTGGAAAGGGAAGGCATTCTAGGTATAAGGCATGGGCTGGGCAAAGGCATGAAGATGGGACATAGAATGTCATGTGTGAAAAACAACAAGAAAGGCCTTTTGGTTGGAACATTTTGTGAAGGGGAGTAATTGGGATAAACCTTGAAAGGTAGGCTGTTGAATCCAGGTTGATTTATCGCATAATTGAACCCTATATAGATGAGGAAACTGATTCCTAGAAGAAGGGAAGTGACTTGCTTAGGATGATAGAAGTAGTATCAGTGCTAGGATTCAAGTTCAGGTTCAATGATACCAAAGCCAGTGCCAATCCTTCTAGGATATGGCCCATTGTGAAGCCTGTGGTCTGGTCCTGGGCTGCTATGAAACAGGGAAAGCTAGAACATAACAAAGAGCTCTAGTCCAACCTCTCTCCATTTTAGAGATCAGGAAACTGAGCCTGGAGAAATTCGCCCAAAGTCATCCAGGTGCTACATAAGTAGCAAAACCAAGGCTTGTACCCAGGTCCTCTGCCTGGCTTCAGATCCAGCCCTACTGCCTGGGAATCTTTCTGCCTTTTCATCTTCCAAGGAGGGTAGAGTATGCCAGTGGGTACAGCCAGGTACCTCAGGCCAGTGTATCTGACTGTTCATTCCATGTTTCCTAGGTTTTGGTTAGTTCTGTTTTTTTCAACAAAAAATTGAATTTAGTATCTACAATATATATAGGGTTCTTTAAGATCCATTTTGGGAACTTTCAGCATCGGTAGAGTATATTTGGGTCAATATGAGGATGTGCAAAGGTCAGTGTGTATTGTAGAATCCTGGAGCCAGAAAGGACCTGGGAAATCTTAAACTCCTTATTTCACACATGAGAAATCTGAAACCTGGCCACTTGAGGTGATTATTCTAAGGTCACACACCTCCTTAGGGGCAGAGTCAAGACTAGAACTCAAGTTTCATTAAGTCTAATTCAATTCTTGCCATTATCCTACTGTGTGTGTGTGTGTGTGTGTGTGTGTGTGTGTGTGTGTGTGTGTGTGTGTGTGTGTGTGTGTGTGTGTGTGTATCTGTGATGTGTCAGGTTCCCTCCAGCCTATTCAGCAGCTGAGCAGTTTCCTTCTTGGGCTCTTTGTGAACCTGCCTTGCTATTAATCTACCTGTTAGTAAAAGAGATTACAATTGCCGTAATTACAGGGCGCTGAGTCTCTGCCGTCAGGAGTAGGGCTGAGTGAGAGGCGGGGGGAGCCTGGCCCCACGGGAAGCTGCTATTAAAAGCCTAGTGTTTTGATGTGGCACAGGGACAACAGCCCCTCCCGGGAGTTGAGCCGAGTGGAGCCACGACAGGGAATGGGGGCAGGCACCGCTGAAGGGAGCAGAGGCATAGGACTCTTTCCTGACTGTAGAGGGCCTGGGACAAGGGCTTCTGGGATGTTAAGGGCATGTCTTCTGGAGGCTAGGGACAGGATGTCAGCAAACAGAACTGGGAAGCCCAGGGCAAAGAGTGGCCCAGTGTTGACCATGTGAGTCAACACTTACAAAGAAGGCTCAGTGCCCAGTGACCATGCTTATGAGGTGCATTTTGCTCTGTGCTTATATATGGCACGTGCCCATTCACGAGGCTACCAGTCACCTTTTAAGGGGTTTCTGTACCTATGTAAAGTTAGAATGGGAAGGTTGGCTTCAGGGATATGAAATCTGGTACAGGGAAGGAAGTATAGGGAATGGTAGAAAGAGGGGCACAAGAAGACTGAAAGATTCCTTGGTCTTGAGTCCAAAGACTTCACTGTTCAGTGCAAGAGGCCAAATCAGTGCCCCATAAGGTAAGCTTTCTGAATGTTTCTAGTAGAGAGAGTTGCTGACATAATGGGGGGACTGAATGGTGGGAGTCATGGGCTTCCAACTCCTCTCATTTCTATTCCTGTGTGCCTGGGTTCCCTCTCCCCAGGAAAATTCCTTCCTATAGACTTCGGAAGTTTTAGTTAATGACAGGGATTGTCCCCAGAAGACAGAGTTGGCCTGAGCTTTGAGCCCTTTATGCCCCTTGCCCTGATATTTTCTCAGTTGCTTCTCTGCTCTGTCTTCTCTGTTCCAACCAAAGCTTTCCGTTCCCACTCAGTAGTGCCCAGGATTATAGGGTTCTTTGGGGTGGGGTGGGGTTGTTGAAGAACAGGAGGATTTGGAGGACCCACAGTGGTAGGGAGGGAACCTGAGTGGGAGGGGAGGAAAGAGGGACCTTGGAATCACTTCAAGCTAGGGGCCTCCTCCCACCCCCTCCGCAGTAAGCAACCTGATCTACAGGTAAGTTCCCATATCACACATTCATTTCTTCTTGACCCCAAGTCTACTGTATGTCTTTTCTCAGAGTTATGCTTTTGACCCATGTTAATGCTGAAGCAGGAAGGCAGCTCAGAGGACAGAGAAGAGAG
The DNA here is from genome assembly GCA_011680675.1 of Gymnobelideus leadbeateri. Classification (NCBI taxonomy): domain Eukaryota; kingdom Metazoa; phylum Chordata; class Mammalia; order Diprotodontia; family Petauridae; genus Gymnobelideus; species Gymnobelideus leadbeateri. The sequence goes on along the minus strand of WOXC01012327.1, from coordinate 224,243 downwards.
CTCCCTGGGGAGGTGGTTTCTGCTCAGCTACCCTGGTTGGGTTTGAAGTCTCTGTCATTCATTTGTTCAACAAGTATTTATTCACTATATGTTAGGTGTAAGGTCCATGTAGAACTAGTGTCAACCCCCCAACCCTACCCCAGAGGTTTGTTTCTGGCTTTGACATGACTCTGGTTGTCCCTAGAGGGAATGGCACCATTATTGAGGATTCCTGGGGATATGGCAAGGAGAGTGAGGGGACTTCTGTGTGTCTGTATTATAGGATATCTGTATTTGGTTGAGTGTGTGATGTCAAATAGACTTAGGATCATAGATTTAGAGCCAGAAGGTGCCTCAGAAACCATATAGTCCAACTCTAATTTTTGGCAGATAAGGAAACTGAAGCCTAGGAATATTAAACGCCTCATTCAAGGCCCAGAGATAGATTTAAACACAAGACCTCTCTGCTCCAGACCCAACATGTTTTCCACTATACCACTTGTATTTGTGGGATGTTTGTGAGAGTCTGAGACTATGTATTTTTATCTGTTTGTGGTTCCTACCCTCTCCCCCAGCCCTTGAGTGCCCATGTTTTGTGTTTACTCCAGACAAAGACTGAGATTTTCAGCTACTATGAATTCAGGTTTCACATGGAGACCCTAATAGTGGAGTTGCTTTCTTTCTTGCTTGCTTTTTTTTTTATGCCTTGACAGCTCCAACCTTATAATTTTACTCTCTCTCTCTCTCTCTCTCTCTCTCTCTCTCTCTCTCTCTCTCTCTCTCTCTCTCTCCCCTCCCCTCCCTTCCCCTCCCCTCCTTTCCTCTCTCCTCTCCCCCTTTTTCCTTCCTGGGGTTTGTGCTGCTCATCACTGAGATCCCCGTTCATGAAGGATTGCTTCTGACAAGATGGGAGGAGATACCTGTCAAACATTGAGAGTTGATTTTTTGTTTTGTAAATTTTCTATAAATGGGTTGTGGGATTTGTGTTCCTGTATAAGGCTTTGTGACTCTTTGAGTGTGCCTTTCATAGTTACATTCGTGTGTGTGTGTGTGTGTGTGTGTGATCTTGTGTGAGAGAGACAGGCAGAAACTGGTGAACACAATCGTGCACATGTAAGCATGTTTATGATGTGAATTCCCGAGGTTTCCTTCTCCTTTATCATCTGTTTCTCCTGGGATGCTGGCTTAGCTTGCCCACACAAATAGAGATTTTTATCTTCTAAACCCAAAACAGGAGGGGGCTAAGAAGCGGACCAAGGCCCTCTTAAAGGGCCAGCAAGAGGGCAATTAAATTAGAAGGGCAGCCCAGAGGCCTAGCAGCTGTCCCTGTTCTTTTGGAGGGCCAGCATCTTCAGGCTGCTAATTGGGGGAGGGCTAACCTTGGCAGGGGCACCTGGGAGGGAGTAGGGGCTGCCATCCAGACCGAAGCCCTGTAAGAATTGTCTGTCCAGGTGTGCCCTGTGGACCCTTCAGGATATCAAAGAGTGAATTTGGGGAGAACATGTTTTCTGAGATTAGACTCCCAAATTTAAGAATATACATAAACAAGCCTGAAGGATTCCCTTCACTAATCTTTTGTGGATGGTTCTGTCATCCATTAATTTGTCCCAGCTCTTCTTGAAGCTGTTCCTATTTTCAGCCTGCACTACCTGTCAGGGAAATGAGTTCTACGGGCTGTTCCTTGTCATGTTAAGCAGGACTGCCTTTTTATTTATCTAAAATGGCCCCCTTTTTAGCTAACTTCATCCTGGTGTTCACCTGTGGGTGTGCCTACCCTGTGGCTGTCTCTTACATTTACATGGACTTCCATCATATCCTCTTTCATCTGCCCTCTTTCTCATCATTGCTTGAGTCTGTCTTCAGATGCTGCTTCACGCATTGGAAAGAATGTCTCTTCATCAGCTCCACTGCCCATCACCTAACTGCACATGAGCTTCCAGGGTTTGGAGGAGGCCCAGGAGGAAGAATTTGTAGGCCACCAGAGTAAAGAATATGGTCACAAACTTGGTGTTGTTAGTAATGGAGTGTACAGGGATCTCATGGCTCAGTGGGCATAACCCTCAGGGTTCTGCCTTTTACCACCTCACCTTACTGGATTGAAGGAAAGAGTAAGGCCCAGGGCAGGGGGAGTGGGTGAAGGGCAAGAAGAAGCAACAGGAGTGTGAAGTAGGAACAGTTCTATGGCTTGGGTACAGACCTAGTCTCATGAGGTGGGGCTAGGGTGGCACTGCCAGGTGTTTGGGGCTCTGCCCAATTCCCCATGCCAGTCTTGCCAGAGGCCAGAGGACTGCAAGTGAGTCAGCCAGACTGCCTGCTGCCAGGTGTCCCAGAAGAAGGAGGGCCAGGACAGGCTGGGTGCTCAGGTAGAACCAGAAGCAGTGCCAGGCATGGGGGAGGAAGCAGAGTCTATGTCTTTATGTACAAGAGCCAGCCAGATGCGATTCTTGCTTTGGCTACTCTGAAGCAGAGAGAGAAGGGCTCTCTGCACTGTTCAGGTGCAGCTGCCTGGTCCAGCAAACAGCAGTGACCTCTGTACAAGAGTTGAGGAGAGTCCTAGTAAGTTCTTTCCATTGGATGGGGGGAGGAGTCAGTGACTCTTATAAACATATCCATCTTACCTACCTCACAGAATCATTAGGTACACCTTGCAAGCCTTAAAGTACTCTATAGCATTAGCTATAAATTGAGTTCCTCTCCTTTATTGAGGGCTTAAACTTCTGCATGACTGCAGTTTCCTTTTCTTGTTCTTAGACTCTAGCTGGGGCAGTGCATTCAGGAATTGGGGGGTGAGGTGGGAGGTCAGCCATAGGCAACTTCACTCTTTTCAAACCACTGGGCAAGGTCTGCAGAGAGAGCAAGACATTCAAGGGTAGTGGGAAAAGGGGTACAGCCCCTCTCCCCTGTTTTAGGAAGGTCATACAGGTCCATACTGCTTCAAAGTTATGGAGGATGCCCGTAGAGAAGTAGGTCTGTGTATCCCCTCCCCTCCCCTCCCCTCTCCTCAGTCAGGGCCTCTTCCCCACGTGGCTCATTACAGCTCCAGTTGTTCAGGTCCTGACCCCAAGATCCTTCCCTCTTGACCTCTGACCAGCAGATACTAATCTGTGTCAACAGGCCCCACGGGTTAGAGAAACACAAACCCCAGCACTGCCTCGGCAGGTGTGAATGCTAGGTGGGGGAAGGGGATCTGGAGGAGGGGATCAAACACGGGAAGGGTAAGAGTTGACTGTCTCCAGCCCAGCCCTGAAGGGGTTGTGGGAATAATAAGAGCAAAATCAGGGCAAAACAGTCTCTCTTAGAGGATCCCTTCGAAAGGAGAATACCCTGATAGCTTCTTAGCTTGGTAGTTAGTTCATTGACAGCTTCCCTCCCTAGCATGGCAAAAGCCCTCCATGATTCTTTGAAATTCCACTTGATTTTTCTCGGTCTCACTCTTCAGTTTTCTTCCATTTCTACAAGTGTCTTTTATTGTTTTCTTCTTTCCATTTTTTTTGTCTTCTACCTCTATGGAAACTTGGGGGCCAAATGTCCTTTCTAATTGTTACTAGGATTGGAGGAAGAGGATTGGTGGGGCTTCCTTTTGCTGTCTGTACTATAGGTGAGACAAGGTGAAACGAGGAACCTAACAGGTCAACTTGTATTTCTTACTCAGCTGTCACTTTTGAGGTCACACAAGGAAAGGCCCTGCTTTTTCCCTACTCAGAATCCTTCCAACCAAATGATGGCAAAGGTCCCTTTCAGATTCATCTCTTTAGTATCCTCTATAGTACAATGAGGGATGAGGTGATATTAGTGAAGCAGGCTCGGGGCCACTGACCACTAACAGGAACAGGGAACCTCTGGGCCTAGCAGAGAAAAGTGTTAACTATCTTTTCAGTATAGCCTGGTATGCTGAAATTTTATGGAAATGAGAATGGCATAGTTTTCATTGATAACAAAGTAGATTCTCCTGCTACTTTGTCTGCAGGAAGAATCTACTGGCAAATAAAGGTTTCTTCTCCCTTTTCCCCAGCCCTGGCTCTTAAAGAGACCACATTAAACTGGTGTTGGGATTAGGTTATTAGGCTTCTAGGCCTGATGAAGAAGTCCAGATGGTGTCTAGACCAACTCTCTCTGCCTTCAGGCAGGGCAGTGCTTGGCTATCCAAAGAAATTGGTGGATCGTTTATTTACCCTTCATTTGGGGAGAGGAGTGGAGTTTAGGGGCAGAATTATATGCATGTTGAGTTCAGAGTTGGGGCTAGAGGAAAGCCCTCCTTTCCCTTCTCCACTTTGCCCATCTTGCTGCCCTGCCACCCTATCTCCAAACATACACTTGCCCAGTAATTAGCATACCTTGGGGGTTCCTCAGGGCGAGTACTGCACACGGCCAGACCTGTAGCCTTGCTTCTCTCTACTTCAGAGCTCTTCTCACACTACACCAGTTGCCCGCAGCAGGAGCACAAACTGTGAACAAATTCAAATTAGCCATAACAGAGGACCTGAGGCCTCCAGGGATAAAGCTGATGCTGGACACACTCACTCCCTTGAGGATAGAGAGAGGGGCAGTAATAGACCTGCCCCTTAGATCACCTCCCCAGTGTTCTGTTCACCACTTACTCTTGCTGAGCCTGGATGCTGTGGACCCCAGCCACTAAATCTGTCAGTCTAATGTTCCATCCCTATACTCCCCTCATACTGCTCAGAGAGAATCTAGTTAGTGGGAGGCTCTGAATAGAATGCACCCCACCCCCTCTCTCCCAATCCTAAACCATCTCTTATAACCCCAGGATCTTTCCGTTCTCTATCCCTAGGCTTTGGCTCTGGAGGTATCCTCTCTCTCCCACTTGCAGCTTGATAGTGCCTCTGCCCTCAGTTAGCCTCAGGCTCTTCTTTCAGGCCTGCAGTTTGCCCCCTTTGCCCAGATTAGAACCCAGCTGTTCAGGGAAGTATACATCTGTCTGACAGTTTGCATCCATAGGCAAAGAGGGTAGCACAGGGAAGGTTCTGATTTGAACTAAGCAGGGAAAAAGCTACCACAGGCATGTGTGTGATGGGTGGTTTTGGTGCATGGGCATTTTTCAGTCCCCTGTGCTGTTGGCTGTAGTGAAGTTGTCCGGTTCTAGTGAAAGCTATCTGACTGGGTACCCTCCTGCCTGGGTGCTTTGCTTTTCTTCTGATTTTCTTTCTTCTTCCCTCCCCCTCCTGGCTTTGGCTCTCTGGCAGGGCTGGGGAGCAGCAAAGTTTCCAAACATTTTTTTTTCATTTCCCAAACTTTTCCAGATGCCAGGAAGAGGCCAGAGAGGCCCTGAGACTCTACTGAGAAGGGGGAAGGGAAATCCTTTCTAAGGCTTCTCTCTTTCTTTCTTCAGGGAAAAAGATGTAACTGGGCACATAGTGAGAACCAGGTGATCAGGGATTACCTTGGCTCCTCCAGACATAGTTCAGTCCAGAGGCGATAAGGGCCCAGTGGAACTCCCTGCTTAGTGCTCTGTCCCTATGGCTGGGTCTATAAGGTGATGATGCCTCTCTCCCTACGTCCTGCAATCTCTGTCACTCCCTCCCCTGGCAAAAGGGAGCTGGGAAAGGGCACTTTGAGATGCTTCTGGGTAGCTGAGAGCTACTTCAGGGTCACCCTCAGCAAACCTTCTATGGGGAAGAGGCTTCCTTTGTTAAGAGAAAAAGAATTTTATTACTGTGGCAGAAAAGTTCAGCCTGAAGGAGCAGAGTTTTGGGGAGGGGAGAGCTGATATCCCCTACCCACCCATTTTCACAAACCTTGCCTTTTAGAAACGAAAACAGCTTAAGGGAAGAAGGTTCATTATTATGATTGGGGTAATTAGACTTGGGAGAATACAATTTGGAAGGTGGGAGAAAGGACAGGCATCTCCTATCAAACCCCCCTATCCACTAAGGGGGCACTTTTCTACTTAGCTCCCGCCCCTCTCTCCATACTCTGCCCCCCCCCCCATCCCCGGACATACTACACAAACAAAGGGCTCTTTGTGGTCCTGGTCCACTGGCCAGCTGCCAGCCACATTCTTCAAATGTTTCTTACGCTAGGATCTCCTGCTGCCCAGCCTGACTCCTTTTCATGAGGCCTGGGCCTCTGGCCTGGTAGTCCCTAGGTCCTTCTGACAGGACATCCACACATTTTTTTCCTTCCTGTCACCCTCCAAGGACATTCAGCCTTGGAGGAACCTCCACATACTGTAGCTGTCCTCGGTGCTTTCTTTTGGGTGAAGATGGATTGGGTGAACACATAAGGGGTCAGTGAGACTGAGTTGGGGAGCTCATAAAATACCATAATTGGGATGGGTCACTTCCCCATTCTACTATCCATCTTCTTCCCCAAAGAGGTTTTATATCCTCACTGAGAATCATTTTCCAAGAAGGGTAAAAGGGTCCAAGGCTTGGTTTTCTGGAGGATGCTGATAGGTATCATGATTTAGAGCTAGGCTGATGATAATAGTGGTAATAGCAGGAGTAGTAGTTTTTCTATAGCTCTTTAAGGTTTGAAAAACAGTTTATAGAAATTATCTCATGTTATCTGCACCATAGATCTGGGAGGTATGCACTATTATTATGTCTATATTATAGATAAGGAGACTGAGGCCCAGGGCAGTTCATCGACTTGCCTGAGATGCACACTTAGTAAGAGAGGTGAGGCCAGATGTGAATGCAGGTTTTCCTGATTCATGTGTAGTGCTCTGCCCTCCAGGATAATTAGCTGGTTCCCCATTTATCAAGTTCCCTTCCCTCAAGCTAAGGCCCAGAGAACTTAAATGATTTGTCAGAGGCCACTGAGCTAGTGAGGGGTCAAACGAGGTTTCAAATTCAGGTCCCCTTCCTCCAAGCCTAGTGCTCCTCCCACTCGCCTCTAAGCCTTTCTGTGAAGTGACTGCTTCTCAGAGCATCCCTACCCGACTGTTGTCAGTTAGGAAGAAGGCAGGGAAGGTGGGGGTGCCTGGGACTCTCGAAGGGAGATTGCTTAATTGGTGTTCGCTGAAGTGCTTTCTAGTCCCAACCTTCTTCTGTGTCGATGGTAGTAGTGAGTAGGGGGCTGTTTCTCTTGGCGTGAGGGGATTCTATGGGGGCTCATAAAGTGCTTCCAAAGAACGGACAGGAGCCAAGCGAGGATGTGGAACCCATTGGTTGTCAGGGCAAGAAGGAAGGGAGAGGCAGCGATGGGGTGGGAAAACTTTTCTTTCCAAAAGGAATACTGAAAAGTCAGCAAATACACCCCCTCCCACACACACATCCCTTCACCTACAGTCACAGTCACACAGCCCCAATCAAACCCAGTTGCAGCCACACAAAGTCACACAAACACACGGTCCTAATGAAAACCTGGATGGCTGCTCTGCCTTTTTTCCCCCTCGTTAAAAAATGTTCATAATTTGGAAAGAAAAAGCGCATTTTACAAGCTGGCGGCTCTAGGGAACTTTCCGTCGGTTCTCTCTGGCCCCGTGATGGGTGGGGCCCGCTCCCCCCCCTCCCCTCTCCTCCCCTCCCCTCCCTCCTCGTCTTCCAGTCCCAGGCACCCGCTGAAGGAGATCCCCACCCTCTTCCCCCCACCCCCAGGGAAGGAGGGGGAGCAATCAGAGTCTGAGGGCTAGCTCTGGCTTAGCCTCTGTCCAGCATCCCCAGATGACTGGTGACTCGATTCTAGCCCCTAAGGTGAAAAGTAGACCCAGAGAGTGGACACATCTGCCTCCCCCACCAGGAGCCCTCGATTTGTCTTCGTGCTTGAAACTAGGGTCCCTGGAGTCCGCGTGTCCAGGGGCCTCTAACAGGGAGGGAGTAAAGGAGGTGCTGAGCTCACCGCCTCGGCATCTGCCCGCCTGCCCCCGCCCCGCCCCCCCCTCGGTGTGAGGCCGGCCGTCACTCCGCCAGCCGCCTCTTTCCCCTAATAGCTTTTTAAGTCCAACCACATGTGTCTGCAGAAAGTGGAGCCGCCCCTCACTGGGCCTCCCGCCCTCCACCCAGACCACCCTCCCGCACCCTTGTAGCATCTGCCCCCTATTGGAAGACCCTGGGGTGGAGAGAGGGAGTATTTACCCCTTTGAGAGTTCATCTGCTCTTTCCTAGGTCCCGAAAGAACCCTAAGGAGGAAAGCCTTAACTGAGGTAGTGACCAGGAGACCTTATACTGAGGCCTAGTGGGTTCAGGCCTCTTGTGAGCTTGAAGGGTGGAACTCACAGTAGGTAGGCCCTTCTAGTTTTGTGAGGGTCAACTAGGAGAGGGAGTTCTTACAAGCCTCTTCCCTTGCTCTTAAGTGGCTGGAAAGAGACCCTTGGAGTTTGGACTCTGGTCTAGCTCTTTGTGGCTCTAGAGCTGTTTGGAACCAGAAGGCCAGCCCTGGGTGCAGAAAGGTACATTGGGTTCCACCCTATTAGGCTCTAGTTAAAAATTTTGTTGCTGAGCCTTTTCTCCCCTCCGCTATACTCTGCTCTCTCCTCCGATCATCCCTGAGGCTAGCATTTATTCCATGGAAGGTTTGTAGTATTGTCCTTCCTGCCCCCTGCCTCAGGCTGACCCTGTAATTGAGAGTGGCTCAGTGCACGTGTATGTTGCCCTGTTTGTATATATAAGCTGACTGGGGAGGTTTGGGGAGTGCAGTTTTGCAGGAGGGTAGTGAAGGATGAAAACCAAGGGGTGGGAGGCCCTGGGGGCCTAATGAAAAAATTGCTTCCAGCCAGGGGGGCCTACTCTTTCACTGAAATTGCAACCATCCCTAGCTTGCCTTGCTGCCACAGTCTCCACCCCCAGGGAGGGGTAGTGAGCTAGGGAGGGGAGGGGAAAGGGTGTGTGTGTGTTGGGGGGGAGGGCCTAGTGATGAAGATTAAACATGATTCAGAGTTAGGAAATTCACACATACCTGATCAAGTGGCTTGATCCTGTCACTTGAAATAGTCGGGGAGGAGCCAATAACTTTGACCAGTCTTCCTTTAGGACTGACTAGCTGGTAGCTGTGGCTTCCTCATCAATACCAGAGTGCCTCATTTGAAATCTGGCTTACTCCAAGATGTGGAATAGGGTTAGATTTCTCTGAAGAAGAGTTTATTCCTCTACTCAGACTCTTTAGAAATGATAAGACTATGCTCCCCAAGAGCCTCAGGACCAAGGAGGTGAGGGTTAACACTTTCTTTCACCTTTTCCTCAACCCCTCCCCCCTCTTCAGGACAGCTGGTGCTATCTAGAAGCTAGCTGGTACTATCCAAAGACTAGTTGGGAAACAGTGCTCTTACCATCTAATATTCATGCACATCTAGGCCTCCCTCCTTCAGACACTCTAGGGGCAGCTAGGATAGAGGCTCATGGGATAGAGTGCAGAGCCTGGAGTCAGGAAGACCTGAATTCAAATCTACCCTCAGACACTTACTAGCTATGTGACCCTGGGCAAATCACTTAACCCTGTTTGCCTTAGTTTCCTCATCTGTAAAATGAGCTGGAGAAGGAAATGGCAAACCACTCTAGTATCTTTGCTAAGAAAACCCTAAATAGGGTCACGAAGAGTTGGACATGACAGAACAACAACAACTTCAGATGCTCACACCCCTCCCAGAGAGTCTACTGCAGGCATGTTGATCCAGAAGGTACCTGAGAACCTAGAGAGACTATGTGGCATAGTGGGAAAAGCAATAGACTTTTCCAGAGTCTACGATTCAGCTGATTGCCTTTCTCACTTTAACCCTGGACCATGGACAAATTACCTAACCTCTCTGAGTTTGTTTTGTTATGTATAAAATGGGTATAGTAGTATTTGAACTTACTGATTTCATTGGGCTGTCACAAGGAATGTATTTTTTAAATTGTAAAGCATTATATAAATAAGGGAACGTTACTATCGACTAGAGGTTCTCATTGTTGTCTTTAGTTTTGCTGTTCTCAATGCCTGGAAAACCCTTAATTTACACTCCCTCTCCACCCCCACTCCCACTCAATTTAATTGTTGAAATCTTATTCATCTTGAAAAACAACCCCAGTATCCCCTTCTCCATGAAGCCTGACCCCTTCAGTTAGCTATCCTTCTCCCTCTGATCCCCACCCCCATACCATACTTTTGTTCTTCAAATGTGCTTATGTATCATCTTGAATTGAGTTACTTGTGTATGTATGCTGTCCTCTTACTAGACTGTAAAACTACTTGAGGGTCAGTGAGATGCAAGGAAAGAGAGTATGGTGCAATGGAAAGCATTGGATTTCCTCTTTGAATCCTTCCTTGGGTTTGAATCTCAGCTCTGTAAATAACTGAGTAAGTTTGGACACCATCCAGCTGGGTATCCCTCAGTTCAGAGTATTACCCTCCTAATACAATGCTCTACAGAGAGTATATCCTTAGTTAGGGTTTCATTTTCATAGGATTTAGAGGGTTCAACCCCCTCTTATTGATGAGGAAACTGAGTTCAATAGATGATCTGCTCAACCTCTCATACATAAGTAATAAAGCCAATTGGCATCCTGATCTCCCAATTCCAAATCCAAGGCTCTTTCCACTTCACTATACTATCCTACCAGCTTCTTCCACTATTTCTTGTGGAGAAACCTCCCGGGCTGCCGCTCCAGGAGGAGACCCTAAAGAGGGGGCAGAAAATAGACGAAATTTAAAGAGCCTTGAGATTCTTAAAGGAAAATGACTCCTCTCTCTTCAGCCTTGTAGTGTTATGGAAATAGATGGTCTCAGTGACCGCACATGAGGCTCAGTGGTCAGCATCCTGGCCGGTCCGTCCCTTCCCGCCTGGAAAAGGCCAAACCAGCCCTTCCATCTCCCTCCCTACTCTCTCTCTCTCGGTTCACAGGCCCGGCACCCCTCCACCCACCCCAACTCCGTGCCCAGCCCCTCCCTGGCTCTGCTCCGAAGCGGCTGAGGCAGTGGCTCTGCGCTGCGCGGAGCGAGTGCGGCAAAGGGGGGTGGGTGGGTGGGGGGGTTGGGGAAGGCAGGAGGAAGGAAGGAAACAACCCCATTGTCATCCCCCAAATTACTGGCTGGGCTGGCAGGGGAGGAGGCGGGAAAGCCGACATTGTTTACTTAATTAAAAGTAAACAACAATTTGCCGCTGCCAGCCTCCCATTAGTGCGCGCCGAGCCCTGTGAGCTGGGGGACTCGGCTCGCGCTCCTGCCGCGCCCGCCTGCCGGAGCCCGGGTCCCCTCCGGCAGCGCATCGCAGCTAAGCATGGCACTCCTTGGCGCGGCCCAGCCCCTTAACTCTTCGCCGGGAGCGAGGCGGCCTTGGGGCGCCCGACAGAGTCTGCACCCTCCTGCGGCCTGCAAGGCGGATCAGATCTGCTCTCCTAGCCTCAGGCTCCTGCCCACTACAGGACAGGAGAGAGTAGGGGCGGGGGGAGGGCGAAGAGTAAGACCAAGAAACCGCCATTGGACTGGACGCCACAGGCGCATTGAAACTGCTGCTGCTTTCACGTGGCTGAGGGAGAGAAAAGGGATATTTTCAGCGTAGTCCCGAGACCGGCTGGGGCGGGGAAGAAGAGAAGGTTTTTATATCCATTTATTTCCAAAAACTAGTGATTTAGATAGAAGAGAACTTCTCCCTCCAGATTCAGGACCTCTTCACCCTCTACTTTTGGCTGTCCGATGCCCTAACTACCTGGATACTTAATGCCTTTCTCCCTTTCTCTTTCCCTCCCCTCCCCTCCCCCCCACCTCAATCCTTCCGCTGCTTATAAAAATCCTCCTCCCTTCTCTTCTTGGCTCTGCTCCCGGATCCGGGCTGTCGGAGACTTCTGGAGGGCCCGTTGGAAAGATGAGCTCCCTGTCGTGTTGCATGGAGAGGAGAGGGCCTACTGGATCTGGGGTGGGAGGACTGAATGGCGGGGGGGGGGGGGAGTGGGAGACGTTAGCCAGGGTAGCCCCAGGAGCCCCTAGGAAAAGGGGAAAGAGGAAGATAGGATTGGAGGGTGAATAGAGAGAGCAGCTCAAGACCTACTCCCCTGGAGGTTTCAGCCTGGAGGCAAGTGGAATTAAGGAAACCTTAGTTTTTTAATTTTTTTAAAAATGTCGTTTCAGGGTAGGGGGATGTGGGGTATAGTTCTTAGGAACTAGGAAGACCAGAAGAGGGAGGGACTGACAGTCTAGTGAGTGGGGTGGTAAATATGGGGGTGATGCTAAAACCCCACATTAGGGAATCAAGAGTGATGTACTTTCCCTGCTCCCCCACAACTGTCCTTAGAAATTGAACAGGGGGCCCTAACAGAACTTCTGGGAAGGGTTGAAATGGGAGCTGGAGTTGGCTTCACTTGGGTTTCCAATTTTCTCCAGGCCTCACTTCTAGGTTTTTAGTCTCTGAAAGGTCCATGTACAACAGAGTCCTCCCTCCCCTCCCCCCACCAGCTAGTAGAAGAATTCTACTTCCCACCTACCATAGTGCTTCTGCTTCCTGCCCTCATTCTCTTACTGACTTTTCTTCTCAGTCCCCAGGGCTGCATCCTTCCAGCCTTCCCTTCACAAAGCCAGGGAATAGGGGGTTGTTTAGAGAAAGGGAGCCAAGTACATAAATAGTTGAAGGCCATGATGTCATTACTCCAGGGTTTAAGACCAAAGCAGGAGAGTAGAGGAGGGAAGAAAAGGAGACATATAGATACCTCTTATGCCCCAAAATGTGTATATTCTGCTTCCAGCCATGTGAGCTGCCCTCTCCCTAATAGCAGTCACATATATCCTTTCCCCAAGGTTTTACCCACACATAACTCCCCCCACCCCCATTCATACCTCTCTAGGATTTTCTCACACACAGGATGTGCTCACATACCCTCTAGAATTCACACTCACCTATATACTCTCCCCAGGATTCACCCACCCCCACTAGGTTTCACACACATCAGAATTAGCACATAAACACACACATACACACACACATATACATGTATGTACACACAGATCTGGGAAGTCTATTCCTTGCTTAATTGAATTAAAAGGGCTACAGTTTGGCAGGACATTGTGTATCTGAGCTTCAGCCTCTTTGCAGACAATTTCAGGGGGATTTTCAGGCCCGAATGCAATTCCAGCTGCTGCTGCTCCCTGTGGGGCAGCCCAGCCAGAACCCCTTCTCCTCCCTCTTCCCTATTTGCCAGGCCCCAGTGGCCTCTGGGCAACAGGCCAGGTTAGGCCAGGCCTGAGGTCTGTGGTGGAGGTGGGGGGTGGTCTAGGGTCCTATTTTGCTCTCTGAGCCAAGCACTCACTCCACAGTCTCCTGCTGCGATGTGTTATTCTGTCTCTGGTCGGGTGGGTCCTAGAAGCTAGGTTTCCTAGGGCTTTGTGGGGGGCTCAGGGAAAATAAGGTAACCCCGTTAAAAAGGTACGCAGATGCTGGGAACAATAGTCCAGTTCTCTCTTCTTCCTTTGGACTTCCTTGTTGCCTGTTGGTCTTTACTGGAAGGTCAGGGGATGAAAGTACTTACAGGCCCTGGGGAAGGATTCTATACCCTCTCCTCCTCCCCCCAAAGACGTAAGGATCTAACTCCAGGGAGGAGAAACAGAAGGAAACCAAATCTGGTTTATGTCTCAGAGCTTTGGGAAAGCCCAACTCCAGGGGACAGAGGGAACCTTTAGGGTGCTCCCTCTGGGTAGACAGTGACCTCCCTTACCCTGAGCCAGCTGCCTTTCCAGCTTCTCCTACTCTCTCTCTCTCTCCACCCCGCCCCCCCCAGCTGTCAGAAGAGGGAGCTTCTTGGCGCTTCTTTGCTTTTCAGGGACAGAAATAGCATCGAGCAAAGGTGACGGATTTAAAAATATCTCCCCCACACCCCCTGCCCACCCCCACAACAGCCTTATCCTTGGCAAGAGTTGGCTGCTGGGCCATGGGTTCCTTTCCTCGAGCTCACCCTGGCTGGTGACAGATGAACCCACCTCTCAACTTCCCCATGTATAGAGGATGCCTGGGTCCCCTGGGAAGGGAGAGTGTAGCCTGGGTCTGGCTAACTCTCTATTCCTTTTAATGGATGCCCCAGGGGGTATCCAGACTCACTGCTTAGTGACAGGAATTCTCAGCCCACATGGTACCATAGGGAAGCTATTACCATCTCTTTGGCTCCTCCAAATCAAGGGAAGGAGGTTTTTTTTCCCTTACACCTCTTTGGAGCCCTTATTTAGGATGGGGCAACAGGAGAAGATCCCAGATTGCCTTGCCATCTGAGGGAAGAACTCTGGTTACTTTTGGCATACGTGAAACAAATGTTCAGTTCATGCGTCATGGGCAGCAAGCACTCCTTTAAGGAGTGGTACAGACTGGCAGTTTCCTTCAAAGGCAACCTCAATGAGTATGTCTTAAGTACCTAATACAGGTAGTGAATGTACTGTGATTAGTGCTGAAGGAGATACAAAGGTGACATGACAGCCTTTGCCCTTATATAGTTCACAAACACTAGCAGTACATTACACAGAATTCCTTTAATTCCACAGATATTTATTAAGCACCTACCATATGCCAGTCTGAGGAGTAAAGGACAAAAATGAAAGTGTCTGACCTCAAGGAGTTTATTTAAATTGGGGGGCAGGAAAGAGGGGGGAAGGAATATATGTATACTATCCTCAAGAGTACTAACAACTCCATCTATATCTTTGATACAAAATTATACACGGTAAGTGCACAAGAGATACCAAATTTCTATCAAGGTCTAAGAGGGGAAAATGTTACTAATGGAGGGGGGTGAGGTGGGGAGGGGAGGGAAGGGAGCAGAGAATTGTATCATCTCATTCAGGATAGCCTTGTGGATTATCTATCTAGTTTTTACACCACCCTCTCTAGCAGCCCCTGCAAAGAATCATTCAGCTTCTTCTTGAAGATAGGGGGAATTAATCATCTGTTATAGTAGCCCACTACAGTTTTCATGGCAGCACAGATTTAGACCTGCAAGAGAACTTAAAGGCCTTTAAAGCTAACCCTTCCTTCTGTATATAAGAAAATGGAGACAGAAAGGTTAAGTGACATACCCAGCATCACATAATTCAATCAATATACATTTATTAAGCACTTATTGTGTGCCAGGCACTGTGCTAAGCATAGGAGATACAAAAAGAGATAAAAGTAGTCCCTGCCCTCAAGGAGCTTACAAACTGAATGGGGGAGACAACATGCAAACAAATATATACAAAACAAGTTATACATGGATAAATAGGAAATAATCAACAGAAGGAAAGCACTAGAATTAAGAGAGATCGGTAAAAGCTTCCTGTAAAAGATGGGATTTTAGTTGGGACTTAAAGGAAGTCCAGTCAAGCAGGCAAAATTAAGGAGGGAGAACATTCCAGGCATGGGGGACAGCTAGAGAAAATACTCAGAGCTGAGAGATGAAGTATCTTGTTTGTAGAGCAGCTAGAAAGCCAAAGACCAAGAAGTACATGTCAGGGAGTAAGCTGTAAGAAGCCTGGAAAGGTAGGGGGGGATGCTGGGTTATCAAGGGCTTGGAATGCCAAAGTGAGCATTTTGGGTTTGGTCCTGAAGGCAATAGGGAGTCACTGGAGTTTATGGAATAGAAGGGTGATATGGTAAGACCTGTACTTTAGGAAAATCATTTTGGAGGCTGAAGGATGGGTCACCAGCAGATCCATTTGAAATAACCTGGTTGTGAGGTGATGAGGAATTGCACTAGAGTGGAGACTGTCAGAGGAGAGATGTTGCAGACACAGACAGTTAAGGACTTGAGGTGGGCTTTGAAGCTGGGACTTCCTGACTCTAGGTCCAGTGCTCATTCCACTACTCTAAGCTGGCTTGGATATCTCTGTTGGGAAACTTTTCCTTATATTGAGCTGAAATCTGTCTTTCTGGATCACCTTCCCAATTGCTCCAGGGACCATTCATAGTCTAGCTTTTCATATAAAAGCTCTTCAAGTGCTTGAAGACATCTATCATGCTCTTCCTTTTCCACCCCCACCCCCACAAGGTCTCATCTACAGACTAAATGTTCCTAGTTCCATCCAGCTACAAGGCACAGTGGATAGATAGATTTCTGGGTCTGGAGTTAAAAAGATATGAATTCAAAATCTGACCTCATTCATTTATTAACTGTGTGATCCTGGGCAAGTCAGTTAACCTCTGTTTGTCTCAGTTCCCTCAATTGTAAAATGGGGATAAAAACATCACCTACCTCCCAGGGTATATGTGTAAGGCATTTAGTTCAGTGCCTAGCACATAGTAGGAACTGATTTCTTCAACTAATCCTCAAAAATAGCCTTATTCACACACAGAGTTCCCCTCCCATCAGAGTCACTTTCCTTGGTGTGTGCTTTACCTTGCTGATATCCTTCCTAAAATGTGGTACATAGAATCAAAACCATGCTCCTGGGTGTTCTGAGTAAGAACAAGCAGGATCACCTTCTGTCTTTTGGACACTGTAGCCCAAGAGCCATTAATATTTTGGCTGCCATGTCATGTCGTTGATTTAGATTGAGCTTTCAGTCTCCTTCTTCTTCTTCTTCTTCTTCTTCTTCTTCTTCTTCTTCTTCTTCTTCTTCTTCTTCTTCTTCTTCTTCTTCTTCTTCTTCTTCTTCTTCTTCTTCTTCTTCTTCTTCTTCTTCGGGGAAGGCAGGGCAATTGGGGTTAAGTGACTTGCCCAAGATCACACGGCTAGGAAGTGTTAAGTGTCTGAGGCTGGATTGGAACTCAGGTCCTCCTGATTCCAGGACTGGTGCTCTATTCATTGTGCTACCTAGCCACCCTGGGAAGACTTCTTTTAAAGAAGAGACAATTTGAGTTGTGTCTTATCTTTGAGTTGTGTCTTAACCAGTGGAGATGGCAAGTCATTTCAGGCACAGAAGAGGTTGTAAGCAAAGTCACAGAGATGGTGATGTGTATGGGGGAATGGTAAGTAGTCCAGCAGTTTGGTGTGAAGATTAGTAGTAAAGAAAGGGATTGTGAAAGGTCCTAAATATTAACCCAAGGAGTTTGAATTGGACTTGGTAGGCAATAGGGTACCACTGAAAGGTTTTGAGGAGAAGAGTGACATAATCAGATATGTGTATAAGGAAAATGAATCTGGTAGCCATGTGATGCACAAGGAGAGAAGAGATACAGGAAAACCAGGAAGAAGGCCTTTATAAAAACAGTGACAATGAGATGAAAATGGGGAGTATGGTCATAAGAGATAGTTCATGTAATAGAGAATACATTTTAAATGATAAGAAAGGAAGAATTGCAAGCAACAAAGCATCAATACATCAGAAAAATACTTTCTGCAACAAATGCATTGTATCATATGCATGCATCACTAACCTCTACAAAGGAGTGGAAGGACATGTCTATTCCTATCTCTTCTTTGGGGCCAAGCTTGTTCTTTGCAATTTTGCAACATCCACTTTTGATTAATTTGTAGTTGTAACAAGTGTTTTATCCACATTTTAAGATAGAAGAAAATGAGACTGTGAGTTTAGGTGATAAATACAGGACCTGACAACTGATTGGGTGTTGGGAGTGATATGAAAAGAGGAGGAAAGAATGAAAGATTTCAAATACAGGTGATGAGGTGGATGGCAGCTGGTGGTGCCTCAGGCAGCAATATGAAAGTAAGGAGTGGCAGGTTTGGGAAGAAAGAGAAGTTTGCTTTTTTGGATATTCAGGTAAAGGTGCAAGAGTCTGAAGCTCTTGGAACTAGGGATGATTAGTCTACAGAAGAGAAGAGTTGGGCAGGAGGGGACACAATTAATGTCTTCAAGCATTTGAAAGGTTGTCATGTGAAGAGGGATTAAGCTTGTCTTCCATGGCCCCAGAAGGCAGAAATTGGAGTAATGGGAGGATGAGGCAAAGGGTAGATGTTAGCTCAATAAAGGAAATATTTGGGGGTCCAAACAGCTCCAGAGGGTCCCCTTGACTCAAGACTCCTGTCTGACTTCTGGTGCTGATGACTGGAGCTTAGAGATGGATGGTCTACCTTTGTCTTTACATTCTATGCTATACTTTTAGGTTTGGCAGGCGGGCAGGACTCTACACCTGGCAGGGCTTGACTATCCAGTATAAAGGGGGCCAACCAACACCAAGCAAGGAAATTTTGAGGGGTCATTATAAGGGGGCCCAGGAAATAGGCCAGACCAGGCTAGGCCTGTGCAGTGAACTGTATTACCCAGGGTTTGGGGGAGAGGAAGGAGGGGGGCTGGGCCTCACCTCGACTAACCTCCCCACTGAACAAAGGAGCCTTTCTCCACCACCGAAGAGAGGGTGTGCCGGGTCCAGGCCACTGCCGCCAATGCCGGGAGGTTTTTCCTTCTCCTGACTCTTCTTTGCTCACCCTGTCTTTGGGTCTCTATCTCTGACTTTGGGTTTCTGGCTCCCACTTTTCCTTTGTTCCTTTGTGAGAAATGAGAGGCATCTTGTTTTCCAGGTACTAGCAAGGGCAGAAGCATTTCTGGGACTGTGGAAAGCCAGAAATAGAATGAATTTGTATGTAGGGCCTGAGTGGGGAAGGACCCTCAGGATACACATGTAGGCAAGGGCAAAGAAAAATGTGCCTCTGACCCCATCTCCACCACCCAGAGATCCACACTGAGCTATCAGCTTTCTCACTACTACAGAGACACATGAACTAGAGTCATAGATTTTTGTATATGAAGATAGCTGGTGGGTGGTGGAGTGGGCAAGTCATTCACAGCTGGAGGCTTATGCAGACATTGAGAGACAGAATAAGGGTGGGGCTTCTGTGACCAGAAAAATGGACCTCTAGGGCTCTCTGAATTATACTCTTTCCCTAGTAGTCTCCTCTAGGCTGTGCAGGGCCAGACCAGGGCAACATGGGTGGGAAGTCTGGCTGGCAGGCCGCAGACTGGCCCCCAACCCACCTCACCCCACCTCTACTCTTCTCCACCAGATCAATCCACGCACCTGGCAAGCCCAGCCCTCCTACCTCTCCTTGGCACAGCCCCCCCCCCCCAGCTCCCCTTCCTCCAGCCCCCGCACTGCAAGCTGTTCCTAATCAGTGAGTAGGGGAAGCTCAGCCCCTCACATCACATCATGGGATTTGGCAGAGGAGGCTGTAGCGGCTGTCTTGCCCTGCCTCGGCCTCAGCCTCAGCTGCCTTCTTCTTCAGGGCCCAGTCTGGTGCCTGAGCCACCCCCAGCCCTACCCTGCCCTTAACAGGCCCTGATGCCCTGAAGCAGTGCTGCTGCCCCAACCTGGATACCTGCCTTCAGCCAGGAATATTCCTGCTCTCCCATTGGCCTTTGTGGCTTTGAGGAATGAGGGAGGATCCATGGCTTGGAGCCTTCGCCAGGGTCTCCAGCCTGCCCTTAGCTTTGCCCCTTGGCTCTCCATGGACAGTGGAGGGCATATATTGTATTAACTCACTGCGCCACCTAGCAGTGGCATATTGGAAGTACATCTATGCTGCCTCTTCCCTGGAATGGAGGTGGGTGAGGCACCTTGCCTCTGGCAGCCCAGGCCAGTGGTAGTTTCCATCCAGCACGAACTTGTGTTCCCTAGATTGGGAAATTGAAAGCAGTAATTGGTCATACGGCCACCTTAAGCACAAAATCCCAAGTTATGGCACCCCACTCACCCCCACCTCAGGCCTGGACCAGTTCTGTCCTTTCCTGGCTGACCATCTCTATTCTGCAGCACCAACAATGGGCATAGCTATTGCCTTGCCAGATGCCCAGCTGTGCCCAATGTCACTCGGCCTGCCTTGCCAACCTGATGCTACCCATCTGGGCTCCTGGTGGGCCATTACCGTTTCTTTGAGTTGGAAAGCAATAACCAGACTGAGAGTCCTCTTCCCATAGCTTTCCCATCCGTTCTGAGAAATAGCTTACTCCCGACTGGCCCAGCATCTGAGCTGGGCCTCTGAAGTCAAGGAACAGAATTCCCTGATGCTTTGTCTCTTAGTACTAGGAGAAGGGGGAAAGAGCTTAGTTCTGTCTTGCCTTCACCCCAGAGAGAAAGAGAGAACACTGCCCTTAAGATTCTATGATCCTTCACTCCCTTCCCTGGCTCTGTCCACTATTTCTTGCCCAATAGTGAATCCAGAGCAAGAAGTTTCTGTTTCCTTACCTAAGTCTTATACCCTGCTTTATCCCTAGGGCAAACTGGTACTCTGTGCCTCCCTGTCTGTTGCTGCCAGTCTGTCCCACGTCCAGCCTTTGGGAGAGGATTAGGCTGAGCTATTGTATTAATGCAGATTCTTGGATTGGTACTGAGCCCTTGTCTGTCTGAGGAAAGGAGTTGGAGAAACGGTCAGTTTAGTCTCAGCTGGGGTGAGGGTGCCAGCCAGTCTCCCCTTCTATCCCTTTGGGTGAATTTTCTTCCACTCATGGCCTGGGTTTTTGAAAGTTCATTCACTGGCTCCCATATCCTGCCTGTTAGGCTTCTGATTGCCTGCCCCATCCTATTCTGCATCTACTTTGGGTCCTCAAGCAGCCCCTGACCAGGCAAGGGGTTCCCTTCCTGAACGGGTTACACAGATTCCAGTCACAAGGCAAGAGAGGGGAACCACACCTGAATTGTGATTTGGCTTTTATTAGCTAGTTGTTATGTGGGTCTTGTTTCCGTATGTCCAGTTCTAAACTTCTTGAGGGCCAGATATTTCTTCTGGGCCCCTCACAGTGCCTTGCCTAGAGCCAAGCATATAGCATGTGCTCTGTATGGACTGGGCAGTATAGGTAGTTAAGCAGAAAAAGCATTAGAATGTCTTTGCTACTTATTACCTTTGTGACTTTGTCCCTTTCCTTCTCTGGGTCTCAGTTTTCCTATATCTAAAATGAAGGAATTAAACTAGGTGAGCTCTAAGAGTCCTTCTAGCTCTAAATTCTGTGACAACCAGGGGGCCAGGGAGTTTTAAGGCCCTGCTCAATGGCCATTTGTTATAACTGGGGTTGGTCCACAGACTGACAGAGGGCATGATGGCCCCTGGCCTCAGTGTCCATATGTTCAGGCAGCCCAGGAGGTAGAAGCTGGGGCTGAGGGGCATCAGGTCATGGGGCAAGCATGGGCCAGCTGTCTTGCCAGCTGCACTGGGCTCCTTTCCCCATAGCTCTCCTAGTTTTCCTGACAGCCTCTTCCCAGGGAATTAGAAAGAGAGTGAGAGGCATCAAGGGAGAAGACTATGTAGCAGGATTAGTGGTGCTGTGAAAGCAGGCTAAGGAGTTGTCTGTTGCCTTTTCCCTCCCTCCTCTCCAGTCCCAGGCTCTGGAAAGGCTGGTTCTCTTCTCTCTGTTTAGGTATGGGAGGGGCTGATGAGTTGACTCGATTTTCCCCACACCTCTCACAGACAACCACCCAGGGTGCTTTCCTTCCTCACTGGAGACTCCCTCCTCCTGGTCTATGCTTCTTTGTCTGTTCCTGTTCACTCTTCGAGTCTCTGTCCCCCTCTTATTCCCCCTGAATCTCAGGTAGTAAGAGCTGAGTCCTCTCTCTCCCTTCTCCTGAGCCCCCCCCCCCACCCATCCCACCCTACCTCCCCCTCTACTCACAGGGTAACCTGCCCTGCTGCTGCTGCTGCTGAGTGCCTGCCAAACAGATGCAGGCAGCTGGATGGGGCCCAACCGGCTCAGCACAACTCAGCCGCTGCCACCAAGTATTTTTAGGAAAGTTTTTTTTCTTCTGTTTTTTTAAAGGAGTAATTTCCTCCTTTTATTTCTCTTGTGTTTTCCTCCCTTCCCCCTCAACTTTCTGCCTCTCACTTTGTCTTTCATTTTAATGTTCAGTAGATTTAATTGTATTCTCATTCTTCCTTTCAGCAGCCTTTTCATTTCTTTTCATTGTCCATCTTGCTTTCTCTTATTCTGTATGTTCCTCTTGCTTTTTAGGTCACTGCAGCTCTCTCTCTCTCTCTCAAGTTCCTGTCCCTTCCCAGGTGCATTTATTCCCAGTCTCCTCTAGAGACTCCTGCATCCTCCTTACTTCTGTACTAGGGGTCTGAGTCTGGGTCTGGCTGGCTCAGCAAGGCCCATTTCCGGTGGTAGATGAAGTGTTCTGCCCCTTTAAAAATAACTAGACAAAGGGTAAATGTGGGACAGGATTGCTCAGCCCTGGGAGGTGGGGGCCACTATTAATAGCCCTAAGAACAGCTGGCAAGAGGGGTCAAGCCTGGTCTGGCCTGGGCTGGGCAGGCTCATGGGGGAGCTGGGACTCAACAAAGGTCAGTGCTGGAAATAGAGGTGGGAGGGGGAGAGACAAGCCTGCCTAGGACTGTACTATACGGGGGCTCCTTTGAGACCCAGCCCTGAGCTTGTGACTGGCCCAGAGTCAAGAGAGCATAAGCATATCGGTATGGGGAACTACGTTTTCAGCTGTCCCTTACTCCCACATTCACCCATCCGTAGATACAGCAAAGGGCGGGGGGGGGGGGGAATGGGGAGGGGAATTGTCCTTGAATCCCCTTCCCTTTACTGCCTCTTGGCACACAGCCAGAGTGCTGGAATGGGCCTAGCCTAGAGGCAATATCAGGGCTCCTCTAATTCCACTATCTCAATAGCTTTTTTACTGGTCTCTCTGCTTCCAGTGTCTCTTCCTTCCCCGATCCATCTTTCACCCAGCTGTCAAACTAATGGTCCTAAGCATAGGTCTGACTGTCACTTTCTTGCCCAAGAAACCTCATTGGCTCCCTACTGCCTCTAGGATAAAATACAGCTTAGTTAGCATTTAAACCACTGCACCATATGGTTACAACCTACCTCTAGCCTTAAAGTATACAACTGTTCTTCAAATACTCTCTGTTTCAGCCGAACTAGCCAACTTGCTGTTCCCTATACTTGGCATCTCATCCCCACCTCCATGCCTTTCCATAGACTGATCCTCAAATCTAGAATGTATTTCCTCCCCCCACCCCCCACTTAGACTTCTGAGACTCCTTCAAGGGTCAGCTCAGTGGCAACCTCCCGGTAGAAGCTTTTTTTTTTCTTTTAAAATTCCCCCTAGTTGTTAATCACTTTCTCCCTCAATTTCTCTTATATCTTCTTAACAATTTACATCTCCTACATCCCAGTGAAATGTAAGCTTTTTGAAAGCAGGGACTGGTTTTGATTTTTGTCTGTTTTTCCAGCAAGAATTGAATTGAATTGAATTGAAAATTGAATTGGGATGAGAACTGGACCCACTTGCCCTATCTCCCCCAGACCCATTGGAGGTCTGGGGATGGAGCCCATTCTTCTCTTCTTGTTCACTGGCTTGGTTCACATGGGCCTTGTGCCTCTCTCTACCTTTCCCTGTATATATTTGGTTACTAGCACACAGTTACTGTAAAAACCTCCTGGGTCAAGGCACAGTGAGGGATGTAGAGGTGTGGGTCCTGTCTTCATATTGCTTGACTTGGCTATGGGGTTCTTCCCTTCTCTTTCTTCTTTGTATGGGTGATAGTGCCCAACTCTTCCAGCCTGGCCTCAACCCCACCCTGCTACAAAGGCATAGTCTTAGGATGCAGAGCTCGGGCCCAAGTGGTGACTGCCTCTAAGAGATATAAAGCCATCGCCTTTCCATGGAGGGCTACTTCTCAGTGGGCTATCACCTTCAGATCAGAAGTTAGGCCAAGTCAAACCAAACCAAGCCACCCTGGGGCAGGGAGATGAGCCCAGCTGGGCCAAGAGCTATTTCTCTGTTCTCCCTCTTGCCTCATCTTGTCTTTATCCTAGCCTGGTTCATTCTTTTGTTGTTGTTTCTCCCTGTTTAAACTCAGTGGAGGAGCAATTTTGAGCCTCCACCCCAGATAAAGACCACAGCATCTGCACACATCTGAAGAGATTCAAGCAGGGGCTTCATGCCTTGTGTCATTCAGTGGTTAATTAGTTCATTCACATGACCTGGAGCAAATTACTGAATTCTCTGGGCTTCTGTTTTCTCACCTGTAGATTGAAGTATTTGGAGTAGATGATCTTTAAAGTCCATTTCAGCTCAAACAGTAGATGATTGTCCTTTAGTCTGTGACTATGTCCTCATTCATTCATTCAGCAGTGTGGAGTAGTGGAGAAGAGTCTGAACACTTTTTAGCTGTGTAATTACACACAAAATCATTTTTCCTCTCTCAGCCTTAATTTCCTCATCTGTAAAATGGGAAACTACTCCTTGTTCTACCTACATCCCAAGAGTAGTTGTGAGTACAGTGCTCCAGAGCCTTAAAGGGCTATAAAAATGGGAGTTGTTATTTATTGACTGATTACTACCTGCTACATTCCGGATCACTGAGAATACTCCCTTATAGGATCTTTGTCTTGAGTAGGGGCAGCCTTAGCTTGTCATCTCCTTGTCCATCCATCTCCTTGCCCTCCCCCCCACCCCAACCCCCATTGGTAGGGATCTTGTTTATTGACTTAAGACTAGCGATTGGGTGTGTTCTGGCTGGAACTGTGAGTGTCTGGTTGAGCAGGCTGGAAAAATCATGCTCAGCTCACCTCCTAGATTCTGTCTTTCTCGTGCTCTTGTTTTCTAGCTCCATATTTCTTTGTTTCCCTTTTTTATGGCATTTCCCCATTCCCTTTATTTTCCTGTGGCCCTTTAGAGAGAAGTAAGATGGTGCTTTTGCAAATAGAAGTCGCTTTGTCTCCCTTGGCATGAGATGCCTGCCCAGTGCCCCGGCACCATCTTAAGGGATTTTCCCTGGGCTGGCTCAGTATGGTGCATATGATGGCTGCGGAGGAAGCCTTCTCCAGCAGGGGCTAGACAGTGTAGTGCCAGCTCTCTATTAAGGTGGCAGGTTGGGTTGCTTGGGAAGCAAGGGACTGGGCAGGGAACTCTTATTTGCTGGGGATAGAATTGAGTGTTCCTGGCTCATTTGTTTTCAATGGGGGGAAATAAATTTAGCAGCAATTTTTTTGCCTTTGCATTGGGGTAGATGAGACTGGTGTAAGTAGGGGCAGGGTGGGGTGCTCCTGATGCCTAACATGGGTTTAGGATGCATGGGATATCAGAAGTGTGGAGACTATTGCTGTGGAGCAAAATTCTCTAGCCTTTGGGGCAAACTGGGGAGGCGGGTGTCCTAAGCCCTAAGGGACAGCTTTCTCAGGCTTGAGCTTGTTCCCTTGGCACCCTGGGCATTGAGCATGCCGTTCTAACTCCAGGCTAAAGTGAAGCTGTTCAACAGGCCAGACGTGCAGTGTCCATAGCATAAAATAAGTCAGCTAGGCTAACACCCACCATCTATTCCCTGGGGAATCAAGTGCCTCAGATAGACTAAGTTGGACTGTGGAGAATTCTTAGGGGACTTATTGGGTGAGAAGGAAATAGGTAACCCACTGACTAGGACCTTAGGCAACCAATTCCCTTTTGGTCTGGTCTCTGAACTCTAACCAGCCAGCCAAGCCTTTACCACACAGCTGAACCCCATTTCCAGGGAAGGGCCCCACTGCCAGCCAGTGGAGTTGTCTCTGCTGCCCTCCTCAGTCATTAGCCTTCTTCATTCTGTTTTCCTTACTACCTAATTCCCCTTGTATTCACTCACTCTTACTCATCGGCTATACAGGCATCTTTTGGGTCTGTGAGTGTTGGGGGAAAGGGGAGGCAAAGTATGGAAGGAGAAAGAAAGGAAGAGGGTTCTTGAAAGCATGCAAACATGGTAGCTTAGCACAGTACCTGGCACTCAATAGATGCTTAATAGATGTTTATTGACTGAGTGGTTATTATAGGATTGCATGCAGAATGTAGAAGAGCTAGAAAGCCATCTGAAGATCTCATAGCCCAAATCTTTACAAAGGTGGAAACTTGAGTCCAGAGAAGTTAAATGTCTACCCAGGGTTACATGGGTGGTAGATAGCAAAGCCCAGATTGGAAGCCAGGTCCTTTGAGTCTAAGATCTTGCCTCTGTATGCCCTCTTGACCTCCACCCCAGTGCCTGGCATCAATATTCTCTTCACCTTTTCACAGTAATGGCTTAAACTCCTCTAAACATTAGGGTGGCAGCCCCTCCTCTGATGGGAGGGTCTGCAAACTGTTCAGAAAGTGTTATGTTGTGGCGAAAAGACAACAATCCTGAGACCTGGGTCCAACCCTAACTCTGCTAGCTGCTAATTTATCCTGTATAGGATCATGAATGAGGCATTTGATCATTTGTTTTGATCTTTTTCTTCTCTAAGTCATATTTAACCTGTGAAAGAGTTCCTGGGCCAGCCTTCAGGTTTTGAGGGGCTATACTGAGGGAAATGTGAAAGAAAGGAAGAAGCCTGGCACCCAGGATGACAGTTTCTTCAGGCCAACCCTTGGGTCTCATGTGCCTTTCTGTCTCGTTGCGCTCTCAAGGACTACTTTGGTCTACTGCCTTCTTGTACCAGGAAAGGGGAGAGGCCTTTGTGCCCTGCTCCCACCCTTCAAGACCCTGTCTGTCTACCTGTCCACTTCTGTGGGACAGCTCAGGTTCCTAGACTTGAGTTTCAGGACGCACAATAGTCACATTCTTCAGTTCTGCCTACCATAGGCCAGGCTCTTGATCTCCCCCCCTTCCCCACCCCAACCCAAGATTGGGTTTCCTGTGGCTTGGCACTGCAGAAGAGAAGTTGGGAGGGCAGGGGCTCCAGGATAACTTGGCTCCTTTACTATTTCCAGAGAGCTGGGTACTGTCATGTTGTCTAGAGTATAGACATCCCTTTGGGCACTCCAAATCCTAGGCCTGTCCCATATCTGGGGCACACCCCCTGGGATTCTGCCCACATTCCAGAGCACACACCCCACTTGTTTATAAGAAGAAACTTAGTTATAAGGAGAAACTAAGGAGAGATGGGCTGGGACAGGCACAAGAATCATGCATACCACTTCCCAAGGGACAATTGGTCTTCTAACAGCTAACATTTCTGGAGTACTTTAAGGTCTACAAATAATTTTTCTTACAACAGCATTATGAGACAGGTAGTATAAAGATGATTACTTCCACTTTATTAATGGGAAAACTGAGGCTCAGTTCAGTAAAATGTCATAGTTCCCAAGTCAGGATTTGAATCCACGTCTTTCAACTCTAAATCAAGAAAGGTAGGGGTGTGTGTGTGTGTGTGTGTGTGTGTGTGTGTGTGTGTGTGTAGGAGGGTAGTACACTTCTCTCCTATAGAACTGATGTTTGTTTTTGAGCTGTTAGTGGGGGTAACTAAAGTGCTGTCAGTGTCACTGTGTCCCTAGGTATGGCCCGGATTTTATATGCATGTGTTTGAAAGTTTATGTATAAGTGTATCCTGTGAGTGTATCCACTGGTGTATTTACCAGTGTGTAAGTGCATTTGTATAAGTCTGTGTGTCTTTGTCTGACAGCGTATTTCTCTGCCTGAGACAAAATATGGCAAGAGAAAACGTGTAGGTATTTTGCATCAGTGTATGTCTATATATGTGCACATGTGAATATGTGTGTTGTTGGTGTGTCAGTGCATCTATGCATGTATAAGTATATATCTGGAAGTAGGGGTCGGAGTGAACACTTATGTGTACACATGTATGAGCATCTCCAAGTATGTGTGAGTTTTGAGGGTGTTTGAATGTGCTAATGTATGTCTGAGTTCATGTGTGTGTGTAAGCATATATGCGTGAGTTCATTCATGTTCCAGGGATTGAATGTGTGAGTATGAGTGTGTGCTCTCGTGCACGAGCTCCAATGTGTTCCTCCTCCTGCTTCATAAAGAGCTGGTGGAACCATCAATGTCTGGGTGGTGATTTACAGACTGTCCCTTTAACAGAACAGAGTTTGTTAGGGGTGGGAGCTTAGGCTGCTCTGAGCAGGACATTCCTTCCTCACCTAGCGGGAGCCATAAATATCTCCCTGTCTGTAACCAAAAAAATATATATATTAAAAACACACCATTAATCTGGGGTTTATGCGTAGTGCTGGCCTCCTCCTGGCAACTATGGACTTCCATCAAAGATGGAAAGCCCAATAAAAGGCAGAGAAAGTTCTTTTGGACAAATGAACACACAGACACACTCATACAACCTCTGAGAAGAAACCAGAGAGGTGAAAGAGACTAGAGAGGGTAATGGTGAGAAGAAAGACAAGAGACTAGGCTAAACCAGGACAAGGAAGAATAAGGCCAGGAAGCTGTGGAGGAAGAGAGATCTGGATGGGAGAGGGGGTGGGGGTGGGGCCCACTTCTTAATGGGGGTGAACCCAAGTTAGAGGAAGGGTAGGGTGCTTTCTTGCCAAACCTGGCTCTGGGCTGAGAGGCCTAGGTTCCTATAGCCTCTCCTACAGTCCCCACACTCAGAAAGTGGGGGAGTAACAGATCACATGTGTGTAAGTGATTAAAGGAGGCCCCTTATAGCCCTCTGCCAAATTCTGTTTTGGAACTCCATCCCTAGTAGGCTGCTCAGGATTCATCAGCTCCCAGATGCCTTCTCTTTCCCAGTGTTTCTGAATTGTACCTGAAATACAGAACCCTTGGGAAAAATCTCTGTCAGTCTAGGCTTCTGCCTTTGTGCGGTGACCTTTAGGCTGGAAGACCCTGGCTATAGAAGTGTAAGATTTAGAGTTGGGATATTTTGGAGCTGAATTCTGAATTTTCTCTTCCCTGCTTCCTTCAAAGGACCCTGTAGGCCATTGTTGCCCTGTCACCAATGAGAGACTGAGGCCTTTTGTTCTTGGGCAGGTTGATAGATACAGAAGATACAGAAACACCATTCTTAAACTCTAAAAAAGCCTGGAAAAACATTATGGTATGGTTCTTGAGTTGTAGGACCCTGTTTCCAATCTCTCTTTTAATATTCAACTATTCTTAGTCAAATCATTTAATCTTCTGGGCCTGAGTTTCCTTATCTATAAAATGTGGGTATTGGACATAGGTATTCTGATGTCCTTTTGAGCCCTAATCCTGTGATCATATGATGCAACTAAAGGATCCTCATACCTAGGCCAGGAGGAGAGAGAACTTTATGACTAGAATCCAGGTAACTCACTCTCCCTTGCCCCTCCCTTTCCATCTCCTTCTCAAACAATTATAAGTATTTTTATGTGATAAGTCAAATGACCAGGAATATTTTATGTGATAAATGATCGGGAGTATTTTTATGTGATAAGATAGTCCAAGAGCTTGTGGGTAGAGAAGGGAGCTTTCTTCCCTGTCCAGGTGATCAGCTGGGTGAAGATACTCAGCTGGGTCTATATAGGCTAGGCCCCAGAGCAATGGGATAGGTGCCTGTTTCTATGGTAAAGGCTGTAGGGGAGACCTCTGGCTGAGAACACATCCTCTGGGAGCATGTAGACTGTGCCAGGGTGGGGAATTAAGTGGGAGAGGCATTGGGGGGGGGTGGTTGGGGGGTACTGAGGGCCTAGGCTGTGGAGGATAAAGGAGGAAGCTGGGCACCTGCCCTCATCATGCCAGCCAATATCCTCCCTGCCCCCTTCCCTTACCCACGGGCCACCAGCTGGCCTATTGTCTCTCAATGAGAAAGCAGCCTCTAAAGTGAAGGAACGGAGATCAGTGTGTGCCCAGCCATACACACCAGTAGGGAATTGGGAGGTGAGGAGTGTTTAGGGTTTAGGGGGAGAGAAAGAAAGGAAGGGAACAACTGAGAGAGATGGGGAAATGGAGACTGAGGAAGGGACACAGTCAGAGACAGAGTGAAAACCCTCCACCTTTAGAAGCAGAGAATAAAGGCAGAAACAGCTGTTCAGCAGCAAAGTTCCCCTCCTGAGCTATTGGCAGTGGGGAGCAAGCAGGGCCTGTGAACAGGAGATAAAGAGTTCAGGAAAAGTGTTTTCTCTCACTAACCGTGGATTTGAGTGTTTGTTCAGCTGGTGGCTCCGATAAGCCATATTCTGCCAGATAAAAGCCAGAGCTCTGAGATCAGGGCTGGGGAGGGGGCGTAATGAAGGAGCCATTCCTTCCCTCCCTCTTCTTCCCTTAGCTGCCTTGCCCTTGGCCTGAAGGGTCCTCTATGAGCTGAGACAGAGAATGGGATGGTGCAGGTGGACTGGGAACCCCTTTCTGAAGACAGACTACTCTCCTCAAGCAGTGCTAGCCAGGGTCCCAGTCCCTAGGGAGGAAAGAGCAGGGACATTGCTTCTGAAAAGCAGGGAAATAGCTAGAGAATGTCACACCAGGCCCCCCTGGACCTACTCACCAATGTGCAAGCATGTGGAGGAAGCTTGCCGTGGTGTGCACATGTTACAGAGCTAAGTCTGATCCACAAATTGAGGGTGGGGAGTAGGGGGAGAAGAGAAGGAGTGTCATTACTCAGGGGACCTAGCACCTTAAGCAGTGCTGAACAGCATTGCCGGGGATCTTGGCATTGCTTCTAGGACTACTCTGTCCTAACCCTTCAGCCGTCCCTGAAGGTACAGAGAAGACTCTCCCACCTATCACCTCCCATCTAACCCTGGAAGCTCAATTTCCCTCTCCTGGTAATGGGTCTCATATATTTAGCTAATTTGGGTCATAGTCCTGGAGAATACTGGGAGCAACTAGGTGGTGATGTAGATACAGTGCTAGGCCTGGAATCAGTAAGACCTGAGTTCAAATCTGGTCTCAGGCACTTACTAGCTGTGAGACCCTGGGCAAGTCACTTAATCCCTGTCTGCCTCAGTTTCTTCAACTGTAAAATAGAGAGAGACAGAGATTAAGTGGTAATAGCAGTAATAGCACATATCTCCTGGGGCATAAGGACAAAATACTATTTGTAAGGTGCTTTGTAAATATTAAAGTGCCATATAAACGCTAACTTATTAGTATGCTGGCTATATTAATAGGGCCTTCTTAAGAGGAACAGCCACATCCTCAGCCCTAACCGACCAGAAGGGTACAAATGGTGTATTTGGTTACCTCTAAAACAGAGGGATACAAACCCAGCTGCCCCTCCCCAGACCCATACCCTGTCCAGATTCTCAGTCTTTTGTCCTGGGGCTAAGCTCAGCATCTCGGGGGCTGGCGGCTGTCAGCATTGTGGGGACTCCGGCCCGAGCCGCCAGCAGTAAGATGGCTGCCAAGGTTTAAAATGGCTGCCAGAAGCGAACGGGAAGACAGGCAAAGGGGTTCAGACTAGTCGGATCTGCTTTTAGTCTAGGGGAAGGAAATCTTCCTCGGCCAAACCTTGACTCTTTGCCTGTAAACTAAAGTCACAACAATAACAACAACAATGCCGATAGAGATACTAATCATATTTATGGGTGATTTCCTATTGGAGAAATGATTTCTCCATGACTCTTTCCCAAATCCCCCAGCTTAAAGGCCCTGCCTGATTCCCTGTCCCTCTCCCCGACTCTGTCTCTTGTGTGTGTGTGTGTGTGTGTGTGTGTGTGTGTGTGTGTGTGTGTGTGTGTGTGTGTGTATGTCTTCTTGGCTTCACCTGAGGATTTTGGAATGGAATGGGACAACTCCAGGAGTATGTCCCTTCCAAGGGGAATTTCAAAGCCAGTCCTGGGAGGTTGGAGTAGGACCTTTGTGGTCTCCAGCTTCATGGACTTTTCCAAGTTAGATCAGGAGCTGTGCCTTTCTTTGAACAGAACATGGACCATGTCTGCTTCTTTCCAGGGCTCCCCCTCACCCTTTTCCCCACAAAGCAGACGCAACTATATCAACTCCTCCAACTTGGTGGGTGAAGGCTCCATTTCCTCTACCATAGTTGATTTAGAGGCATAGAATCATCCTTGGCAGCTTTCATATCTTTGTATGTAACTTACTCATCTTTCCTTGGAGGCCCTCTTTTCCTGTTGACTTAGGCCTTTAGATTGCCACTGGGACAATCTCTATCCAAGCCTATGGGACCATGAACTATAAGGCTTATGGGAAGGTGGGTATGAGCAACAGAGCCAGCCTATGGTCAGGGAACCCATCTTTTTTTTTTTTTTAGGCAATGAGGGTTAAGTGACTTGCCTACAGTTTCACAGCTAGTATGTGTCAAGTATCTGAGGTTCAGGTCCTTCTGACACCATGGCCTGTACTCTGTCTACTGTGTAAGGGAACCAATCTTGAGGATCCTGTTGGGTAGGTGATGGTGGTAGTAGTGGTGGTAGAGGTAGTGAGGAAACTGCCCCTTAAGTTCCCACATCTACTTAACAATAAGAATAATCCTTAAGCCAAGCTTAACTGGATACTAAGCTCAGATCTAGGATGAATCTTAGCAGAGTTGAAAGGGACTTTACAGGTCATCTAGATCAACCCCTCTCTAAGCTGAGCAGAAATTCCCTTCACAAAATCCCCAACAAATAGTCATCCAGTCTCTACTGGCAAATTTTACCAATAGGAAACTCACTACCCATTGAGGCAGCCCATTTCACTTTTGTAGGCTTTCTAATTCTAATTTCACTTTCTAATTATTAGGAAGCTCAAGAGGTTGAAAATTTTAAGTGAATAAAAATATTTTTATTCCTACTTTCTCTTAGCATTGCACTTCTAGATGAGAAGCTATCCAGTCTAGGCAGCTTCTTTAGTCAGATTCCTCATTAAAGTAAGACTTTTCCCATAGGCTCCCTCCAAAGCTTAGGAAAGCATGCAAATAAGTGGCCTTGTAGGCAGCTGCCTCTCCCTACCCAGTAAAAGCTATGTGGGAGGTAGGGACCCAGGACTGGCACAGTAAAGGCTGGTAGGATTGGGGCATAGTCTTTGCCCTTCACTGTGGGTTGAACCAGGTCAGGGAAAGACCTAGAATCTGTAGTGATGTCCATGTCCGAGATATAGAATGGTTTTTCCTTCAAGAATACTGGTGCAGACTTCCCTTAACCTGGAGTATTTTTGGTTTGTCAATCACAATTTCCCTCCTCTGTAGTTGAAGTAGGAACTGGCCCCCTTCACCTCTTCCCACTGTTCTCTACACCCCAATACCTGGACCCTGCAGGGTTATGGTGGGGCTGAGGTCTGCAGACAAACTCCCCCAGAAAGAAAGTAATGGAATGTAGTACAAACAATGGATTTGGAGTCAAAAGTCCTTTCACTTATTGCCTATATTATATTGCCACTAAACCTCTTGATGCCTCAATTTTCCTCATCTGTAAACTGAGGAGATTGGATTGGATGATCTTTTAGCTCTAAATCTGATGAGAATTCCAGGATTCCCTACCTTCCAGGATCAGGAAGTCACTAAAGTGAAATTCCCAGACATCAGACCAGAAAGGGCTCTGTGGTTCTCTCCATCCAGGTGAAATCCCACCCCCACACACCTGCTGACAACCCAGTACCAGTCTAGCTTTGTACTTGCCTAAACCTGGCTACTGTACTGGCCTGTCCACCCTTGGTGATCTTCATCCCTTCTCAGAGGTGTCCATGTTGCTTCTCTCTATATCCCCACTCCTAACTGGCCTCTGGCCCCCCTGCTTCTTTAGCCTCCTGCCAACTGCCATGCCCAGGCAGACATTCTGGAGGTCCCTGTAGTGGCCCTGGCACACAAAGCATTGGGGGGTAGTGGGATGGGGAAGGAAGGGGGCTTTCCCAAGCTCAGCAAAATATTCACACACACACACACACACACACACACACACACACACACACACACACACACTATCCCTGCCTCTCTGAGAGCTGCACAATAGGACCCTTGTGTCTGAGCTCTGAGCAGCTGTGGCACTGGGGCATGAGACAGCCCCAGACTGGCTGGCACAAAACGGGCGACAGCGTCGGGGGCACACCTCCCCCCTCTGGGTTGCCAGGCACTGCCTGCAAGCTTAAAGGTGAAAGGGTAGGGTGGAGTAGGGTGTATATGGGGGTGGGGGAAGCGGGCATGAAAGAATGGCTGGGAATGGAGTTAATTAATTAAAGGAGCATCTCATCTGCCAGCCAAAAGGATGTGGGGGATGGGGACTCCTAAGGCCTCTCTAGCTGTGGGAGGAAACCTGGTCTGGGAGCTGAATTCTTTCCCTAGCTTCATCCATGTCTGGGTCTGAACCCCCTTTTTTTCTCCTGACTTTCTTCTTCTGAGATCTCTTGGATCTGCTGACATCTGGGCCATGGCTCTTAGGTGGGAGTGGAATGGGAGTGGGGAGGAGGAAGTTGGGGTTAAGTTATTCCAGGGTAGCCTGATGCCCTGCCCTGGGGTAAAACCTATGCTTAACCCCATCTGCCCTTTTGTATCTCCTGGCAGAATCCGGACAATCAGACAGTTCAAACCAGCAAGGAGATGCGGACATCAAACCACTGCCCAATGGTGAGTCCCCTTCCTCTTCCACTCATCCTTTACCTGCCCAAGTCTGCCTTTGTCCTTTCTTCCACTTCCCCCTTCTCTCGGGTCTCTGGGTCATTTGGTAGGACCTATGAGTCATCTGGGGCACTCTATTTCCCATGGCCCCAACACTGTCCCCTCCAGGGCAAATGTGGAAGTCATCGTATAGGTAGAGCCTTGGGACTCTACTGGGTGGGGAGGAAAGAGATGCCAGAGAGTCCCCTTCTTTCCCTACCCTTGCCTCACCTATCTTCTTCTCCCTTGTAGGGCACTTAAGTTTCCAAGACTGCTTTGTGACCTCTGGGGTCTGGAATGTGACTGAGCTGGTCAGAGTATCACAGAGTAAGTGAGTCCCCTTCCTCTCAGGCCTGGAAGCAGGCTGGTTGAGGAAATTGGGTTGGGAGGGATCCCATTGTTACCCCTATGTTGAGTATCTGGCCATTGATGTCCTTGTTCTGCTAGGTTTGGGGAGAGAACAGATGGAGATCCTTCCAGACAGAGGTTTCTCTCTCTTTGACCCCACACAGTCACTACTCCCACCCCTTGTTATGGCAGAGTTTATTTCTTCAACCAGAGTCGACCCAGGGCAAAGCTATATAGACCTTGAAGGGGAAAAAGAAAATGTCCTGGTGTCTTAATCTCCACCTCCATGAAGGAGAAAATTTGTACTCTAAAGAGCTTGTTGGGAGGGAGATCCTCCTCACCCAAGGATATGGCCCTGCTCCCAGGGTTATCCTAGGCCTCCAGCTGCAGAATGAGCCTGATGCTCTTGGTCATTGGTTATTCCTAGAGAGTCTGATCAAAGAGAAGAGTCAGCCTCAAACTGGTGGAGGCCTCTCTGCCCAGTCTTCTCTAACCTAGAAGGAATCCTCCTGCCCTAACCTCTTACAGACAGGATACCAAAAAAGGGGGGGGGGGCTGGTCTCTCTTGTTCTTTTTGACTTTGTGGCTTTCTTTCATACCCATCTAGCTCCTGTTGCTACGGCGTCAGGGCCTAACTTCTCCCTGGCGGATTTGGAGAGCCCCAGTTACTACAACATAAACCAGGTGACCCTTGGGCGGCGGTCCATCACCTCCCCTCCTTCCACCAGGTAAGTGTGGCCTTCAGCCCTCACTGAACTTTCTGGTCATTGCCCAATCTGTCCCACATTGTCCTAGGCCTTTGGCACACCCCAAGGATAAATAATGTATAAGTGAGGAGGCTATATACATTGGTACCTGTTAAGAGTTGGGGGTGGTGTGGTCTTTTCAGTTCTATAGGGATGCCAACCCCAGGGCTGCATGTACCAGATAATGTCAGGAGGCATGGGGGTTGCTACCTTTCCTCAGTATATGCCAGCTTGCTAGGTAAGAACCCTCTAAATTCTAGGGGTTTATCCCTACTCTAGCCAGCTCTTCCATTCCCTCTCCTTCCCCCTTCCTCTTAGGAATGTGTGCCTTTCTAGGAAGACTAAGGCTGACTTCCTGGATTCTTTCCTTATTCTGCCCCATTCTGACTCCCTTTCTCTCTTCTTCAGCACCACCAAGCGCCCTAAGTCCATAGATGACAGTGAGATGGAGAGCCCCGTGGATGACGTGTTCTACCCTGGGACAGGACGGTCTCCTGCAGCTGGCAGCAGCCAGTCCAGTGGTTGGCCCAATGATGTGGATGCAGGTACAATTACCTTAGCAGTGCCCTACCCAGAGCAGGGAGTCAGGGATAAGGAGTCTAGGCTAGTTCTAAATTGGGGTGAACTCCCTCTTCCCTTTCAGTCCCAATAAGTTCCACTTCAGTAAAAGACCTAGGGTTATATAGAAAAGATATTCCTCTTCCTTTCTAGCCCTCCTGCATGTTCCCTCTGGCTTTGCCCCAGGGAGCTCCATGTTGCCAAGTTTGGTGTGCTTTCATGCCAGGCCTTTCCCAATTAAAACCAGGCCAGGCAAAAGGTATGAGGAAGAGTTTTGCTACCTCTTTGCCAGGGAGATTGCTCAGTGATCAAGATGGCATGGAGGGCAAAGACATAAGGAGGGCAACCTTCCAGCTTTATATAAGTGAGAAAGTTTTCATTTCTCTCAGTCCCTCCCTTAAGCCTCTCTGTTGCTGGCTTTTTTCAACTAAATCACCACCAGTTCTATAGTTCCTTTTTTTTTTTACTGTGCAAAGTACTCACCTGTAGAGAAAGCAGAGGGGGCCCAAGAGAAAGAGTGAGAGGGTGGAGAGATTCTTAGATCAGACTGAGGGATTTAGATACAAGAGAGGATCTTATGAAGAACCCATGGAATAAGTTAACACTAAGCAAAAATGAACCTCTCTTAGGCATTTCCATCAGAGTATTCCCAAGGTAGGGAGACCCTATCCCTGGACTACCCCACCCCCCTATCTTTTTCCTCCTGAGATCAGTTGGTACTGTCTGACACTCAGATACAAAGAAATGTGGACTTCTGTGTATGTGTAAAGAGAGTCTGTGCACAATGCCTCTAAAAACCCAGGTTATTCCTGTGCACGTGTGGGTGGGTATCTGTGAGTATAGACCTGTGTGTTTGTAAGGAGGGCTGCAAATGTGGGCATGTTTGTCCCACAGGTTGTGAGGTTAGGATTTTGTGAAAGCTTGGGCTATATATAAAGAGTGTATGTTCAGGATGCCTCTGTAGGTAAATGTGAGCATGTGTGTACACATGAGGAAGATGTTGGCTTACTACTTGGTTATACTGCATTGTGTAGATGTGTGTGTCATGTAAGGAGATTACATGCCTGATGCCTTGATGAATGTGTAGCTTGTGTGCTTGTGAATAGAATGTTACTTTATCTCAATGCTCATGGGCAGGGCAGTGCTGTGAGCAGAGTCACATGGTGACTATGTGTAGATGAAAAGAGAATAGTTGCACAATATTTGGATCATAGGTATGGGTACAGGGGTGTAGATGTGAGTGCTCTTATGTATATGTATAACTCCTGGATGGGTGGGCCCATGAATAGGGATACTTGGGTAGGTACATGGCTAAGGGCATAGGAACAGTCAGGCCTCCCAGTGGTGTCTGTTTTTGTATATGGGATGAGTTATGGCGACCCTGTTTACTTGATGGAAAGCCCTGTTGCCTTGGAACATTATTTGCCTTTTATAGAATTTCAAAGCAAGGAATGGGGGCAATATCAGCCCTGTGAACTAGTCTGAGCTGGGCTAGACTGAGCTAGACTGGATTGGAGTCTCTCTTCTTTTGAAAAGGACTTAGTGGATGGGGAAAGAAAAATCAGGTGCTTTTCTGGATGTTTTCTTGCTTTGTCTTTTATTCTTACCTCTTGTCCCCCAAACATTAGCTTTGTGTCTCAGTTTTGTGGTTTTGGGGTTTTTTTGCTCCCCAGAATGGGAAGATAAGTGCTTATCTTCGTGTCCACAGAGGGGCTTTGAGATCCTCAGGTTCTTCCCAGAATTTGCCCTGTAGGGGACAGCTGCTGCTCTGGAGTGTTACTGGAGCCTCCTGTGAACTAGTCTAGCCAAAACAGAGGTTCTGGGTTCTTGTCTTGAGAGAGTTGGGAGTGAGAATGAAGGGAGAAATGAGGCTGAAGAAGTGGGAAAGTAATTGTAGAGAATGAACTGAGTAGGCTAGAGGGTAGGAGAGAAGACTTCCATGCCCCAATGCCAGTGAATGAATGTATAAATGAATGAATGAATGCATGAAAAAGCATTAACTGTAGTGGGGCTCAACTAGGCAGCTGCTCTTCTCTGGACTATAGAAATTGTCCCATGAGGAGGGGGAAGAGGCTAGTAGTGCCCTAGTGACAGTGCCATGAAGTTGGCATTGGACAGCCAGTCCCATGAGACTATGAAATAGTGAGGAGTGAGGGCCCCCCTCTGCTGGGTTCATCTCTAACAGATCTATGCTCCTCCCCCTATACCAACATTCCTCTTGGTGTACAGTGTTTAGGACTGAGGATTCTCTAGCCTTGCCAGTGCCCCCCATCCTCCTGCAGCTCCTGCTTCTGTGGACACCTGCCCTCTAGCCCTCAGCTCCTGAGTCCTTCCTCTTCTTCCCCTATTTCCTCCTCCCTTTTTCTCCCTCAACGACTCTATTCATGTTGTTCCCTGTGCAGCCGACAAATCGCCAATTAAGCAGCCCAGCTGCAGGACCAGGAACAGCTGGGGAGGTGCTGTGTGGCAGTGGGGACAGCTGTGCACAGCTGGCGGGAGCTCCCCCACCCCCACTGTCATGCCAGCTATCAGGTGGCACACAGCTGCCGCCAGATAACACTTCTGCTGGTGACTGGGAGCTCTCCTCCTCCCTTTCTCTTCCATTCTCTCCTCTCCCCATCCCCCTACCGTACCTCCTCTTCTTTGCAGTCTGAATGACTCTCACATCCCTTCAGCTTGGCTGTCCCCTGAAGAACTCATCCCTAGAGCCTTTGGCTCTTTTCTCCCATTCCCAACCCTGGCACCTCTAAACTTACCTCCTGCCTTCTGTGCCCCTTGTCACCAGTGCAAGAGTCCTTCCTGCCAAGGGGGAAGGCACTGCCCCCAAGCCATGCAGAGGAGCACCTGCTCTAACCTGGCGCTCTTTAGACACCACACCAGCTAAACCCAGAGACATCTGTAATTGCCAACCCCAGAGCTTTCAGAATTAGGGACAGACAGGGCTCTCAATCTCTCTCTCTCTCTCTCTCTCTCTCTCCCTCCCCATCCTCATTTTCAGCTGGGTGGCGGCCCCAGAATCTAATGATAGCACCCCAGGAAAATGAATAGTCAGTACTATGTGACCCAGCCATTCATCTCCTTCTTCCAAACAGGTCCCATTCCTGAGGGAAGTAGTTCTGACAAGCTTTGCCCCAGTCTTATCTATTCATCTGGGAGAGTGTGTGACAAAGTGCTTTAAATGTTAG
This sequence comes from Gymnobelideus leadbeateri, assembly GCA_011680675.1. Classification (NCBI taxonomy): domain Eukaryota; kingdom Metazoa; phylum Chordata; class Mammalia; order Diprotodontia; family Petauridae; genus Gymnobelideus; species Gymnobelideus leadbeateri. Next base: position 185,455 of record WOXC01012327.1, on the reverse strand, counting down.
CTGTTCTTGTCCTTGATGGTGATGGGTTTTTTTTGTTTGTTTTTTGTTTTTTTTTTTTTTTTGCTGTTGTCATTTGAAGCCTTGCCCAGGGTTCCCTCTAACCCAAAATCCTACCCTTCTTTGAGGAACCATGGTCTCAAGGTTACTGTGTACTCCCTTTCTTGCATCCATGCTCAGTAAGAACAAAGGAGGGCATCTGGTTTGGGGGTTTCCTTGATTCCCCACCCTCTCCAGGTTTCTAGGCAGCTCAGTTGGCATGGTAGACCAAGGCTGCCATCATACCCAGGGTATCTATCCAGGAAGGAGATAGTAGGAAGAAGACAGGAATGGGAAACAAGATGGAAGGGAGTAGGGGAGATGCAAGGTAGGGGGAGAAACATCGTGAACCATCCCCTGGCCATCTTGTTTCTGTGAACCCCATTCTGGTTTCTTCCCTTCCTCCAAAACTTGTTCACCATCCTCCTTTATCTCCCTGCCAACCCTGTGAGACTTTTGCCCTGGCTCCTGGAGGTTCTCCTGCATGTTTCCCTTATGGGTCTTGGGATAGAAACGTGGTAAGCCCTCCTTCGTAGCTTCTGCAGTCTGGGTATGGGCTCACCAAGGGGGCAGAAGTGGGCATCATTCTGCTTGCCTCTTTCCCAGTGCCCCAATGACACATCTTAAATTGGTATGTGGAGTGCCCTCATTATTGTCTTTCAGGCAGGGAAAAGAAAGCAGGAGAAAGAAGGGTAGGGGGAAGCAGGGCATTAACAAAGACCTTGGGTTTGGGTAGGAATCATAGGAGGAGGGAGCTGCTGGGCTTGCCCGTCTTTCTCATGCTTCACTGCGCCCCCTCTCACCTCCACCTTGCCCCCAGGCCTCTGCTAAACCCACCCTATGTTGCTGGTTCCTCCCCCCCAGGCCCGGCTTCTCTAAAGAAGTCAGGAAAGCTGGACTTCTGCAGTGCCCTCTCCTCTCAGACCAGCTCCCCGCGCATGGCTTTCACCCACCACCCGCTGCCCGTGCTAGCTGGAGTGAGACCAGGTGAGAACCGAGGTTGGGGAAGGGGGGGAAGAGGGGGCGGCCGGTGGGAGGGGCGTGGGGGATAGCCCCAAGCTGGCAGGGGCGTGCTCCCTCTCCTCCCTCCTCCCCTCCGCCCCGGCTCTCTGAATAGGCCAGGCCAGGGCAGCAGGGCATGGCATGGGGGTGGTCCTAGACTGGGAGTGGCATCTCTCCCCTCCCCCCAGCTTTTTGAGCAGGCCAGGGCAGGGAAGGGGGTCTGGGGGTCTGGGGGAGGGATATGGGAAGCAGCCTTTAAACAGCAGTGACCCCACCAACTCTCATTCCCCCAACTCTCTGAGGTGTCCAGTGGAGCAGCCTAAACTGGCAGTGAAATCATTTCCCCCTTCTCCCTTTCTCTTTGAGTAGGGCAGATCAGCAGTAAGGAAGGGAGAGTGCAGGGCATCTTCTCCTTGTCTGATAGATGAGGCCTACTAGACTTCCCTGTCCCCCACCCCCCCTTTCCCTCTCAGAGTGGCAAAAGGCAGAGGCATGTAGTGAGGCAGGGCTGGGGATTCAATAAGGTTCCCCTCTCTACTTTCTCCTGACCTGTGCCAGAAGGTTCCAAGGTCATGAGAGGCTGAGCAAGGACCTGAGGGGGAGTAGACAATTGCTTTGGATCCAGGTTTATTCCCTAGAGGTCTCCTTCTTCCCTCATGTCTGACGATGAGTCTTCTAGTTGCCTTAGGGATGGGCAGGGATGTGCTTCATTTCCTATGACTCCTTCCCCCTTGCCTTCCTTATCTTCCCATGTCCTGGCTGAGTCTTAGGCCCAGGCTCCTCAGAGTCATCTTAGTGGGACAGTGTGTGAGTGTAATGAGAATGTCCTAGGGAAAGGGACACTGCCCCGACACCAGCCCTTTCAGTCCTACCACTGAGCATTGCTCCACTATGCTAAGTCATGCCAGCTCTGCGACTCACTGGCACTATGACTTGGGCAAGTCACTTTCCTCACTGGACCTCAGTTTCTTTATCTGTAAATCGAAGGGATTGGACTAGTTGATCTGTTCGATCCATCCTAACTCTAAGTGCTGTGAACTTATAAACCACTTTTTCTCACCCTAATGGACAAGACATGGAAAGGTACCACCAGTGAGTGGGGCAAATGGGCTGTTTTTGAGGAGAGTACAGTCTTGCAGGAAGTCAAGGGCAGCAGAGGGTTCGTAGTCAGTCTTCTGTTCACTTCTCACTGCTCTGATGCACCAGCAGCCGTCTATCTAGACTTTAGAGACATTCTTTGGAGACCCTCTTCAGGGCCTTCAGCTTTTTCTTAGATTTAAGCCCAGCCCAAGCTTCTGGTCTCTTCTGAAGAGTAGGGGGTAGGAAGAGCAGAAAGGATGGGGAGCTTAGTTCCTTGTAGCTCCCACTTCAGGGTTCAGGGCCCCCTGGCTAGGAGCCCAGAGGCAGGAGAATCCAGGAAAGGCAGACTTGGGGAGAGAAGGAAGGAATATGTCTGGGAGGAGAGGGGTCTGTAGGCAGCCCCCTCCCCATCATCTTGGGCTCCAGACTCTGATTTTATGAACTCCAGAAAGAAGCCAAATCTCCTTTGCCCCCTAATGAAACAGAGCAAAAGCTAGTTGATTGGAAACAGACGGGGAGGGGGAGGGGACAGGGGAAGAATGGAAGCAGGGAAAGCCTAAGGTAGCGGGTGAGGGGAGCAGGGAAGATTGTGTGTGTGTGTGTGTGTGTGTGTGTGTGACTGTACTTATGCCTGTGAGAGCTTTGCATGTGTGTTTGCATCTGTGAGGAGTATGCCTTTGTGTATATAGTCATTGCCCCAAGATGTGCCTGTGCCTGTGAGGAGGGCTGAAGCATGTGTATGTATGCCTCTGAGATGAGAATGTGCCCATGAGGTATAGTAATATTATGTATATGTGGCTGTGTATCTGGGGTGGCGGGGGAAGGGGGGGAGCATCTATTATCTCTTGATCAAATGAGATCTTTACAAAGCCCTCAACACAGTATCTAGCACGTATGGGATTGGGGCACAGAGGTGATCCTGGGGAGCCCTAGCTCTGGGAGGGCTTGTCATGCTTGAAAGGCTTTGAATATAGGGTCAGTGATAACCTCTGTTTGTTGTCTGAGGCCCAGCTTAGAAACTTTCAGCTAAGCAAGATTGGCCTGCTCCAGGTGGGCAACGAATTGTTTAGCTGTGAGGACTCTCAGGGACCATCTATGAAATTGTAGAGGGGCTGCAATCTGTGTTGGCGGGAGGTTTGATTACTTAGCTCTCCTAAATCAGAGATCTTTGAACTAGTGGAATGTCTTGTGCAAGATGGGGCTGCAAGGAGAAAGACTTGATATTTGTATGTGGCCGCAGGGTTGTGTCTGTATACATAAAGGATTAATGAGCACAGGTCTGGAGAGACACATAAGGAGTTCAGTGGAGCAGCAGCAGCAGCAAACCATCTTATCAGCCTCCTAGCCCCCAACCCTCCAGTTCTCACATGAGTTCCTGCCCCCCCATCCCCACCCCTGTTCCCATCCCTAGCAGAGCCTTCTGCTCTACTCCCTTATCTTTACTCCTTCAGCCCCACCATATGCTTCTCTATCCATGACTTCTCTTCCTGTGCTACCTACAGGGAGTCCCCGGGCGACAGCCTCTGCTCTACATTTTCCCTCGACCTCCATCATCCAGCAGTCGAGCCCTTACTTCACCCACCCGACCATCCGCTACCACCACCATCATGGCCAGGACTCACTGAAGGAGTTTGTGCAGTTCGTGTGCTCGGATGGCACAGGCCAGGCCACAGGGCAGGTGAGCTTCGAGGGAGCCCCAGAAAGCCTGGGTTGCAATCTCATCCCTCCTGTCTTTCTGTCTGTCTACTGTCTGTCCGTCCGTCCGTCTGTATGTCCGTTTGTCTGTCTATCTTCCTGTCTCTTGGAGCCAGTAGAGAGACTTGTGAACCCCAAGATCCACCTAGAGGCAGGTCAGTAAGGAACCAAAAGTATACTCAAGCCTGACTTGGGGGAACAAGACAGGGAGAGGAAGTATTTGAAATCTAACCCTGTTTTCTTGGACATATCATATAGTGCCCAGACCCAGCTATAAAGAATTAGGACTTTGGGACAACCTGACCCAACAAAGGGGTCTTCTTCCAAAGGAGCTCCTTTCCTAGCAAGCTCCTCTCTGGAGCCATAGTCTCACCTCCTTACTGGAACATTGGGGATCAGAAAATAGTGGCTTCTAAACCACTGAGTCAGATGCTAGAACCATAGCTGGTTGGTACCATGTGCCAGGGAGAAAAGGGTTCTTTTTTTGTGGGAGGCATAGCATTTAAACTATACCCTTTCATTTCTATCTCTCCATTACAACCCTTGCCAACTGAAGAATCCCCAGAGTGGAGAACTGGCCCCATTTGGGGCCTGGAATCTAAGTAAGAGAAAGAGAAATACAGGAGGTCCCAGGTTCAGAAATATCCACTAGGTTGCCCCAAGGTATCTCAGAATGGTGTACAAACACGGCTAGTGGGCAGAGGTTTTAGAACTAAGCCATCTCTCTTTTCACAGAGTTTAACCCTAGTTTTCCCCTCATTCTCCTCTTCTCCAAGGTTTGGCAGGATGGGCAGTGAAGGTCGTGTTAATACTCAATGCCCAGGCCACTCTCTCTCTTCTCACCTCTTGACTCTTCAGTGTCTAGGTTCCTCCCCCCTCTCTTCCCATCTTCCTTTCTTTCTTAAGACTTCTTTACTTCCCCCTCTTCCCATGGGGGTGTCAGTTCCTGCTTGTGTAGCTCACTTCTTGGCACTGGATTTCCTCCCACTCTTCCTTCACCTCAACCTCCACTATCAGTCCCTAAAAGTATGGGTATCTGTAGGGGAAGAGTTCAGGTAATCCCAGTGGTTTCTAGTGCTTTTTGTTTGTTTGGAGTGTGGGCCACAGAGTACCAACCAGCCTACGTCCTGGTTCCAGAGAAACTCAGAGTCAGGTAGATAGCTCCCAAAGAATAGGGAACCTTCTCACCACTGGAGGCTGCTGTGTAGCTCTACACCTAATCCTAGGACTGACAGGGATAGAGTCCAGGACTTAAGTTTGGGCCTGCTGAAACCTATCCCAGCACAAAGAAGCTTTGAGAGTAGATTGACTTTAAGGCAGCTTATGAGACTCTGAAGAGCCAGTTTAGTCTGAGTCTCTTGGCCTGTCCCTCCTCATCTCCCCATGTCATTTATAGGACTAGCTTGACTTTTATAGGGTTCTTAGACCAGAATGACCCACTAAGAAGGTCTAACCCAGTAGACTGAACTTACGTATGGGGGCATCATGCAAATGGCCCTTCACCTTAATCATTTTTACTCTGTGTTGACTGTCGCCAATCAGTCCCATCTTAAGTTGAAAGCTTATGTTATCTTGGGGGTAGAGGGTTCTTTCCCTTCAGCAGAATCAGTTTCCTGTCCTGACAATGACAAGCTTGGGTGGGAAGAAGGCACAAGGATTCAACACAGCACCTGTGCTGGAGCAGCCTAGCTAGGCTGGGGGATGACCTTGAGATTCAGTGGGTAAGGGTGGGCTTCATTTTTTTCACGGGTTGGGGGAAAAGTAGTAAGAGGAAGAAGCCTCACTGCTTGGAGTCTGTAGGAGCTTCTGAAGACAGCTGTGACAGGGTATCCAAAGGCTCCCCAGAGAAAAAGGATGTTCTACTAGGGTTATTATAAGGATGAAACGAATCAAGTTAGAGATGGGTGAAAGGCCCAAGGCCATATGGCAGACCTAAGGGAGGGAGAAAGCTCAGTATAAGCCCTGGCTCATAAGGCCCAAATGGAGAAAGCCCAAGACAAAGTGGAAACACAACTTGGATGAACTCTTGAAAGATGCCATAGGAAACCCCCCTCCCCTTTAAAACTTCTCTCAGACAGAAGTGAAAAAAAGAAATAATTGAGAGAAAAAGATCTGGTTGTGCTAGTTTCTAGAAAAGTTTCAATATTTACCAAAGATGCTTTTTGTGGCCAGATTGACAAAGCAGAACTCAGTGGAAAGGCCTGCATTTCAGCTTGGACTAGCTATTGGACCTTGGACAATTCCCTTCTTTCTAGATCTCTGTTTTTCCACCTGTAAAATAAGTGGATTGGATATGATGAACTCTCATAGTTTGTGATTCTAGAAGAGTGAAAGAACCAATTGAGAATTATTTCTAAAATTTGGATATTTTCAAATGATCAAGCTCTGATGCCAGGCTCAGGTCAATGGGATTCAGAATCGTCAGTTGTTTTATAAAGATACTGAACGATCCTAAAGTTCCCTTCCAGCTGTAATATCCTATGAAATACTGTATGACAATTCAACACACATTTATTAAGTACCTGTTGTGTGCAGAGTCCCATATTGCACAAACATGTTGGAAGAATAGAAAGGAACAAATGTTGTGTGCATCCTTCCCAAAGTGTACTTGGGGCCACTCAGCTGATTCCTGTGAAGCTCTTGGATACAGTCCCTGTGAATTAGACCCTGATTAAGGCAGTTCTGGGGAAGAACCAGACTGGCCTGTGGCTGTCAGGCCTCTCTTAAGTGCTTAAAGCTCTATAAAAATGTGAGTTATTATTATTGTTATGATTATTCTCTTACCACAATGGGACAAGACTGGGGAGACAAAGCAAAGCAATGACTGTTGTATCTCAGGAACATTTGTGATCTGTTCCGTGTTTGTCCCTTCACATTTAAAAGCTTTTCCTCTCTGGCCTTTTCTGTTTGCCCGGAGAACCAGGGAATTAGTGGGAAAGGCAGACTTTGGGAATGACCGTCACTCGCTCACTGAGGCTCAGGTCCAGGATTTCCTAGCAATGTTCTACACTTGGAGAGTGAAACAGAGGGTATGAATTGGTCATATCCATCAGAGACTGCTGCTTGGCAATTGTCGCCCTGGAATGACCAGGCAGTGTTAAGTTGTATGAGCCTGCAGGCCACCATTCTGAAAGATCCAGGGTCCTTCACCTGTACAAAGAATAGAGCCACACTATGCTGATTGAGGTAGGTGGGGAATCCCAAGCCTAAGAACATCCCCCCAAATGCCAAATTTCCCTTAGCCACAGTCTGAACAGGAGTTAGCAGTGTTGTAAGTGCTGGATTTGGAAAAGCTGTTGGAGAGGATTAACCATGAGAGATCCTGAGCATCACCTTTGCCTCACTACATTCTGTTAGGAAGAAGAAGGGCATGGACTTGAATAGCTGTTTCTGGGGGGAAGTGCTGATTGAAGCTGGTGGTCCTCTTGCTGGAAGAAAGGATGGGGGTGGGGTGGTGAGGAGATAGTCCGAATATTCTCCATCATCTCTCTGGATAGAAGGAGCCAGGGTGTGTCTGGAACAACTATTAGAGGGACTTAGATTAGATGGAAGGAAGTACTTGATTTGGAGGCTTTAGACACTGGAGCTGAAACGTATGGATTCTCTTTTCTGATCAGTGTTTAAGGATAAAAGATAAAATTATCTCTAGCGGGGCAGTGTAGGTATGCTATTATCTAGAGGGCTTCACATGCTGTGGGGTGGGGCCAAGAAGGTGTCAGAGTTCTCTCTTCTCCTCGGGAATTTCTATTTAATTTCTATTTAGTGTGGATATCTGTTGAGGGAGGCACGGAAGTCACTCTTCCCTCTTTCCAGCAGGCCCAGATCCAGCCAGGCCAGAGGAGCCTAATGGGGAGGGACTTGGGGGTGAGGGTGAGTTGTGGAGGGTGCACAACACAACGCCGTTTTTTCTTTTCACAGGAGACAGTGTGCAGGAACCATGTATTTGTCCTGGTGCAGCTTCATTTACTGCTTTTTACACAATATATCAAAACATGCATTTTGAAATTTTCCTAATTAAAACATTTTCCCAACCAAGAATGACCGATAACCCAACTGAACCCCCAAACTTAAAGGAGGAAAAAAAAGAGCAACATCTGAGAGACCAAAATGACAAACTAACCCCTGCCCAGCCCAGCCCCTGTCCCACGGAGGAGCCAAATACTGCATCTTTAACGAGGGAGCCAGTGCTCCAGTCAGCTAGGCTGTGCCTCCTAAGGGAGCTGCCAGCCCCAGCTCAGGGAGCGTGTGTCTGTGTGCCATGTGATGTGCGTTCATACGTCACTCTATTTATGTTGTTCGCAGCCTAACGGTAGTGGCCAGGGCAAAGTCCCGGGGTCATTTTTGCTACCACCGCCGCCTCCAGTGGCCAGACCTGTGCCCCTTCCTATGCCTGATACCAAATCCACCAGCACTACCCCAGACGGCGCCGCCTTGACTCCTACATCACCCTGTAAGTGGACGATGAAAAACCAAAATCAAACCAAAAGTCCCTGGCCCACCAGCACCAGTCACATTACCCACCCGAGAGCTCCAGGACACAGCACAGAGTCCCAGACCACCGTGGCCTCCACCCAGCCAGCACCCCCACCAGACTCCCCACTGCCTGCTGCTCCGGGCCCCTACGGGGGGCGGGAGGGGGCACGGGCCAGGGCGGGACTGGGCCAAGGGGAGCTGGCGGGGAGGGAATGGGGGGTGGGCGCAGCCATCCCATCCTCATGCGTGATTGCTGTTTTTTTTTCTTTTTGTCTCCTTGTTCTTCCCACCCCCCCGCCCATGCAACCCTAAAAACAAAAACCAAAACCCACCACCAAAAAACAAGCAAAAACCGAAAACAAAAACAAAAAAAAAAAAAGGCAAAGCGAAACGAAATCCAGCCTCAAGGCAGCCCTGTCGCATTCCCTTACCACCACCCTCTACCTCACCTTCATCCGTAGGGCCTTTAAAGATGCAGTACCTTCGCCTCCTCACACCCTCACGCCTTCAGTTCCACATTTGGTTTCTCATCGTTGTTCCTCTTATTTTTTCTCCCCTCACCTCCCCTCCAGCTTCCAACACCCACCCTCCCATCCAGAGGTAGGGGCAGGGAGCCCTGAGCCTCACCCGGCTCCTCTCCCTGCAGTTTCCGAAGCAACAAAGAGTTTTGGCAAAGGGAAGAGAGAAATCTAACCAAGTCAGAAGGCATAGAGGGCCTGTCTGGCCCAGAGACAGGGAAGGAGATTGGAGGCAGATAGAGATGGGGCTGTGGTGCCTATGGGAAGAGAAGGAAGGGCAGGTCCTGCAGACTGACAGTGCGGAAGGTGAGCTGGGAGCCTGGGCTGTAAGGCTCTCGGTTTCCTGTAGACTCTAGACTGTGGTGGGGCAGAGGCAGGCTCATTTCTCCATGTTTTTCACTGGCTTGTTGGCCTTTTTTATGTCTCTCTCTTCCTCTTTCATGGTTTTGGTTCTTTTGTTCTCCATCTTCTCCATGTCTTCCTTTTGTTTTCATTCACCATCCAACACACAGGCTTGGTCCTTGGGAGAAGGGTGGGAGAAGGTACACCCTGAATTATCAGGGCAGGGGTCTCTACTGGAGAGAGATGGAGAAGAGTTTGGTGAGCATGCGGTCTCTGGTGTGTGTCTGGTAAAGGCCCAACTCAGGTCCAGCAGTGGAGAGCAGGTGGGAACCCCCATCCCAGTGGCCCAATCCTGAGCGCAGTTTTGTTTTTGCTCTTCTGGAGAAACAGTAGGCAAAAGTTGACCTAAGTCTCAGTACCCCACATCCACACAGCCCTCCCTCTTCCTTTCCCATCCCCTGCTCCCCAATAGTATTGTCTAATTATGAGCCCTTGCAATGGTGGCCCTCAATCTCAGGTCCCAAGGACATCAGGACCATTTGGCCTGATTCAGTTTGTCAGTTCCAGAGAGCACCACAGCATGAAACTCAGCCCCTCCTGGGAGAGGGAGAATCTCTGGGAGTTGTGGGGGCCGGACTAGATCTCCTGGTCAGACTCTTTTCATGCCTTTGCTGGACCCAGATCTGAGCTTCCAGCTTGGCTTTGCCTGACATTGCCCAGAACTACCCAGAATGGAAAGAGGAGCAGTCCTGGACTGAGCTTCAAGAATAGTCTCCTTTTGGGTTGGACCAAAGATTCTCTCACTAGCTGCTGGTGTGGAAGAGGTTGGGAAGTGACCACAACCTCAGTCTATGCCAAGGGAATCTTCCCTCCTGCCTCATGCTGTCCCAAAGCCTTTTGCCAGCATAGTGTTTATCACAGTGAGAGGAGCTGTTTGTGGGCCTAGAGGAGCACCTGAGCTCCCTAGGCATAGTGCCTGCCCCTAGTGCCCATCTGGCAGGTGAGGTAGGAACAGGGGGGACATTGGAGCTACTAGAGAGGGAGCTGGTGTTCCAAGCCCCCTCCACCTCCTACTCTGGGGCCCTCAGGAGAGGTGTGATCTGGAGCTTGGAAGTGGAGTGGGGAGGGGAGAAGTACAAGTGTGGCTGTGTTATAGTATGCAGTATGGGTATAAATGTGCATCTGTGTAGAGAGAAAGAGAGAGAGGGGGAGTGTGTGTGTGTGTGTGTGTGTGTGTGTGTGTGTGTGTGTGTGTGTGACAGAGATCTGGGCAGGGGGAGGCCCAGAGGATGTCCTCCCCTCCTAAGTTGGCCCCTATGGGCAGTGCCTAGCTAGAAGGGATGGGATGATAGCACTTCCTAACCAAGCCTCTCTCTCTCTCTCTCTCTCTTTCTCAGCAGCCCTCGAGGGCAGTGTCCGGGTAGGGGGGACAGGGCCAACTTGGACTTATCAAGTCTCTCCCTTTCTCCCTTCCTTCCCTCCCCCGCAGCATTCTCAACGACAGGCGCCGCCTCTGCCAACCGGTTTGTCAGCATCGGACCCCGGGACGGCAACTTTCTAAACATCCCACAGCAGTCTCAGGTAGGAGGGCTCTGCCCATCAGCCCCTCTGCATCTAGGAGGCTGGGAAACTGGCCAGTGGAATTCAAAATGTGCTATCTTCGAAGTAAGAGGGCCTTGGTTCCAACTGTGGCTCAGCCACACTGGCCCTCTGGGCCCCAGGTGCCTTATCTGTGTGTGTGTTGGGTTGGGGGGGGGGTGTTGAACTCCATGACCTCTAAGGTATCTTCTAGCTATACTCCTATCATCCTAAGCTCTTTCTTGAGCCTGTGACTGGGAAGTGGTGTGAGGATGGAGCTCCTCTAGGGGAAGGCAGCATAACCTCACACCCAGTCTTTTCTGCTCTATCAGGAGAAGGGGGTCTGTGGCCAGAAAGAAGGCAGAACCAGAGTCTGGGCCCAGGGTTTCCCTCCTCCTGGCTGAGCTTGCCTCACTCCCCAGGCAGCCCCCAGGCTCACAGGCTAATCAGCTAATTGGCTAATTAGCCCTGGCAGCCCAGGCCCTGGGGGAAGGCAGCCAAGGCCACAGTGCTGAGGTTAGGCTGACTAGGATGGGGAAGGCTGGGAAGGCCATGAAAATCTGAACTTCAGGGTCTTAGGGGAGGAATAGTACCCTAATAGTAATAGTACACCCCTTGACTCTATTCCACTAGTTCAGCTCTAGGCTAGAAAGCTGGGGTTCAGGACCTTCCCCATTTTGAGAACTTATCGGCCTTATCACAGGCCCTGTAGGCTGGGACAGAGCAAGCCTGGGTGGGCTCCAGCCTACCCATGTGGGGATAACAGCCTCCTCCCCCAGTCTCCCAACTGAGTCCTATTAAGGAGAGAGGGAGCCTAGTTGTTCCCACTCCCCCCCAAAAAGCACACACACATTCATACACTAAGTCTCTTCAGTCTTCCAGGGTCACTCCGATGGGATGGAGTTTGAGAAAGGCCCTTGGCATAATAAGGACCAACCTCAGCCCCCCTCTCATGTCCCTATCTTTTACTTCAAGGATTTCCGCCACCTCCCCGCCGCCCCCCCCCCCCACACTCACAACACACTGCCTCGCCGAACATATCAATCTCCTCTTGACTTTGACACAGTCAAGTCTATTGGAGCTCCACACACACACCCCATAGAAGATTTGTCTCCCCTTCCTCCTGAGCCCTGTGAGAGACAGAACAGTAGAATCCAAAGGGAGGAAAAAAAGAGGGTGAATAGAGGCCAGTCCTCTTTCTGCTAACACTCAGTGTCTTAGCTGCCAGGCCTGCATCCAGAGAAAGTTAGTTGAAATTTTGTGTGGTTTGGGTTCCCCCCCCTCCTTTCCCTCCCTTTAAAAAAAAAAAAAAGGCAAAAAGAAACAACTTTGTCAAACTTCAGAACTTCAGAGCTCCCTAGCGGCAAGGAGGGGAGGGGAGCTTCAAACCCCCTCCCTGCCTCCCACCCCCTCTCCCCGGAGTCACGTCTGACCCGTCTGGTTTCCCAGAGCAACCAGACATGATGTAACACCCAGATGAACTTGAACTTGGGGGTGTTGAGAAGAAAAACAATGGCCCTGAGCAGGGGCTGGAGCCAGCCCCCTCAGCTCTGTGCCAGGGAGGCCGAGAGAGCCCTGCTGGCAGAGTACTGGGAGCGGGGGGGAGGAGAGAGAGAGAGAGAGAGAGAGAGAGAGAGAGAGAGAGAGAGGGCGGGCAGAGGAAGAGAGGCCAGTTGGGTTTCCACATAGCTCTGGACTAGGCAGAAACAGAGGGTGTCTAAGTGGATCCCCTCCTGCCTGCCCAGAGCCCTGGGGCCTGGGCTGCTCTGACAGCACTCCAGGGATAGCTGCCATTGTACCCCACCCCCACCCCCAATTCTCTCCTGCTAGTTATCTGGGCTCAGTGTTCTCAGAGCCAAGTCAAAGTTCTGGGAAGTTTGGGAAAGAGTTTTCTCCTTAAATATTCACATAGGGCAGGGGGTGCTGGCGTGTAGGTCTCTATGTTTGGGGAGGGGGCTAGAGAGCAGGACAAACTGTTAAGTCCCTTGGGCTTGGGGTCTGTGCTCCATTGGTTAGAGATGGGGGGTGCTGTTACCACAGTAACCAGTGACTTTAGCTGATCCCCCAGAGCACCAGATGGAGAGAGAACAAAAGAGTGAGGAAAGAAAAGAGAATTCCAACAATTTGCCCTCTTTCCCCAGGCAGTGCCTTGTCCCATGTTTTAATCAGTTGGAGTAGAGACTAGGAGGAGTGTGCAATAAGAGGATTCCCTTTAGGCCCCCAGATTCTAGTCCCTTGGGGGAGGGATCAGACCCCCTACCTGAATTACCTATTAAATGCCCACCACTCAACCCCTGGCTCTGAGACTGAATCCTCACCCTTCCTCGAAGATAAGGCTATCCCTCCATCCATTCATCCATCCATCCAGCTGTGCACTCAGTATAGGGAAAGCCATCAAATCACACACCTCTAGAGACCTTGACCTATTGGCTCCTTGCAGAGACATATTTCCTTAACTGGCAGCTCCCTACTACAGTACTGCCTTCTTTGTCTCCAGCTGGGACTAGTGACTTGGTCCCTATGACCTAAATCTAGAAAAATGCTTGTCTTTGGGATCTCAGAGGGAATCAAGACCTGGAACAGTGCTGAAATAGGACTTAAACCCATATATCCTAGGATGAGGGGGAGCAGTGTCCTAAAGCTGAAAACATTGACTTTCTCTTCTTGATATCAGAGGACCTGCATTCAAATCTCAGCTCTGCCACTTACTACCTGCATGACAAGTCACTTTTTTCCTCTGTGTTTTTATCTTTATCTGTGAAATGGGTGGGGTAGGGACCATAGATAATCTCCAATGTGGAAGATCCTGTCTGCTCTTAAGTACTTCAATCCTAGCAATAAAAGGGGTCTTAGTTAGGTCCCGCCATACTCATCCTGCTTCTCAACGGAAGGAACTCTTCTAGGGGTTCAACACCCTGAGTGCTATTAGTTCTTCTTCCTAGATTGTCCTCCTAATTCATAGTCAATTTCAATCAATCAATCAGTAAACATTTATTAAGTGCCTACTATACGCCAAATCCTTTTCTAAGCTTCAAATATAAGAGGTAAAAGATAGTCCTTGTCCTCAAGGATTTACAATCTAATGGGGAGTTTCTTTTAGCTTTCCCCAGATATGTGCTAGTTGGCAAATAGATATCTAACAGCGTCCATCTTGTCTTCCCAGATGGCCAGTGAGGGCTTCTATAAATCCAGTGTGGTGGGAAGAGTCCAGGGGACTTGGGTTCATCTCTTGACTATGATCCTGAAGATGTGTGTGTGTGACTTATAGAATAATAGTTCTAGGGATGAAAGGGACCTCCAAGGCCATCTCTTTTAATGTCCTCATTTTACAGCTGAGGAAACTGAGTCCAGGGAGGATAATCTTCAAAAGAGGTAGTCATCTTCAGAAGTGGAATTGGAACTCAGGTCCTTTGACTTCAGAGGACTTTCTGCTCCATCATTCTAAGTCCCTAAGCAAGTTATGCAATCCCCTCCATCTCTGCTACATTATCTATAAAATGGGAGACTTACATTGCCTCCCTTACAGTATGGAAAGCACTTTATAAACTACATAAGCATTAAAGCACTATAGAAATATGAATGACTACTAATTAATTATTTGTACTCATCAGTTATTAATAAATATGATTAATTGTTAACAAGCATAATTATATATTAGGCATAGAACTTCCATCTTTCACTTACCCCATTGGTTAGGATAAGCTACCAAGCTGACCCTAGACAGGGTACTTGTGGGGGAGTATAGGACACCAGAAAGCATAGGTATTATTTCTCCCAGTCCCTCCACAAACAAGCCAAAAGACTAAGGTGCCCAAGGGAGGGTGTGGAATCCCTTCCCACCCACTACCTCCTTACCCATAGAAGGGTGAGAGGACTGTAGCTCTGTGCAGGACGGGGTGTGGGGAAATAAGGAGGTTCTCTATTTGAGGACAAATTCCATTTGCACTTGGGTGCTGAAGCCCTCAAGGCAAGATTTTATGGGAATGTAGTGCCCCCTGCTGGCTAGTAGTGGGAATCACCTGTTTCATGGATTCCCAGAGGTCCTGAAAGAGGAGGATCCTGGCGCAATTGGGGGAAGGGGGGGAGCAGCTTCACTTGTGCAAGCAGGCGGCTGCAGATGGTAACAGGCTCTGTGACATGCCCCTTCCCCTTGGGGTTGGCACTGCCAACGAGTGTATCAGTGCCATGTGGTGCCTCACCCAGGCCCCCTCCCAACACACACCCCATGCCCCTAACCTTTCAGCTGGTGGGGCCTCTTCTGTGATGTACAGACGGGAATTTTAGCTTTCAATCCAAGGAGACAGAGTGAGAGAAAATCGAACAGAAGCTGCACCCCCCCCCAACCAACACACATACATACCCTAGGGACAAAAGCCCCAGCCTGGCATCCTCTTTCTCTCCACCCCCACCCCCCCAGAACTCACACAGAAACCCAAACAATTGGAAACGTGACCAAATCCCAGGCCTGTGCCAGCTCCAGCTATGGGGGTCCTACCCACTGGGCAGAGTGCCCACAGGAAGGCCAGCTGGGCTCCCTGGCATTGGGGGCAGGGGGCCATCTGGGAAGGGAGTGGGGGTCCAGATAGAGTGGTAATTTTGTGACTCTTTTCTAGGGTGCATCACTGCTTTAGTCCCCTGGGATGGGGGGGGGGGGACTGAGGCCCCTACGATGAGGGCAAACTAGCTGAGGCCATCAGGTCATGAAGCCATCTGGCCTAGAGCCCCAGCACATTTTCATTCTCTTGTCCTTTCTTATCCCTCTCCAGTCCTGGTTCCTCTGACGAGATCTACAAGAAAAAGAAAGAAGAGGAAAGGGGGAAGAAGAAATTTTGAGACAAGGAAATATCCCCCAGCCCAGCTCAGCTCAGCCTAGCCCGACTAGTCCCACCCCACCAAAAAGCAAAAATTTAAAAGTCACCATCCACTCTACCCTCTCCTGCCAGGGGATCCCTCCTGGCACCCACAGAGCCCAGCCCAGCTGTCAGGACCCAGAAGAAGGGGCCTGGGGTGGAGCCACACACCAGCAGCCAGGAGGAAAGGAAAACTGGGGAAAACAGAAATTTAAAAAACAAATACAAACAAAAAAAGGGTGACAAGGAGCGGTCCCTTGTCCACTCCCTCCACCTTTACATCCCTTCCCCCTCACACACACACATACACACACACACATACACACACACACTCACTCTACACTGGGGTCTCCTGACTACAGCCCAGGCAAAAGCCAAGACGAATGGAGTGAAAGTTGAAAAGTTTTCCAATGCATCACCAACCTGGATAGGAGGGTCCCAAGTTCTGCCCTTCCTGTTCAAGGTTATCTATTTGGTAGATGACAAAGCACACCTCCCCAGCACACCTCAGGCCTGATGCTCTCTTGGGGCTGGAAGGACTGGCTTCAGTGAGGTGTTTTGATAGAAATCTCCAAGGGTCTTGAACCTTTCTTGCTCCTCCCCCCTCCTAGCCTGGTCCTATTCCTTCAGCATGGGCAGTTGATTTTGATCTGGCCTTGGTTGGGGTATGTGTAAGGTGCTTTCTAAGGCTTCTTTCCATCGTTTTAGCACCCAGGACCTGAAGGCCAGGGAAGGGAGAGCCCCAGAGAGGTAGGCCTGGCCAGTGATCCAGTAAGGCCTCTGATGCCTTATTGGAACCACCGAAGTTGCTTTGTTTTTTATTCTTATGCACCAGGGTAGAGGGGACTAAGTTTTTATATGAACTTGTCCTGGAGGGGGCATGCCAGTCAACTGGAGCCCATTGGAAGAGATACAGAGCCTGACCCTGGAATAGACCTAGCCCAATATTATACCACCTTCCCCAGAGTCACTTACCCCACACCAGCCTTGAAGATAGCTTTCATGTCATCTTATCATTATGTACAGTCTACAGGAACAAGTCGAAATGCTCTCAACAGGACCAGCCAGCTGCCCCCCCCCATTAGCCCCCTTTTGTTACCTTGGATGCTACATTGTTCTACATTGGCCTCCCTCCTCCCTCAGTCCCCTGGAGACAGGGCCCAAAAGAGATGGGAAGGAGTAAGACCAAGACTAGACCTTGGATTCTGGAGAGACAGTTTCTAAGTGTCTGAGCAAAGGGAGACCTAGCCCATCCCCACAAGTATCTCCTCTGCTCTTTTCACCCTCTAAACTTTTCTTCCAACCCAGCTCTTCCAAGACACCAGCAGTCTTTCCACCTACCCTCCCCCACCAAAAATAATCCCCAGGAAAAATCACCGGAGAGGCTTAATAGCCCTAGCCTGTGGCCTTCTCCTGGGCTGGCCCAAAAGGCCTAACATCAAGGGCATCAGCTGGATTGGTGAAAGCCGAAGCTGGAGTGGAGGAGAGGAGGAGGCAGCCTCACCAGCCCCCAGGTTCACAGCTGGCTGCCCACCTTTTGAGAGCTTTTTCGGCTGGGATGCTAAGTCACATCTACCCTAGGTAGGCTTTGTGATCACAGACTTGCTCTCCATTTATGTTCCTTTGGAGGTAATGGTTGGGTGGTGGGGTACTGTGTTTAGTATTCCACTTTTTCTCTTCCACCCCCTCTTTCCTTCCCTGCTTTCCTCTAGCCAGTTTTTAGCTGTATTTTTTTTTCCTGTTGTATTTGGGAAATTGTTATCAAATTGGGAACAAAAAGAAATCAACATGTCCTAGAAAGCTGCCCCTCTCTGCCCCCCCCCCGGGATGGGCTCAGACCAGGAAGAGAGACCCACAAGTCAGCCAATTGATTTTGTCTCCTCTCTTGACTTGGTATATTCTTGGGCTGGGCAAGGACAAAGGGCCAGGGGCCAGGGGACTCAAAGCCCACGCAACATCCATAGGGAGACAGGCTCTAGGTTCTCCAGGACTCCCTTTTCACTCTGTGTGACTTCTCTCTCTGTGCCTTACTCCCTCCTGGCTTCTCTTTTGTCTCTGTCTCTCTCTTCTTTCCTCTATCTCTCCTCTTCTTTCCTCTATCTCTCCTCTCCTCTCCTCTTCTCTCTTCTCTTCTCTTCTCTCTCACACACATTCTATGGAAACACAAAGCACAGGTTGGGAGCCTCTGTCCAACGTTGCACTGGGTTGGGGGGAGCATGGGCTCTATTGTTGGTGATTTTGCATTGGTTAATGGTGTAGATGGCATGATCAGGAAAGGTTAGGATAATCCTAAGAAGAGTGGAGGAGAAGGAGGTCAGGAAAGCTAGTTGGGAGCCTCAGACCTATCCATAAGGAAAGCTGAGGGTGGCCCTCACCTCCTAAACTCAGTCGCAAGAGGGTTTTAAATTTTAAAGTGGAGTGTGTGTGTCTTCCTATCTGCAGCCTTGGAAAAGGACCAGGAAAGAGAGGGGAGGAGAGAGGAAGGGTGGAATTGGGGGTTGTGGCCTCCCAGTAAATGCTGCCTCCTCTCCCAACTCAGGGTGGTGTTAGGAGCTGGCTTGGGGTGGCTGGGGCCGGGCTGGGGCCAGGAGTGATGCCTGGTCAAAGTGCAATGATTTTCCAGTTCGGTTGGCAAAACAGGGTCAGACCTGCAGCAAGGAGAGGAAAGGGAAGAGCCTAAAGCTGGCCTGTCTAGCCTCCTCCCTGTCTCCACTCCTACCCACCCCTTTTCCTGGGGACTCCCCCCCAGACAATCGTTGCCACGCACAAACCTCCGTGCCTGGGTCTTGTATGTGTCCCTAACCTCACGGAGCCAGGCCCTGGCTTGGGATCTTGGGGAGCCTCAGCTGCTCCCTCCTCGCACTAGGTATAAAGCTGCAGGCCAGCTGCGTGTGCCTCACCTCCTTGCCCAGCCTAGGTGGGGGGGCAGTCTGAGGTGAAGGGAGGGTACAGGGAACCCCCAAATTAGGACAGTCTCGGCTTAGAGTCGTCTTGGTTGGGGGACGGGGGAGGGGGGATGGTAGAGCAAGATAGAAGCGGGCCGCGGCAATGGGGGTGGGGTGGGGTGGGTGGGGATTTGCATGGAATCCGTTTGTTTCCCTGATTACCATCATTTCGGTTTGAGGGCAGGAGGCGGCGGTGGCGACAGGAAGCGGGGACTGTTAGAAAAAAAAAAAAGAAAAAACACAAAAACCTTTTTAAAAAAAAAAACAAAAAATATATATACGGGGGAATGAACTTTTTTTTTCATTGAACCAAGTGCAATGCATTGGAGAGTTTTCCTATCTTTGTATGTTAGAGATTGTTAAGAAGAAGAAAAAAGTCTATTTTTGTTGCAATGTCCTCGCGGCTCTGGGGACACTAAAGAAACGGGCCGCCCGCCATGCGCGGGCACCGACGCCCAAGTGGGTTTTCCGTTTGTTTGTTTTTTTTTTTTCGTTTTTTTTTCGTTCGTTCGTTCGTTTTCGGTTGTTTCTTTTTTTCTTTCTTGAAGCCGTTTGCCTGCGTGGACGAGGCTGATCCGGGGCTTGCCCTGCGTCGCCGTCTGTTCTCGGGGTCGGTGGGAGGGCTGAAGGAAGGATTTCCACATTTAAACGACATTTAAACATCACAGAATCAGAGAGGAAAAGGACGAGAGGAAAATTTTTAAAAAGAAAAAAGTTAAAAATAAAAAAATAAAAAAATCCTGGTGCTTTGTACATTATAAAGTACATTAAAAAAAAAACCCACCCAACTCTATTATACGTCAGTTTATGAACCAGTTAAGTATCATACCGCACGTTAGGAACCACGCATAGCCCTTTGTTATGTTAACGCACGGGACAGCGGTTTGCGCTCGGCGGCTGGGCGCGGCTGCCCCGGGCTGGCGCGGATCTCCTGGGGGCCCCTGGCCAGGGGCCACCCCCTTCCCCCTATCCGGACACAGAGGCCCCTCCCCCTGTCCCCGCCCCCTGCAGAGGTCAGTGTCCAGTCACCGACGCCACCCCCTCGAGCGCCTTTCTTTGAGCCAGACGCCAACTTGCCCCACACCAGCATTGTCCAGGGAGCGCTCTGCAAGTTGGTTAGTTTCCTCTCCCCTTCCCTTCCCCGGCGCCCCCCTCTGACCCCCGCCCCACTCAGCACCCCTGGCAGACCGGCCGCACAGAGCGCCCGCCGGAGGCTGTGGAAAGGGTTTGACGCTTCAGGGAAGGACCAAACCTGCTAACTCAAATAACACCGGCCCCCTCCCCCCATATACATACAACACACACACATACACACACACACACACACACACACACACACGCAACACAACCCAATGGACTTGCCTTACACCCCCCCACCCCCACCCTGCGCTGGCCGGCCAACCTAGTGCCTTCTCCTCACTCCCACCCCCCCTCCCCCGTGCTGGTGGAGCGGACGCCGAGCTCTGGCTCCCAAAGGGGCTGAGTGGACCAGATGATCAGATGAATCCCCACTCCCATTCCCAATCCAGACCCTCCACCCGACCCGAACTACACCGAACAAAATTATACACAGAAAAAAGGAGCAATAAAGTCAAGAGGACTTTGTCCCCCCTCCCCTCCCAATGGAGAATCCAAGGGCCTCCAGCCCACCCAACCCCCGGGACGCTCCCCGGGACACCATTCCCTACGCCAGCCTGGGCCAGCCGCACTATAGCCCTTTACCCACTTTCCTTTCATGCCCCCTTCCCTGGAGATCCATGCGCCCGGACAGCACCAGCATCGCGGACAGCAAAGCCGCCCGTCCCGTCAAACAAGTTTCTTCTTAGGCTAAGAAACGCAGTATATATGAGTATCTCTATATAGTACTAATGGATTTGGTGTGCTTCCCCTTAGCATCCCCCTGTCCCTTTGCTCCTCCTTCAGCCTGGTCCCCCTCCCTTCCCTTCCCCGTCTCCGCACTGAGATACATAAGAAACAAGGGTAGTTTACTGTCTGTTTTGTTTTCTGGGTTTTCAGTGTCCTAGCGGAATGCAGGTAGGCAGCCAGCCCGTATGTTCCCCATCCCCTCCCCTGCCCCTTCTCCCGCCCTGGCCCCTGTCACTGCGCTTCTGTTACACCATCTTTGCCTGACTCTCTCCAGCTTCTCCATTGAATGGCTAATGTGTATGTGAAATAAAGAAATAAAGAAAAAACAAAGACGAAGAGACCTTGAACCCTCGCGAGAGCGGACGCAGGGTGGGGGCGGTGAGGGCGGGGTGGGTCGGATCCACGGGAAATTTGGGATCTACTGGAGCTTTTATGACCGAAGTTCTGGGGTTTGGAGTTCTATGTCCAAATCCGGGTTCCGCTACTGACTACCTGTTTGACCTTTGGATACTTCACTCTGGGACTCTTTTCTGGCCCTTGGGTACTTCAGCCCCACTCTCCAAGGGAAGCAAAAAGCCCTACTTCACACTAAAGAATTCTAAAAACAGATCTCAGGGTGAAGGTAACGCCCATTTCCTCCAGAATTACTAGGGTTGATGCTTCTGAGGCTCTAAAGTGATTTCACAAACAACCGAGAAAGGGAATTGGGGAACTCAGAAAAGGGACTGGCCTTCCACTGGGTCGGAAAATTCCTGGGTCTGAGGAAGAAACTACTGACGGAGGGCCATTATTTCCCGCTAGTTTGAAGTTCCTTCCCCATCCCCACTTGGAGCCCTGGAGAGAAGCCACTTACGACCTCGCCCACCCTATAGACCCCAGTCTGTTGTCCGATAGCCTAGGTTCTGGACCTGAGCTTTCATGGTGTGAGAACTTCCTCGGTCAGTGAAGGTCGGCACATTCTTTGTGACTAAGAAGAGTTGCCCAAAGAACTGAAAGGTTAAGAGACTTGTTCACTCTGGCCAGTAAATGCCTGAGGCGGACCTTGAGGTCTTCCTGGCTCCAGGGTCAGCCCTCTAACCACTACGCTGCCTCTCTAGTCTGTAAAATAGGAACGTTAAATTAGTTGTCTAAGATCCCTCTCCAGCTCTAACATTAAAAAAAAAAAATTTTTTTTAATTACTTCTTTCCCCCCGTCCCGCCCCCCTTTTCCAAAGGCATCGGCCCGGCGGGAATAATGAGGCACTATTTCGATGTCCGCTTTGTTCTTCTTGGACTCCAAACCCAAAAGAAACGTGCCCCCGAGAGGACATTTAGGCTCCTGGGCTGCGTGGACTGTAAAACACATTAAAGCCGCCAGTAGTGGGGATAGCCAAGGGGGCGAGAAGTAACGTCAGAGCCCAACCTCTGGAGACACTGGATGCCCTCTCGCCGTCTCCCTGGACCGTGTACCTGGGGGGATGGGGCAACCTAGACCAGTGCCCCGTCCCTGCCAGCAGCCGAGACACCCATTTCTCTCCACTGACGACCCCGGCACATCCCTCGTCCCTCTTCCCACGCAGATTCCTTCGATCTTGGGGATTGACAGGGAGGAGGGGGGCGGTGCTGCTAATATTTAGGGCAGTCCGGGAAGGGTCTGCTCTCCCGAGGCCCCTTCTCTTCTCTGGGGAGCTGTCCTTCTTGGGGTTCGCGCAGATGCCTCTTGTAGAATCCCTCCCATCCCTACCCGCGGGGGTCACCGAGCCTCGCATCCCACGGCCGTCCTGCCCCGACGAGAGCACTCGCTCTTGATGTGTTGTTCTGCTCCACCTGGCTGAGGGGAAGCGGGCGTGGGCGGGAACGCTGGAGGGGAGCGCACGGCCTCTGCCCTGCGCCCCAGCCCCCTGCGTGTGCCCTCGCCCACGTTCACACCAGTGCGCTCCCTCTTGCGCGGAGCCACCCCAGCTGGGGCCGGAGCTGGAGCCGAAACCGGGGCTGGGGTCGGGGCCGGGGCTAGGGCGGCCGCCTGGTCCCGCAGCAGACGACCCAGGAAGCCTATGTACTTGAGGGCGAGACGGAGCACCTCGTTTTTGCTCAGCTTCCGGTCGGGAGGGTGCGTGGGCAGCAGTTTTCGCAGCTCCGCGAAGGCCCCGTTCACGTTCTGTTGCCGCCAGCGCTCTCGGCTGTTGGTGAACACGCGGCGAGCCACCTTCAGGGGCTGGTGCCCTGCGAAGGAAACGACACGAGAGGGGTGTAGGGAGCACACAGAGGACTCAGGCTGCCCAGGCCCAGCCTCCTTGAACCCCAGGATTAGACTTAGGAGGTGTATCCAGGCCTCCCGCTCCCTCTCATCCTGGGATGGGCCACCGTTATACCTGGTTTAACAACTTCTAACCCACCCATGTTGCCTTTCCCTGCAGGGTATATGCCAACCCTCTCTCATGACCTGGAATTATGTGTTAGGGCTTCTTCTTACCCACCAGCAGGGTTCCTGGGCACATCTAATTTAGAAGTTCTTAACATTTTTTTGTCATGGACCATTTGGGCAGTCTTGTAAAGCCTAGGGAGGGATCCCTTCTTAGAAGAAGATATTTGAATAATTGAATTTCAGTTAGAGATTAGAGAAAATAAAGGTCATGTATCCAAGTTCAGGTACTGCCTGAAATCTAACCCCAAGTTAAAAGTCCCCGATGTGGATAATCCTTCTAGGTCATAGGAGCACAGCATATCAGGGCTAGAAAGGATAGGTATACACCTTTACAGGGATGCTTCCAGTGAGGTGGTTACTCTTGTAGAATTATTGGCTCTGTGGGACAGATTCTTGCTTTTCTCGGCAGTGTTATGGGTAACTGGTCTGTACGTGAGATGTCTGTGACTGTATGACTAATTCTGTGTGTGAGTCTGTTCATCTGTGCGGTATCTGAGTGATTGTTGCTGGGCATGGCTTCCCTGTGCATCTGCCACCTAGGTATTATCCAGGACTGTCCATCTAACTGCCCCTTTAATTCCAGTCTGTTGCCAAGGTAAGACTCACCATTGTTTCCACAACATCCCTACTATCTGTCTTCCTCACTGTTAACCTAGTTCAGGTCCATATCACCTCTCAGGCCTGAACTGTTGCAATAGTTTCCCAACTGGTTACCTTTTCTCCAGTCTCCCCCCACCTCCAATCCATCCCTTTATAGCTGCCGAATGAATGTTCCTAAAACAAAAGGTCATTCAATCCCTGCTCAAAATGCTCATTACATCTAAGATATACTATTCCCTGATCTATCTCAGGCCTTTTTTAAATAGATGTATTTCGTATAAATTTATATTACACAGTTGTTAGGTTTCCTTCAAATAATTTTTTAAACCTACTTATCTGCATACATATTTCATTCTCCTAGCAGGATAGAAACTTCATGAGGATAGAGACTGTTTTCTTTTTGCCTTGTATTATTAGGACCTGGCATATATGCCTTTCACATACTAGTTATCTAAAAAAAAAAAAAAGTTGAATTCTCTGTGTATGGCTATCACTGCCTAGCTGTTTATGTATGACACTGTGTGGTTTTCTCTATGTGGCTGTGATTCTTTTTGTGTGAAGCTCTGACTGTCACTGTCACTGTCTCTGTGTTAGTATGTATGGCTGTATCTAGGGTGATTACTTATGTATGACTGTCACTGCTGTGTTTGACTCTATGTGACAATATTGGTAAGATTTCCCTGTGTACCTCTGGGTGACTGTGCTGAGACTGAGAGATGGGGGCCTCCTGGTCCCATTTAAGGGGGAGCTATGCACACTCCTATGCTGACATGCTTGGTTGTGCTCAAGAGTGAGCTGGAACAGACACCCACACACAAACATACACATACACTTACCCTCATTCAGGTCAGGTTCACAGTGGCTGGGCCGCCGCTTCAGTCGGCTGCTGGGGAAGATGCTGAAGGAGCCAGTGGTGCCAATGTAGACGCTGAGAGGGACATGGGGTCATTGAGAGTCCTGACCCTCTCACCCTCCCCTCCCCAGGCCTAGGGACCC
Organism: Gymnobelideus leadbeateri; assembly: GCA_011680675.1. Classification (NCBI taxonomy): domain Eukaryota; kingdom Metazoa; phylum Chordata; class Mammalia; order Diprotodontia; family Petauridae; genus Gymnobelideus; species Gymnobelideus leadbeateri. The sequence goes on along the minus strand of WOXC01012327.1, from coordinate 161,070 downwards.
AGGACACCAAGGCAATGGTTCAGGGTAGGCAAGATATACCCCCTTTCCCCCCAGTTCCTTTTCCCTTAGAACTAAGGCCCCCTTCCACCCTTAGGAGAGATAGGGCCAGCCCAAGACTGACCTGCTTAGAAAGGGGTGTGGGTGGTAGTGTGTCGGGAGCAGGCCCCCCAAGGCCAGTGGGGGTGGGCCAGCTGTCAGGGCAGAAAGTGGGACTAGTGAGGGCAGTGGGGGAGGTGTGGTGAGTTCAGTGGTGGCCATGGCTGGTGGTTTGCTGTGGCCCAGGCTGATGACAGGCACATGGGGAGGCAGCTTGGGGGGCATTGGGGATGAGGCAGGGTGGCTATTGTCCCCATCCTGTGGGGTGCCAGGCTCAGGCTCAGACACAGGGGAGGAACTGCTGGCTGCTGGGGAGGGGACTGAGGAGGGTAGTGTAGGCACAGCCTCTAGCTTCTCCATCATGGTGTGGCCCAGCTTCACAGAGTCCCCTGGAGGGCACATGGACCCAGAGGATGATGGCCCCTCAGTGGGACTGGTGCTCACCTGCAGGAGGGAATCAAGTCAAGAAGGGAATGATGTCTGATGACCTCCATATTCACTATTTCCCAAGCCCTGAGACACACCATACTCAGATCCCAAGCCTTTCCCAAATTGGGAACCCACAGAAAATGGAAAGTGGAAAAGGCACTAGATTCCAAGCCAAAGGACTGGAATTTGAATGCCAGCTGCATTACTTACTAGCTGGGCTATTTGGGCAAGTCCCTTCTTTCTGGGCCTCAGTTTCTCCAGCTGCAAAGTGAGACCAGATGATTTCTAAATTCCCCTCCAGTCAGAGACCCTTTAACTACTTGTATTTGGGGGCCATCAGCCTGGAGTCAGAGGACCTGGATTCTAATCTTCATTCTGCTATTTACTGCTAGGATAACCTGAGAGAATCACTTGCATTTCTTTCACTTTAATTTCCTCATCTATAAAATGAAGAGGGCATTTGGACTAGACCATCTCTCTGGCAGACTGAATTCCTCTGATCCTAGTTATGGTCTAAATACCTTGTAGCTGAGGAGAAATGGGGAAGCCACAGTTGTCAGGTGAGTGAGTGAAAGGTGGAAGGGTGTACTCTGAGCTGAGTAGCCTGAAGGAAGGGATTATAATGACAGTATTTATATAGACTTCAAGTCTTGACACACATGATATTATTGGAGCTTAAAGTGAACCTATGAGGTAGGTCTTCGAAATATTATCATCTCCACTTTACAGATGAGGAAACTGAGGTTCAAAGAGGCTTAGTTCAGACTTGTGTCTGAAGCAAGATGCAAATGGTGGAGTTAGTATTTCCTGACTGCACAAAAAAGGGCTCTTTTCACCAGTGTGGGGTTGCCTGGGATCTGGGAAGGGCATGGTCCTGTTTTCAGGAGGCTAACCCCAGGGGCTCAGAGAATTTTCAGGATCAGCTAGGGTTCTTTCCATTTACACTACACTGGTATTTAAGGGATACCAGGCCCCAGAAGTAAACATGTGGGAGAAATGGAGAAATCAGGGGGTTACAGGAAGTTGGGGGTCTGCCCTTGAGGTTCATCTTTCCTATGTGATTTCAGGCAGGCCTATTCCACAAACCCCTATGCACATCAGTTTTCCCATTAACCAAAGATTTCCAGCAATGTGCAGTGTACCCTCTGAGTACTGGGGCTCCCTTGGTTCCCTGCTCCCCAGTGGGGGACTCAGAATAGCACACATGAACCCCAGCAAAAAGCACTCTCAGACAAATCTGTCTGGCCTGTGGTTTCCAGCTTTTGATCTTGGGGGCTGATTCTGAGATTTTTGGGGTTGATAGTTGGATTTAGCAGTTTCCTTCTGATGGGTTTCACCTGATCAGACTCTTCTCTGCATAGGAGAAGGGGACTTCCCTGGGGGCAGGGAACATGGGGCTCAAGGCCCCAGTCCTAGCGGAAGAATAGAGAGCTCAATAGGAAAGTTAGGTTAGAATCTAAAGGAGGTTAAAAAAAATAATCCAGAGGAGTTTGGGTTAGGATTCTCTTTGTCCAGGGGTGTGTGTACCAGTGTCTGAGACCTAGGACATTTGGGCCAGGGTCTGAGGGCCCCAGGACATGTGTATCAGGGTCTAAGAGGCCTAGGGTACTATGTGCCATGGCCTGAGAGTCCCAGGACATGTGTTCCAGGGTCTGAGGACCCCAGGATATGTGTATCAGGGTCTAAGAGGCCTAGGGTACTATGTGCCATGGCCTGAGAGTCCCAAGACATGTGTGCCAGGGTCTGAGAGGCCTAGGGTACTATGTGCCATGGCCTGAGGGCCCCAGGACATGTGTGCCAGGGTCTGAGAGGCCTAGGGTACTATGTGCCATGGCCTGAGAATCCCAGGATATGCGTGCCAGGGTCTGAGGGTTCCAGGCCCTGTAGGTCAGGGTCTAAGATCCCAAAGTCATCTTCCACCCGCTGTGTGCCACCCCTCACCCATTCCCACTCTTACCCTCAAGCCCCACTGCCTCCAGGATCCTCCAGGGCTGCCCCCTCCAGCCGCTGGGTCCAGCCAGGCTCCCTCCACCCTGACTCAGTGTGCTGCTCAGAGGAAACGCTGCCTCTCGTGGCCCCCGCCCCCATCCCTCCCAGCCCGCCCTCTTCACCACCCCCTCTTCTGCCGGGTTTCCTCCCCGGAGGCGGAGGATGCTCTGGAGGGGCAGATAAGGCCTAGGGACTGCCTGGCCAGGGCCGATAAGGATTCTGGGCTGGTGCCGACCCTGGAGGAAATGGGCAGGGATCTTCAAGCACCAGGTCGCCAAGACCCTGCCCGTTTGACTGCTGTCTAGACCTCAGGTGGAAGCTAAAGAACAACCATCATTATTATTTCCCATCTCCTTTGGAGGACCCAGTGTCCTTGGCTCCCCAGGACTTGTCTGAGTTCCCCACGACTTTGAATTAATTGAGGCACATTGTATGTCTGTGAAACGTGCATTGTGGAATCCTTCCATTTGGGGGGTCAGGAGAACTGGGTTTGAGCAGCAACTGGACCAATAACTGTACAGGGTGTATGACTGTGGCCAAGTGATTTTCTTCTTTGGAATTCTTTCCCCTAAATAAGCCCTTCTGCTCTTACATGGAGTTTTTCTTACTCTTTCCCCACTAGTTAAAGTGGAGGAAAGGGGGAGGATTACAGATTTTAAAGACAAATCAAACCTCTTATTTTACAGATGGAGAAACTGAGTGCCAGAGTCACAGAGTAATTGGTAGACCCAGGATTCAAATCAGGGTCATCTGACCTGAATCCACTGTTCTTTCCACCACACAAGGCTCCCTTTTGGGGTGAAGGTAGTGGGGGTGGTGTAAAGTTCTGAGCTGAGGCACCACGAGGCCCTTCCAATTTGGGGAAGTGTCTAAAGATGCTTTGCCCCTCCTCAGTCTCTACCTCCCATCCCCCAATAGCTCCCAGTCTCAACTTGAGCCCTTTAAGGCTGGGAGATCTGGGATACCTGGTTATGAGTCGAGTTTGTTCCCCAACCCCACTCAAATTCTGCCCCCTGCTATGGAGTGACATGGATTTCATGGCTGTGGGTCCAGATGGATGAGGAAGGGCACTCTCCTTCCTAAGTTGCAGATCCTGTGACTGGGTGTTCAGACATCCCTCTCATAAGCCTTTGTTCCTCTTTCTTTAAACACCCTCCCTTTCCCCAATAAATCTCTTCTCTAGTGTCCCAAGTTCCTCAGGTCTTTGGGCCCTGAACACTGTAGGAGAGGGCTCTTGGGACTTTATTTCCCTTGACCCTCCAATCCCATCTTCCACCCTGTTGTGATAAGGTTGTGGGGGGATCCACAGGGGACCAAAGTGACCTCAGAAGCTGTCTCAGGAGACTAGAAACCCTGGGGTGAGGCTCTGGGTTTCCTGGCAGCATTACATTCCTTAGCACCAGCCCTGCCTCAGGAGGATGAGGAGAAATTACATGGGGTCTTTGAAGTTACACCGTTTGGGTACTAGGTCTTTTCTAGCTTCCCACTCCCCTCTCTCCCCACAGGGACACTTGGATGGGAGCTCATCTCTAGTCTTCCCACACACAGTTTGGAGCCAGAAAACATCCACTTAATAGTATTTTATTTTTTCCAATTACATGTAAAGATAGTTTTCAGTATTCACTTTTATAAGATTTTGAGCTCCAATTTTTTTCTCTCTCTCTCCTTCCCTTCCTTTCCCCCTCCCCAAGACAGCAAGCAATCTGATATAGGCTATACATCAGAAAACATCCCTAAATAGATAGGTAGACAGATAAACAGATACATAAAATCCAGAGAAGGCTCATAGACACAACATGGGACAAGTGCCTCCTTCCCTTCCCCCATATAGAGTTGGGTGGATGGGGAAGGAGCCCCAAGAAGGAATTTTTCCAGGGTGTTTCTGTCCACCACCTCTGACCTCCATCCCCCCACCCCCACCAGAGGCCTAAGCTTTAAGAACTATAAGGGAACTTAGAGTCCTATTCCAAAATTCATTTGTTAGCTATAGAAACTAAGTCTGAGAGAAGGGAAGGCATTTTATCTAAAGTCACACTGGATGAAGACTTTTGAGCCCAGGTCTTTCAGACTCCAAATTTAGTGATCTTCCCATACAACCAGGTTAACTCTAATCCAGCCTCACCTCATCTTAAGGAAGAAGGAACCTCAGAAACACACTTTGAGAAAATGAAGGACAATCTGACTGGGAGGTGCTTTTCTCTATTTGGATTGAAGGCAGGATCCAGGGCTAGGATGGAAGTAGGGGAGTTGGAACTGGGCACTCTCCTGAACAGACATCCAACTTTTAACTCCCTCCCCTCAAATTACTTGGGGAAAGTTTCTTTGTCAAGTTGTTCTGTGATTTGGAGAAGACGTTTGAGTTTTGGGCCCTACTTCCTTTCACAGATTAAACACCACCTTAACAGGTGGGTAATGGGCTGGATTCTTGTTGGGGTGTAGGTAATGATTCCCAATTCCCTTGATACCCAGTTTGCATAGACCAATGTACCCCAAATATTCATACATACAGACACAAATACACACAAACCTACTCAAACACTGTCATATATGTGTGTGCACGTGCATGCATGAAACTTCAGAGGCAGCTTGGAATTGTGAATCAAGGACCAATCTTGGAATCAAGTGCTGCTTCTGACCCAGTTATGTGACCACAGCTTTCGACAAAACTTTTCAGTGCCCGCAGGTAACTCTCACTATATTGGGAGTTCTCTACACAGAGAAATCACAGGTCTGGACAAAAAAAAAGATAAATTCCACACATATATACCTACCCACAGACAATTGAGAGGGCATTATGATTTTGTTGATAGAGAGCAGACCTGGAAGCCCAGAAAGACGTTCAAATTCCGCTTCTGACACGTATTAGCTATATGACCTTGAGCAAAATCACTTTTTTGAGACTATCAATTGCAAAGACAGGTAGGTGGCTACCTGTATTGGTAGGGTGAACATCCTCACCGAGGAGTTCTCTACGGCAAAGAAATCACTGGAGACCTTAGGGATTACACAGTCCCCTCATTTTACAGATAATGAAACCAAGGCCCAGAAAGATAGGGACAGGGATGAGATGAACCTTTACTTGTACTGACTACCAAAAATAAAACAGGAGCCCAAACCCATAAAACGTTTACTTCCCAAAACAATCTTCCCTTATTAAGACGGGAGGCAGTGGCTGTGGCGCTCACAGTTGGGCACACGCGGTTCCACCACGGGTAGAGATTCCCAGAACCAGAGAGTTCAGAACTGGGAGGGACCTTAGGAGGGGTCGTCTGGTCAGATGGGGAAACTGAGGACCAAAGCAGGGAAGGGAGCAGCAGCACACGCGCAGAGGCTCCGCGGCACCCCCCCCCCGCCCCCATCAGTCCCTAGGGCTCAGTACTGGAGCTTTTCTCGCTCCTTGGGCCGAGCCCCGCCTCCCTCCATTCCTTCCCCGCCCCCCGCCCCGCCCCCCCCATTTCTCTTCTCTCCGAGGGGGCGGAAGCCGGACAGGAAACACGCGTAGGCTGCATCCGCAGCCCCGCCAGGTGTTTCCTGCTCGCCAGCTCCGGGACTCGGCCCAGAGCGGGACCCCTCCCTCCCTCCCTCCTTCCCTCCCCCACCCCCGTCTCTGCTAAGCCGCTCGACGGCCCCCCCCCTCCCCCGGCTTAGCGCGAGGGCTCAGCCGCAGTGGGGCACTCCCCCCACCCCCCGCGGGGAGGGCAGGCATGGGGAGGATGGGAGGCAGAACAGAAAGCGGGGATCGTCGGGGATTTGGAGAGGGCGGGCGGCGGAAATCTGAAAGCCAGGTCTCTGGGATGGAAGAGAAAGTGACCTGAGGTCCAGGGGACACGTGGTTGGAGCTGTCCAGTCCCGTCTCTAACCCTGGCCCCCGACCCCCGAGGTGTGGCATGAACAGGAGACTTGTGTGTGCGCGTGAGCTGGAGGGGGTGAAACTAAAGGAACTAGAGATGGTCCATTAAGCCCATCCTCGGTCTACAGACTGGAAGACTGCCCGACAAAGTGGTCGTTCAGCTACTCAAAGTCAGGGGCAGGACTCGAATCCAGATCCTCAGACTCCAAGGCCGACATCCAACACTGCCTCCTAATGATACCGCCCTAATCTCCAAGCGCCCTCAGGACGAGCAGAAGCGGAGGTGAAGGGCCCCCTTCCGGGGGGTGACCCGGCGAGCAGCCGACACCTGGGGGGGGAGCTCTGCGTTCGGGCCGCGACTTCGCGGCCAAGTTCAAAAGCGCCTGCGGCTCAGTCTCCCCACTGCCCCCGTGTGGCCAGCCGCGGGAATAGGCTCAGACACGTGCACTCAGTGGCAGGGAATCGAGTCCGCTCTCGCCCATCCCCAAGTCACACAATAGACTCTCCCTCCACAGATTTTCAAACAGCGCCCCCTACAGCCTCCCTCCCTCCTCCTTCTGGCCCCAGCACATTACCCATCTGCCGGAGAGGGGCATCACCCATGGGAAGTCCCCAGGCCCATGTTGGCGTCTCCCACACCACCTCGTCTGTCCTTCCTCTCCTCACCTAGCCTCACACCTCATTAAGAAGAGCCACTCAAAGCCCCATGTTCCCCATCAGATTCGGTGGTCCCTCTCTTAGCCAAGGCAAGAAGCCTTGCTCTTCATTTGTCCCCTAAGATCACAGGATTATACATCTGGAGGTGGGACAGCTGGCCCCTCCTGTCCCCTCATTTATTACAGATGATGAACGTTCCGGACGTTAAATGACCTGGTCCACGGACACTCTAGAGGCAGAATCTGAACTGGGGTCTTAAGAGATCCTCTTCTGGTTTTTTACTGGAACCCTTCCAATAACAAGGAACTTAGTACTTTAAGTGGGGCCAGAGCTCTGCACACAGCATGAAGGTGGCCTCAAAATCATCTCTCTAATCTTCATTCTCTCCCCATCTCTTAGCTCCCTCACAGCTGCCCACAGATATGCTCAGTTTCCTTCAAGGCTGTTTCTCCTCATCCCCTGGCCCATGGTGCCCCCTGAAATGACTCCTTTTACTTAGAAGTGAACTTGTCTCCCTCCAGTAAAATGGCAGCTCCTTGAGGGTGGGGACTTCCTCTTTTTTTGTCTTTGTATCAGCATAACTAATGCTAGACTCCAGCAAAAACCCCTATGCTCTAAAACACAAAGCCCCCAAGACTCAGATAAACCCACTCCTCAGAGTCTCCAGAATCCCCCTGCACTGACAGAGAGCACTCTCCTAGACTTCTCAACAAGCCTACCCTTCCCACCTCAGGATCTCAGAGCCTCATCCCTACCTGATGATTCTCAGACCAGAGACTCCCCAGACTCAGATCTTTCTCCCACGTCTTCAGAGCCATGCACTCTCCCTCCTCCCATTACACCCTGCAAAGGCCCAGCAAGATCACTCTCAGTGGGGGTAGGAGTATTTAACTTTATTATCTGAATCCAAAGAGGATAGGGTAGGGTAGGGCAGGGTAGGGGCATAAATCCTCAAGGCAAGGAACCTGGGCTGGGCTCAGGTTGGATCTGAGGTTCCTCGGGGATGTGAGAATAACAGCATTCATTCCCCAAGAGGCAAGTTCCCTGGAGGGAGACAGGAATGAAGTTAACTTAGGGACAGGCCCCCCAACACTGAAGGGTAGAAAAAAGAAGAGACAGGAAGAAGGGAGGGGAAGACAAGAGGGAACAAGGGAGAGCACGAAGCAGGAAGGAGGCACCACCTGTTTGAACTTCTTGCAAGGGAAGGCCTTGAGCTTGTCGGTTCCCTGGTCCTTAGAGGGCTCCTTCCGTTTGTTCTGTAACTGTCGCCGTTTCTCCACCAGCTCCAAGGGGACCTTCCCCCTGGGGGCAGGAACTGACCTGAGTCCCTTCCTCAGAGGAGCCTCTGCAGTTCTAAGCCCTGGTCCCATCCCTTTTGCTGGGTTCTCCCCACTCCAGTCCCAAACATTCTCTTACCCTGCCCGGGCTCGGGCCTTTGGACCCCAGTTGGCTTCGGGGTTAGCTTGGAATCGCTGGAGTCCCTGCTGTCGGGAGCTGGGGTTAGCATCATTCCGGATGGAGAAATTTGCCTGGAGCCTTGAGAACAGTGGGGCGCATGGGGACAGTGTCAGGGGACGTGTGTGCACACGGGTCTGCCTGAGTATGTGTATGTGTGTCTGTGACCATGGCATCTCACAGAGGACCTGAGGTCCTTGGAGGCTTGTTCAGTTTTGTCCTGCTATCCCAAGTCCATCACAGGGACACATGTTTGCTGAATCTAAGGCAAGTCTCATGCCCTGTGCTCTTGTCTGCCCCCCCCCCCCCGCTCCCGCCTCATACCTGGGCTCCACTTTGAGGATGTGGAAGGCTGGGCTGGTCTCTGAGAGACGCTCCCGTTTCACAGGGTTCTCTTTCTCCTGGAGGTGGGGAATGAGATTAGGGCCTCAGCAGCTCCTCAGGCATCCCCAGCCTCAGGCTCATGTTCCTGTTACTCACCCAGCAGCGCATGATGTCCCAGAGCACTGAGGGTGGGACATCTGTCTTCACAGCATTTTTACAGGCGTGAGAGAGGCTCACCCGGTAGCCAGCATGTAGGAGTGCAGACCTGGGAGCCAGCCATATGGTTACATGAAGCTCCTGATCCCACCTCCAGCCCTCGAGGCTCCCCACAGGGCATTGGACAGGGGATGCTGTGTGTGTACATGTATTCATGTATACTTGAGTGGCTGCTTGTGTCCTCTCCTCCTACACACCTACATGTCTGTATGTACAGACCTCCTGAAGCCTATGCTTTCACGCATATTCACTCCTGTTTCTTTATGTCTCTGCCTTGGGCAGCTGTGTCTAGACATACCTGTGTAACCTTATCAATGCATATGCCTCTGGGTCCCTGTGCTTCCACATGCTCCCCTTGTGTTTGCAGGGGTTCTCCCCACTCCATCCCCACCATCATGCGTGTCTATCTGCTCTCATAGCCCCTTAATCCCACCTCTAGGTGTGGCTGGGCTGTGTCTCTTACCGAAGCTGTAAGAGACTGGGTGTGTTGCAGTGAATGGTACTACTCAGCTGATCCAGTGTGTAGTACAAGGGGACATCTGGCAGCTCCTAGAAGCAGAGGGGTCACACAACAGGTGGGAATGGGAGATGTGAGCTCGAGCCTCCCCGTGACCACCCTGGCCATGGCTGCTGACTCCCACCTCAGTGACCATACTAAGGACGCCCCGGATCCTTGCAGATGTCCGGAAACGCCCAGGGTTCCTGCTGACGGCAGCCAAGACCTGACCCACAAAGTCCAGGTCATGGATTGGTTCTGCCCACAAAGGGCCACCCAGCTGTGGATACACAAACAAGTGTGGAATGAGAACAAGGACTGCCCCACCACCACACTCTCGTCATTGGTCCGCCACAACCCACCTGATGTCGCTGACCACAGTGCTCACAATCAGACCCCACTGGGGGGCCTGTGGCGGCAGAGAATTTAATGCTGTGGGGATATAAGCAGATATGGGTGAGAGTGGTGAGTCACACATACCCCTCCTGCTCCTTCCTTGACCTTACTTCAGTCCCCTCCGGCCCTCCCCAGCACCCCCTCCAGGCTGATTTCTTCCTGCTTTTGTTGTTCCTGCCCTGGGAACTGCTTCACAGCCCTTAGGCTCAGTTTCCCCACTCTGGGCTCTGGCCTTCACATACCCTCCCAGCTCTAGTTACTTGGTTCCTGACAATGGTCATGTCTTTATTCTCCATACCCCCTATCTCACTCTTCCTTGTATCTCTGGGGCCCAGCCCCAACCCTCAATAAAAGCCTCCTGGTTTACCGTCCACCATTGTTCACTGCCTTGCCCAGTCTTTGCAAGTGGAAGGAACCACAGCCAACACACTGGAACACGAATCCCTGCTTACTAGGGACAGATAGGTTGGGGATAAGGGGATGGGGTTCTCAGCCAGGCCACCCTGCCCATTCTAGCTCCCTTCCTTATCAGCCCACAGACTACCCTCTTCCAGGAAGCCCACCCTGCTCCTTCTGGCCCCAGGGGTTCTAGATAGCCCAGTCAGAGGGGCCTGACCTGGCCGAGGCTTTGACTTTGGCCTGGCCTGTGTACACACGAACAAACACTCGGATGTAGAAGTCGGCGCTGATGCTGAGCAGTGGGACAATATATCGTTGGTAGCAGTTGGCCCGAAGGTCAAGGCTGTGCAGCACGATTCTTAGTGCCTGGAGGTGTTAGCAAAGGGATCATGGGATTCCTGGTGAATCACAGCTTAACTGAATCTAACCCTTCTCTTCTATAGATGAGTAAGAAGTAGAGAGAGATGACGTCCATACAGTCACATAACAAGTAAATGGCAGTCAGGACTTGAACCCAGGTCTTCCAGGCTGAGACCTGAATGTCCATCTAGCACCCTCTTATATTATACCAAGAGTCCTAGATCCATAAAATGCTCAAAGGGAACTGAGCCAACTTCCTTTCTGTAGACTTCCACTTTCCCTTAATAAAATGACTACATACACATGAGTCCAAGTCCTCAAGAGTAACAAGGATGTGTCCAATGTCACGTGGGTAGTGACTGGCAGAGCTGCCAATGCAGCCAAGATCTTCTGAATTCTATATGCATGTTCTTCCTACTAAGCCTGGGAGATGGGAAGTATATAAAGGGCGGAGAGAGAACCCAGCTCCTCTGGCCACACTCTAGGGCTCTTCCTTCTAGACAGTAGTGCTAGGGCCCACCCCCTTTATCCCCTCAGCTCTGGCACTTCTCAGTTTTCTTTTTCTGTGTTGTCTCCTCTGTCAGATTGAATTCCTTAAGGACAGGGATTGTCTAAGTCCTTTCTTTTTATCCCCAGCACTGACACAGTGCCCAGCACATAACAGGCACTTAATAAAGCTGACTGACGCTGATTCTGAATCATTCTTAGACCCAGAAGCACAGGAGAAGGTGGAAGGTCAAGCTACCCCTGGAGCCCTTACCATTTCATGACAGGCTTTGCTCTTGATGGACATGGCTCCATATTTGCTATAACATGTCTCACCGCTGTTCCCTGCCATCACAGCCATGTCAGTGCATGTCACACACAGTAGACCTTGGGGGTATTGGAAATCGAGAGAGAAGAGTCACAGACAGCAGCTAGAGGCTGGCTGTCATTCATGGCTCTAAAACTGATAAGACCCTCAGAGATGCTTTAATCTAACCCCATAACTTTCTAGGTCAGGGAACTGGGGACCAGAAAGGGCCTTTTCTCTCTCTCTGCTGCTATTACCTCCTTCAGACACTGCCTGCACAGCAGCATCTAGGAATGTGGCAGGGCTTCCATAAGGGTCCAGGTCAATGACATCAAATCGATGAGATCCCCTTTGGTGCTCATACATCAACAGGCTGGGGGAAGAGGCACAAGATGGTCACTTAGGGCAGGTCCAGGCCCCCTGACTCTCTCCCCACCAAACTCTCGGGCACTCATACCGAGCATCAGCTAGATTAGGCTGAACCAGGTGACTAACGTTGTTTAGCTGGATATTGCATTGTATGAGGTCCACGGCCCTCGCAGAGGCATCATTTGCTATCACAGTTCGGAGGCCTGGGACCTCCTTTGCAAACCGGATGGAACGAAGGCCTGATGCTGCCAAGCCCTCCAGCACACGCAGCCCCTCCTAGGGGGAGACAGGTTAGGTCAAAGGGCAATCTCCCCCATAATCTAACTAGACCCTGACCTCCCATCTACCCAACTTTCATCTTCTCATAGGCTCCAGAGGGGTTCCCTGTTCCCAGAGAGTTAAGAGGACAGACCCTTGCCTCCCTTTGCCCTCCCAACCCCCATAAAGATCCCGGTCAGCCCCACCTCACAGACGTTCCCCACAGTGGCTGTCTGGGGCTGGTCCCTGGGACAGGGCTCCATGCTTCTCTTCTCTGATTCAGCCAGGTTCACAACCACCTTCTGAAGCTTCTCCTCACCTGGCACCTCAACTATAGCCACCCACCCCCAGATCATCCTGGTGTAAGGGATGATTTGCTTCTTCCTCCCCCCTTGCCCCAAGTGAAGCCCCCACACCCCCCCAGGGAAGCCCCCCCACCCCTCCTCCCAGGGAAGTCCCCCACCCCTCCCTCCAAGAGAAGTCCCCACACCCTCCCCTCAGCCAGGTCTTCCAGGTATCTGGGATCATAATGACATAGAACTTTTCCAGGAAGGCTTTCCTGATTGCCAATGATAACTAGACTCCAGACTTGAGGAAGACATGGGAGACCCACCCAGACCTATTCTAAAAGAAAACTCCCAGAGATATGAGAGCCCAAGAGTGTGACCTATCACTGATCAATCATGGGTGGGTGGGTGGGAATTAGAAAGGAGGAAGATGTTTCTGGAAGTGTCTCACTCTGAATTCCTTTGGACAAGAGCTGTATCCGAGCAAACTCTGTAATGACGGCACATCTGAGGGATAGGGGTACCATAGTGAGAATAGGAATCCTGGACCCCCATCCTAATATCAGCTAAGGATGTTCCCAGCCCTCTACTCTTAGCTAGACTGATCCCTGACCCCAGGACTTGGTCTGTCTGGGATTTCCACTCACGTTAGGTCTCGGTTGAACTCCTGAACTGGGTTGTAAAACACTTCATTGCTGTTGGGAAAAACAATCCTGGCAGCTCCCTCTGAGATCACCGTTTTCCCCAATTCTGCCCCAGATTTGGGTTGTTCTGGATGAGCGCCATTCTCCATGTCAGCGGTAGCAGTATCTTTGCAGGGAGGACCCTCTGTCCCCTCCATAAAATGGGCTCGGCAGAAGTTTCGGAAATGGCTCTGGATGCTGCGGATGTCAAGTTGAAGCCACAGAGAAGCCCGAACAGGCATCTATGAGGGTTCTTGCTTGACTGAGGAGGGAAGAAATAGCGGAAGTCCTAGTGACCCGAGAATCTTAGATAAAACTATTCTGTCTAAATCTCATGGTGCCAGCACCCCCACCTTCTCATGCACACAGCCCATGGACCGGGAGCCCCTTTGCCACTGCCTCGTTATGAAACTATGAAAAGTGACTTAAAACACTCTGGATTTTAATTTTCCCATTTGTAAAAAAGAGAGTTGCAATCGATTAAATCGCAACTGGGCACCCGACTTCTTATTGCCCAGAAGTCGGACACCGGCCTGGGCTGGGTCGCTTTCGAGAGCGGCCTCTAGTCTCAAGGTAGCGCTTGGTCTTAAGCCCCCGCCCCCCCAACCTCCCTCCCCGACCCTGTAGTAAGGGGGCTTCGGAGCGCAATCGGGACTTCGTTCCAGGGAGTCCACCCACCCCAAGGGAGGCAATATCGGAAGCTGAAACCTGGGACAGCAGCCTGTCAGGACCTCCCGGGCCGTGGCTCCGGGTCTGCGCCATTCCGCTTCATACCCGGGTCTTTCTCACCTTTTCGGTAGCTGCAGCTTCAACAGCAAACCAGAAATCTTGAACGGAACACGTTTCTGAAGTCACCACTTGGGCGTCGCCATGTTGCCCCGGGAGAGCAAATGCTCAGGTGACCCTATCAACCAATTCCAAACGACGCCTACGGACCGACGAAAGGGACAAATCTTAGGAGAAGAGGGAGAGCGAGACTTTGCGAGGCCGGGAGGGGAGAGGTTCTGAAGTGAGACCTGGTGTGTGGCTCAGCCACAGGACAATGCTAGATGGAAGCCACAATCCATGCCTCTACCCCTATTTGTTGACTCTTAGACCCGAAAGGGGACTTAAGGACCATTTTGTCCAATATCCTTATTTTAAAGGCGTAGAAACTGAGGTTTAACGGCGAAAGAGGGAGTTTTGAACTGACCCTGCTCAAGCAAACTTGTGGAACACCTACTTCGATGCCAGGCCCTGCTTACTAATTACACACGTTAGAAGTTTTCAAAGCACCTTGCACTAATTCGATATTCAATAATATAATAATTCGATAATTTGAATCAATGTCAACCGACAGAGTATTACTTGCCTATTAAATGCCTATTAACTGGTGGGCATTGGAGATACAAAGATGGGAAAAAATATTCTCTGACCCCAAGGAGCTAATGTTCAAACCCCAAAACAGAGAGGAAGAAATGTAACTATCATTTCTACATTTTACAGAGTTAAATACTGAGTTCTATAGGCATTAAAATCCCTCCCTGACTCCTAGTGGAAGTTGGTCTTGGGAGAGAAACTAGTATTTATAAAGTGCTTTTAAGGTTTGCAAAATGCTTTATATATATTATTTATTTTGTTTGACCCTTACATCAATCCTTGGTAATGGGAGGCCAGGTAAATTTGGTGTCTGTGACTCAGTTTCTCAGGTAAAGGGGGCTGCGTTCAGTTGCCTCTACGGAAATGAGGAAAGGGAAGGACAAACCCCCTCTCACTTTTCCTAGACCTCCCAAAGGCTGGGGGAGGTGATAGCCCTAGAAGAGTTCCCTCAGGACAGGGCTCATTCAGCAGGGGGGCCAGGCAAAAACTCCTAATGAGTCTCTGAGGACCTTGCCCAAGTCTATTTTCCTCTGGAAGGATCCGTCTGGGAAAGATTCCAGCCGGTCCTCTTATTTTACCCTGGCCCTGGTTCCTCCTCCATTTTACAATTAATGAAACTGAAGCTGGGACCAGGCCAACGCCTCTCATTGTGCCTGAATCCCAGAGTTAGAAAACAGTTTCTCCCAAAGAGGAAAGGGTTGGGATCGGTCATTACTATCTGCCCTAGGAGATGATTCCTAGGGGGAATGGCTAGGGGGTAGAGGGGTACAGGGAGTAATATCCCTCCTCTTCCACAAAAATCCTTCTTCATTGGTAATGCCTATTCCCCTTCGCCTTTGAAGAGTTTGGAGGTAAAGAACCAGTGGAAGAATCGAGAGTTAACTGGCACCAGCTCCCAAAGCTTGTCCCACCCCCTATCTCTTTCCCTTCCCCTTCCCTTTCCTCCTCCCCCACAGGAGGAGGGAGAAGGGGAGGGGGAGGAGAGCAAGCGTCCTCGGCGCTCAGCTGGTCAGGTCTGCCTGGAGCTCTTGGGAGCAGGGGGGGAGGGGGCGGGAAGAAAAGGGAACGTTCGGCCCATCTCGGTATCCGCGGTCTCAGCGGCGGCCGTTTTTTTTTTTTTGGTCGTTGCCGCCGCGGTGATCCTACGCTCTGGGCTCGGCTGAGGCGGCCTGGGCCGACAATGAATGGCCGCCGCGGCTGCCGCTGCTGCTTCTGCTGCTGAGGAGGAGGAGGAGGAGGAGACCCGGACCCGGACCGAGCCCGAGGCAGCGGCGGCGGCGGTGGGGATTGAGGCGAGGGCGCGAGGCGGGCGCGGGCCCGTGGCCCCAGAACCTGGGAGCCGAGAGAGGCCGGCGCAGGGCCCGGCCCAACACAGCGCAGCCCAGCCCGGCCCGTCCCGAGCCGGCGCAGCCCCGCTGGCTACCCCGGCCAGGTGAGCGAACGAGCGAGCACGGCACCAGCCCCGACCCCAACCCTGGCCCCAGACCCCCGCCCCGGCCCCTCACCTCGGCCCCAAACCCGACCCTTGCCCAGACCCCGGTCCCGACCCCGACTCTGACCTCCTATCCCAGACCCCCGGCCCCAGTCCCATCTGAGCCGGGTCCAGACCCTAAGTTTCGTCTTACTCTCCTATTCACGTTCCAGCTCCGGCCCCAGACTCAGCCCTGCTCCATGTCGGTCAGTCCCTTGTTCCCCCTACTCCGACTCAGTTCTCCAAGTAAACCCACCTTGCAAACCTGGGGCCCAGCCCCGCCCCCACGCCCCCCAAAGTCTAGACTTTTCACCTCCCTGGACCCTCCATCCTCTGCAACTTTTGGTGACTCCCTCCTCCCTTGCGGACCTGCGCTCTGCCCTCACCCTTTAGTCATCTCCCTTCTAAAATCCTTTGCTGGATCCCTCTTTCTTCCCTGGAGTTTGGGGGAGGGGGCTGGGCCTGGAAAACCCCCTCTTCCTAGTCCCGGGTCTTTTCGCCTCCTCCCAGCCACTTCTCTGCCCTGCCTTCCTGCAAATCAACGATAGGTGGAGGTACCTGGGAGGCTGTATCCCCAGGTAGCTGCCCGACCCTCCCCATCCTGTGCAGCTCCACCCCTCTGAAGCCTGGCTTGGCCTGGTGATCTTGGGCAGCCCCTTCCTGTTTACCCCCACCCCCAGCTGAGGAGGTGACTTGGAGATCCCATCCCTTCTCCTCCCTCTCCATTCTTCCTCTGTGCTCTCCTCCCCTTCTAGCAAACAAGGTTCAAGGGAGGGGCCTGGTAAAGCAAACTTCCCAGTCTTCCTGGGGAAAAGGGGGTGGGGTGGGTGGGTAGGTAACCCCGGTGATCCCTCTCTCCCTTCCCCTCTGGGAGTTTCTGGGCAGCTGTGTTTGTCGAGGGGAGGGGAAGGGGGCAATCTAGGCCATGTGCTTTCAGAGATGACTGTAAGGCCTTGTAGGGATTAGTGACTTCTTCCCTGAATTGTCTGAAGCTTTTGGGGGTGGGGGAGAGCCTAGAATGTACTTGGGGTGCTGGTGCTGGAGATGGAGATGACAAGGCAGTGCCCCGACAGAAATTAAAAGTACTCAGATTAAAAGGACACAGATGGCTGGGCATTAGGACAGCTTTTTTCCCAACCCTTTTTCCTTCTCCACTACCTATCCCAGGTGTAGCCTCTTCTCTCTGTCCTTCCAGCTTCCCAGGACTGCTTTCTCTCCTTCCCTGGCTCAGTGCTGGCTGTGGCTCTGATTCTGGCTTTGCTAGCTCTCAGCTGTGTTTCTTTGCCTTGCTGGGTGCCGGCTGGTTGGGTGGGTGGCATGTGGGCAGCTTTAGAAACAGCCTGGAACACCTAACGAAGGCATTTTGTTTTCTGAGGGGGTGGCCCCAGGGTAGTTGTCCCTCCCCTTCCCTAAACCCCCACCCAATAGAAAAGGTTCCTGGGAGGGCCTGCCTGGGCTCCTGCAAGGAAGTGATAGTTTGTCCCTCCTGCCTGCCTTGGGATTGGAGGACTGTGTGCAGCTGCTTGGGCATCTTTTGCCTGGTGCCAGGAGCCTCAGTTCCATTCAGCAAACATTCGGCATGTTTTATGTGCTTTGTAGTTCCTTCCTCAGCTCAAATTTCTTGGAGTTTTCTGTTCTTTGCTTCTAAGGGCTGGAGAAAAGGATGTGTGTGTGTAGATTTGCTTGCTCTTCCAACCTAGGCTTCAGTCTTTTCCAAGGAACCTGCAGAATAAGGAATTGGGGAGGTGAATGTATTGGTGCTTCGTTATGAGTTAGTGGTTACTTTATTCTCCCCCAATAGAGTGAGTCTGTGTCATAGGGAGGCTGTCCCTTGCCTCAGCCAGCTATGCCCTAGGATCACCCTCTTTAGGTTTTTATCATAGCTCCCCTGCTGAAGGACTCTGATAACTGACTTGGGGGTAGCCCTCATCTACCCCCTGAGCATACCAGGGATGCTTTCTTATTGATAATTCTGCCAACCCAGTAGGACACTGAGCATCAACCATGGGCTGATTTGGGACCTCTATATGAAGAATTACCTTGGGGAGCTGTGATTAAATTTATTCTTCTTGACCCAAAGAACAAAGCTAGGATCACCGTATTATTAGAAGGGTAAATTTAAGTTTTATATAAGGAAAAATATAAGAATTAAGAGAATACAAAGATTGTCCTAAAGTGGAATTGGCTGTCTTAGGAAATACAGTGTTCCTCATCACTGGAGAACTATCTTAAAGAAAGTTTGTATGCCAAGTTTGGTGGTGGAGTGGGGAGTGTTGTAGAGGAGTTCCTGTTTACATTGGTCTGATTGATCTCATAGCTCCATTTTAGCAGAGACTATATCGTAGTCCCCATTCCCTTTCTCTATTCTTTAATGATTGAAGGTGCTAGGTTTTTTTCTTCCCTATATAGCCTCCTTGGGATGGAGCTGGACAGCTTTGTATCATATGGTTTGAAGATAGGGAAATCACCACTGGCATATGCTCTCCATGACCCAGTGCTAGCTTGCCCAGATCCCATACTGAGCACTTGCTGTGTAAGAAATGGGGATGACCACAGAAGTAGAAGACTGGGTCCTTCCCCTAAGGAGCTTACAATCTAGGGCCAGAGAATGCACTGGAAACATTCATGGCCTTCTCTGAGGAAGAGATCAGTGAATGTCAAGTAGCATATCTCCAAGGCATGCAGATATACTGAAGGACTGCAGAGGAGAGGGGATGGAGGCCTATTCCTTAGACCTTAGAAGGGAGCAGAAGAAAGTTTCGCTTGGGAAGCATTCAAGTCTCATCTCCACAGCATTGGCTGTCAAGGAAGGGCTCATTTGACCATAGTATTTGTCTGTCCCTTGGCAGCTTCACAAGCCATAACCTTCCAAAGATTATTCACCCTGGGCTTGGGCTAGGGGCAGTACTGCTGTTGGAAGCAGAGTAGGGACCTAGTTAGGCCTTTGAGCTGAGAGGTAAAGGTGCCAACCCCTTCCTTCATACCCTGGGGATCTAGGTGATTGTTTGGGAAGAGAGAAAGGTCCAAAGAGAAGAAAGTCTTTCTGCCCAATACCAGTTCTAATAGTATGCACCTAGCCCCTGCCCTGGAGAAACCTGTAAAGCCCAGGTAGCCCCAGCTTGAGTGGTCTTTGGGCTGGTGATAAGTGTCCAGTGTCCTGGAAGTTGGTAAGATTCATTTGTCTCTAGGTTCTGGTTATTTAAGAAGCATTAGCCTGAGGATATGTGGGAGTCAGGTTTAGTGTTTGTGTTTGTATTTGCTTCTGGAAGGGATCTAGGCCTGGGCTTTTGTTCTAGCCATACTGCCCCAGGTTAGAAGACAACTAATTGAATCTGCTTGGTCTGGGACAATTCACTCTGAGCTTTACTCCTCCCATCTCCATATTCTTAATTGTTTCCTAGTTCCTTCCTTTCCGGATGATCTTACCAGGCTGTTATCTAGAAAGGAGCTTTGGGAGCCCAAAGGCCTGAGCAAAACTCCAGGTTGGGCCAGTTCTTCCAGGTTTAATGAAAGGTTAGAAACAGTCTTCTCCCCCCACCCCCATTCCCATATCTGATTGTTGGAAACTTATGCTCAGTATCCTCCACATATCAGCCAAGCCCTTTGAAGGCTCTCCTAAGACCTCTTCTCCCTTTGGGGAGCAATTGCATTCTGGCCTCACCCTCATCTTGTTTCTGGGTTAGGGAGTTGGGACTAGGAGGTGAGGAATCTTTCTTTTCTTTTCACTCAGTTTCAAAAATACTCCTGCTACTAGGGAGTAGCTAGGGCCTGGGGCTGTGGTGGCATCTCTGAGGCTGAGTTCTACCTAGGGTGCAGTTGGTTAGGACTGTATTGTTCTATTGCCAGGACTCTTGAATTCAATCTCCAGCTTTATCTAGGGTAGCAATGAAGACTGAGCTCTTAAGCTGGGAGGCTGTGTCTTTGTGCTAGTGTAGGGTGGGGAAGAGGTGGAGTGGGAGCTGTCTATGGTAGTTGTAATAACTATGGTAGTTCAGTCAATCAACAAACATTTTAAATGCCTAATGTTTCCACAGTATTCTACTAGCTTTCCTCGCCCTGCTTTCGTTCTAGTAGAAGAAACAGATGCAGGCCCAAAGAGCTAGAGTATATACATTATTACTTAGGTGCCTTAGAGAGTTTACAGGGGGTAATGCTATCAGGCTGGGCAGAAGCAGGGGAGAATTCATGGAGAAAACGGTATTTGAGCTTTTTAATGGGAATGTAGTATGCAAAGAGTGGAGAGGAACAGTGTTTCAGGCCTAAGGGTCCGCCTAAGTGAAGGCCCAGAACCTGGAGGAGAGCAGGGTGTGTTTTGGGAGTGGGGCAGAAGAGTAAATGTGTTTGGCTGGAGTGTAGTTGGGGTACTAGGGGAATAATAGGAGAATTTGAAAAGTAGAGTGGTGTTAGGTTGTAGAGGGCTTTGAATGACTGGCAAAGAAGTTTGATTATAATCCTTCCTTAGATGTGTATAGTGTGTTACTGCTTACTGCAGCCCTTTATGAGAGAGGCAGGGCAAGAATGTTTATTTCCATTTTATAGGTAAGGAAAATAAGTGGGAATGACTTGCTCAGTGTAACACAGTTTCGAATGCAGCAGTTCGTGCCATGTTCCAAATCCAGCATTCCTATTTTTTCTTTTTCCCTATGCCATGATACTTCATAAAGAATCTTACCTCCCCCTTCCTGCTTCATTTTCTCCTAGAGGTGAGTGTTAAACTTTTGGTCAGGTCTGTTTGGAGTAGTCTTGCAGGGTCTGAGGAAAGGATAGGTAGAATCAGATACCTGGGGAAGTGGATAGAGCCCTGGGTTCAGATTCATCCTCTGATACTTACTGGCTCTATGACCCTGGAGAGGTCAACTTCTGCCCCCGTTTCCTCAAGTGTAAAATAAAAAACTGATAATAGCCCTTACTTCCCAGCTTTGTGGTTAGGATCACATGAGCTAGTATTTGTAAAGTGCTTCGCATAGTGCCCAGCATATAATAGGTACTTAATAAATCCTTCCTCCTTTTCTCCTTTCTTTATTTCAAGGGTGACTAACAGTCTCTCCATTTAACAGGGAAATAATGGAGGCTTCTTCAGGGAGAGAGAAGTGTTTGCTCAATGTTATGAGTAGCAGACACTTTTTTTGCCTTTTTTTTTTTTTTGAGGGGTTAAGTGATTTGCCCAAGGCCATATAGCTAGTAAGTGTTAAGTGTCTGAGGTAGGATTTGAACTCAGCTCCCCCTGACCCCAAGGCTGGTGCTCTATTTACTGAGCCACCTAGCTGCCCCTTGGCAGGCACTTCTTCAGCCCTTGCTCTGTGAAAAGCTGCTGCCAAGGATCTGAAAAGTGTGAGTTTTTATCTCATAGGAAGACACAGTAGATAGATGATTGAAAAGCATCAGTTAAGCACTCCCTGGTGCTAGGTAGAAGGGATATGTATACAAAAGTGCTTTCCCTCCAGAACCTCATTGCTCTAATGACCTAGACTACATTTAGGGGAGTCTGGAAGTCTCTGAGGTGGTGACTGGACCATTCTGATTGTTCACTGACAGACCCTTTCTAGAGTCAGTGATGATGTTGATTTGTAAGTCAGAGACAGAAAGTCAGGAGTAGGAAGAAAGTTCAGAAAATGAGAGTTAAGATCAAGGGTTTGGAGAACAGAATAAAAGCAGTCAGAACCTGAGGAGGGGAGGGCTCAGAGGAATTGAGATGGGATGAAAGCCCTCCCTTGAAGGAAGGGTAGGATTTGAACTGGCAGAAAGGCGGGAGAAAAAAGTCATGCCAGGCTGGTGAGTTGGTGATGGAATGGACAGCTAGTGAATACTAGATTGCAGAGGTTTATGTTGGGAGACCTTTGAAGTAGGTTTGAGGTTAGATTGCGGAAGACTTTGAATGTCCAACTAAAGTTTAGACTTGATTCAGGATGCGATCAGAGGAGCAGAGATGGGACCTTGGAGATCATCCTGGCCAATCCTCTCTTACCAGTGAGAAAGGTGATGCCCAGAAAAGGACCACAGAATGGAGATATTCACACTGGACCTCTGATGCCAGTCTTGCACTCTTTCCACCCCATCACATACATTGCCTTCTGGGTAGTTGTTGAGGAAGAAGTGCTTTGGGGAGGTCACTTTGCAGGGCTGTTGTACGATCCCAAGGAGCGGTAAAGAGAAGTTAGATTTAGGTGATGCCCATTGTAATGGTAAAAAAAAAAAGGGGGGGGGGTTTCTGCATGCATTTGTCTCAACTTTTCTACCAGATTTGTAAGTTTGGAGATGGTAAGCACCACAGAATCTTGGTTATCTTTGTCACCACAATAGAGCACTGCCCAGGGCCTGGCATAGAGGAACTGTGGTTTGAGACTTTGTGAAGGGAGAAGGTCTTGGTAACAGCTTGATTATCTTGGATACTAGCATGCAGGCAAGTAGGACTGAAGTTTCCATCCAGCTTGTAAAATTATGACATTGACAGACACAGGAAGTTGGGAAAGGGAACTGAGGATTCTTTTTCTTCAACAGTTTTTTACTTTCCTTTCATTGAGAGAAGAGACCTTACAGGTCATTTAGTTCAACACTCATTTTATAGAAGAGTACATTGAGACCCAGAGGGCCTTGCTCAAAGTCACACTGTCACCAAGTAGAAGAGTTGGATTTGAACCACATCCAGGGAGAACAAGACTCTTAAACCATAGCAGTGCTCTGAGAAGGGAGGAAGGAATCCACCGGGCATTAGAGTGGTTGAGGAATATTTGAGCTGCTTTTGAAGGGCACTGGGGGAAATGTGTGTGTATGTGTGGGATTTGGAGATAGAAAAGGATATTCCAAGCAAAGGGAGGACTAGGTGGTAAGTACCAGAAGTCAGAATGAACCCAGTGGAGACTAGTTTGCCTGGAGGGGAAAGATGCATTTGGGAGAGAAGGGAGGAAAAAACAGTTGGTAATTGATGGGTTGTGGGGACCTGGGAAAAGAGAAGAAACTAGTCTGATTTTTGAGTCTGGACAAATAGGAAAGTGTTGGGGACTGTTGACAGACATACAGAGGTGTTCAGTTTCATGTGGCCACCAATTGTCTACAGGATCAAGTTAAAATTACTTAGTCTACTATTCAAAGTCATCCATAATTGGCTTATCCTGCAGACTGTGGGGAGCCACTGAATATTTCTTAGTGGGTGGAGTGACATGATCAGAGTTATCTATGCTTTAGGTTGATTAGTCTGGCCATTTGTGGAGGATGGATTGAGACCTTTGTTTAGGAGGCTATGGTAACTGAGGCAGAGACCTGTGGGGTCATGGATATGTATGTGGCCTGTGAGAGGCAGTGCTGGAAAAATTAATAGGATTTGGAGCTGGTTGTGGAGAGAGAGAAGAGTGCTGGTTCCATGTATGGTAGGAATGAAGTTAGGAAAGGAAATTAGTTTGGAAAGGAAGATGAATAGTATGAGTTTGTTTTTTTCTGAGGTACAGCTAACCACAGAGCAGGAGAGTCCCTTGGAAGCCATATTGTCCACCTCATAATAGAGCAGTAGTCCAATCTACAGCTTTCCCAGCATGTGGATGCCAGTCCTCTACTTGCAAACCTCTGATAAGTGGAAAACTCAACTGGTTCTGCTTGTATATAGCTTTAATTGATAGGATGTTTTTCCTTCCATCGAATTTGTTAAGTTGACTGAATGAAAAAGCTTTTATTAAGTACTTATTCTTTGCAAAGCTCTGTGCTAAGCTATTGGGATAAAACAGAAAAGTAGGAGCAGTACCTTTTCTCAATGCTCCCATTCTGATGGAGGGAGAAGAAGCCAGCCCCCAGGGTCCCTTAGTAAGTGGGAGAGTGGGGCTTTGCACTGTTATGCTTGATGTCCAAAGTGAAATTCGAGATCATTTCCCACAAGCCCTCCCCTTTTAAAACTTTTTTTTTTTTGCTGTTGACGGCACCACTGTCCTCCCAGTTCTCTATGCTCACAATGTAAGGGTTATCTTTGACTCCTCAATTTCTTTCACCCCAAATCCAGCCATTGTCAAGACCTGTCAAGTCTACATTCTGTTGTATACACCCCCTTCTTTCCTCTGATGCTGCTACAACCTTGTTGCAGGCTCTTTTTATCTGATGTCTGAGTTAGTACAATAGTCTGCTGGTTTGTCTTCATGCCTCTAGGCTCTCTCCACTCTAGTCCATTATTCATTCAGCGGTCCATTGATCTTTAATCTAAATCATGGGTCTGACCAGGTTACCCTCTTACTCAGTAAACTCCAGTGGCTCCCTATTACCTGAGGGATCAAATATAAACCCTCTGTTTGGCTTTTAAAGCCCTTCATAACCTGGCCTCTTCCTGCCTTTTCAATCTTAAACCTTATTCTCCTCCACACACTTGGATGCACTGACTTGGACTTTCTTGTTGGTGTTGAACCAGACATTCCATCTTCTGATTGACCATCCCTTATGCCTGGAACTCTCCCTCCTCTTTTCTGCCTCCTGACTTCCTTGTCTCCTTCAAGTCTC
Organism: Gymnobelideus leadbeateri; assembly: GCA_011680675.1. Taxonomy (NCBI): domain Eukaryota; kingdom Metazoa; phylum Chordata; class Mammalia; order Diprotodontia; family Petauridae; genus Gymnobelideus; species Gymnobelideus leadbeateri. The sequence continues at coordinate 136,711 of WOXC01012327.1, read as the reverse complement.
AGTTTAGATCCCACCTTCTGTAGAAAGCCTTTTCTAGGCCTCCTTAGTGTTAGTATCTACCCTCTGAGGTTATCTCCAATTTCCTGGTGTAGATCTAGAGAAGTTAGGTGGTGACGTGGATGGTGAAGTTCAAGTGGGGCTTCAGACACTTACTTAGATATGTCACCCTGGGCAAGTCTGTCTCTCTCTTTAAATTTGTCTGGGCAAGTCTCTTTTTTTTGGTTTGCTTTTTGGAAGGCAATTGGGGTTAAGTGACTTGCCCAAGGTCACACAGCTAGTTTTTGTGTTAAGTGTCTGAGGCTGGATTTGAACTCAGGTCCTCCTGACTCCAGGGCCGGTACTCTATTCACCTCACCACCTATCGCCCCCTGGGCAAGTCTCTTAACCACTGTTTGCCTCTCTGTCCCCATCAGTAAAATGGACACAATAAAAGCACCTACCTCCCAGGATTATTTTGAGGATCAGATGACATAATTGTAAAGTGTAGCACAATGCCTGGCACATAGTTATGTTATTATTATTAATCTTGTTTGTACATAATTGTTTGTGTAATCTCCCCTATTAGACAGAATTCCTTGAAACCAGGAGCTGGATTTGTTTTTTGTTTTTTTTTCCTTTTCCTTGGATTCCTAGGGCTTAGTATAGTGTCTAGCACATAGTAGGGCACTTAATAAATAATGCTTCTTGATTGGAGAAGACACACAGGAAGAATAAGATGCATGTCTGATGAGAGGGGAGCTCACTGGGGGTCAGAGTGGTTGGATAAGTCTTGAACTAGTCCTCAAATTTTGGGCCCTAAAGGCAAGAGATCTTTTTATAAAATGCACAGGAATTCCCAAACTCAAAATAGAAGGGATGACTTCTGCAGTGGCTTTTTTTTTTTTTAAAAGCCTAGACAGGATCCCATGCAGCTCTTACTAAAGTGCTCAGAAGATAAGTGATAGAGAATTGGCATCATGGTTTTGGAGCCATCATCGTGCTTATAGAGAAATGGCAGTACAGAATGAGAGGGACCAGTCAGGAAGGCAGGACAAAGACCAGGATGACACTGTATTAAGAGAAGCCGGAGCAGGGTCCGTGATTACAGAGGGCAGGTAACCTTGCTGGCAGAGTTAGATTGGAGGACTTAGAGTTAAGAGGGAAGAAAGGAAGCAGTTAGACACACTCATTCTAGGAATTTATAGGATCTTGAGTCTAGAACTAGTGGAGCCCAGAGTTTTTCAAGTTCAGCTCTTTCCTGTTACATATAGGGGGCTGGGCCCAGAGAGATATCAGTGACTTGTCCAAGGTCCCAGAAGTAGCAAGGAGCAGATCAGAGTTTTAGAAACTAGGTCCTTTGACTCCAAATTAAATCTTTCCAGTTTCAAAAGTGATCATTGACAATCATTCATTTGAGAAAGTGGAAAGTATGGGGGACTATGGATAAAGAATTTGGCATGCATTATAAAACTGGTTTGCTGTGTCCAGTTGGATTTGCTGAACTTTTTACCAGTAAGTAACAATGGGCAGAGATGTTAGTCACTGTGGGCAGCAGGGTCAAATGAGGGTTTTTGGAGATTAGGAGTGCCAGAGGGAAGTAGCTAATGACAGAGTGGAGAGCTTTCCTTCCTTATTAGAAAGGAGAATGAATATCTCTGCTTCTGCTGCTTAAAGGAAAGAGAGGAGAGTTGTAGGTTAAAGATGGGTTCAGAGTTACAGTGATCTCCATGTACTCCCTTTGCTTATGTTTGCCCTGGCCTTGAGGTTGCAGCAAAGACCATCACTCCCTGGGCTCTGTGGAACTGGAGTTGAGGAAGACATCAGGCCAAAAGAACATCCTAGAGACCCAGTGCCATGCCCCTCAAAACAAAACAAAGAATCCTCTCTCTCCAGTAGCTGGCATGGCCTAGGCAAAGGCCAGAGCTGCTAGGAGCTTTCTCCTGGGTGCAGCTTGGTGAGCTTGTACAAGAGCTAGTTCAATGCCAAGCCTTAGCCATCAGGGATGTGGGTCAGGAGTGTCAGTCTAGGTAGATTTGCTTTGCATGGCAAGAAAGATTTTAGTTGGGGATCAGGTATTTTGAAGGCATTCCTGGAGGACTTTACCACTAGCTACCTATCCCTTCCCTCTCCTTGTGTTGGGGAGGTGAGGCACCACCACCCTAGTTGAGGTTGAGGTTGTCATTTTCTTAGGGGCGGGGCGGGGGGGGGGGGGCTCATATAGCACTTGAGCTGCTTTGCCAACCTCCTGGGCTTCTGTCTGAGCCAACTTTAGGTGGGAATTTAAGGTTAAGGTTCCTGACAGAAACTGCCCCTGCATCCCCATCCAAGTCAGTGCACTAGCTAATGGGGGGAATTATGGTGAGCTCATTCCTACACTGATACTTAGTTATAGTGAGAGGGTTGTAGTTCAGGTTCTGGTGCTCAGTCTTCCATGGACCATGAGTGTCTGGCACACAGTAGGATCTTAATAAATACTTGATTGAATTGAATGAGAGATCTGGGCATTTCTGAAAGATCTCTGCATGTAGAATCTAAGTGGGGGACATTGTAAGTCATGGTAGACCTCCAAGGACCCTTCTCCGCTTTCTACCCCTGCCTTTCCTCACAATTACTCACCTGTAAAATACAGATAACATTACACTGCCTATCTCTATGGGATTGTTGACTGGAAAATGCTTTGTACATGTGAAAACTGTTATAGAATTTGGAAATGGTATTTTTTATTGCTGTTTTCTCATCAGCTTACCCTATCTCTCTCCCCTTCCCTTCTCCTTTCCATCAGCCTTTAATACTTCCTGTATTACTTGTGGAATTCACTGTCTGAAGCCTGAGCAGGGGCTGCATGGGGTGGGTGGGTGGTCTAGGTAGCATGTCTAGTGCCCAGACTGGCTGGCTGCTTGACTTCTTTTGAGGGTCAGCCAGGCTGGGAAAGTGATTCATAAGAAACAGGTGGATTGGGGTGGGGGGGTGCAGGTTGAATCTTTGAACCCATAAGGTCCCAGCCCTTTCTTCTTAAGCACCATCAATCCCCAGACTCAGGCTCCCTGGAGAAGTGGGCAGATTGGGGGGGGGGTGTCAGTGGAAATCACACAGGGACCCAAGTCAGATACATTTCTGGTTTCTTTTCTCTAGTCAATTAGGTCTCTGTAGTCCATAAAACTGCTTTCTAATTAACCAGGTATGAAGGTTTACGTATGCTTGATTAGCAGAGCAATTTGCAATAATTTCTCCCCCAAGAATTGCTAATTGAATTTTTTAAAAGCCCCTTGGAGGCTGAGACTCCCCTCCTTTGCCCAGCCTGTAGCCTCAGGTGTTTCCAGGCTAGTTGAGTGATGAGATTTTCTTCAAAATCAATGTGATCAAATGAGATAATGTATGTAAGTACTTTAATTTTAAGTGCTATATAAATGTCAGCTCTCATCATTCCTTTTAACCAGATCTTGTTGCCTTGTTTGCTTGTCCCCTTCTCAGTACCATCCATTGAAGCCCTCCTTGTCCTCCTCCACCTTTCGCAATACCTGGCACCTCCTGGGAAAGGGTGGTTATTATTTGGGTCTATCCTTAGGCTTTTGACTTCACCTATTCTGGCCGCTTTTCCTTCAAGCATGTCACTCACCAAAATCCTGGGGAGGAAGCTAGAGACCTGGGATCTAACACCACCTCTTGAGGTCGCCGTGCATTCTTGAGCAAGGCCCTTCTGGTGCCTTAGTTTCTTTCTCTGTAAAATGGAGAGATTTGACCTAGATCAGAGACTCAACCTTTTTTTGGGTCCTGGACCCTTCTAACAATATGAAGTCTATGGGCTCCTCCTTTGAGTAAGATTTTTAAATGCATAAAATAGAAAATCTAGACTTCAAAAGAAAAATGATTATATTGGAATACGGTTATTAGCATATATTTTTTAAATTTTAAAAATTAATTTACTTTAAACTTAAAGCATTGCCATGTGCATAGCACATGGAGAGAGAATTCAAAATATACAGCAATAAATTTCCATTAAAAAAAGCCTATATAATAAATACTATACATTGTGTTCCAAGTTGTCCATCTTTCCTTTGCTTCCTTCTAAGTTTTTGTTCTCTGCTGTGTACTTTTTACTTTGTTCTTTTCCCCGCCTTCTTCTTTTCCCCCTCCACCGAGTAGGCTGCAGTTAAGCTCAGATATATTTGTGTATACACACACACACACACACACACACACACACACACACACACACACTCACACACACTCTCTCTCTTGCTTGTGTGCACATGTGCATGCACACATACACATATATACACACAAACATACATAATATACTTAGATATCTATAATCATATGCACATATTGACATATATATTCATATACATCTGTGTAAGACTGTACTATACTTGTTTGTCCTCTATTTCTCTGAGGGTGGATATATTAAAGAAGCCCCAGTTTAAAAACCCTTTGGCATAGATGATCCCCAAGGTTCTTTCTGGCTCTAGCATTCTAGGATTCTAAGAGCTGGTAGAGCAGGCTCTTTGAGGCCCACAGCCCCTTTGAGGAATCACTGCCTCTGGGGCCCAGAGAGCAGTTCATCCAGGCCCATGGCATAGTAACAGTGTAGCCCAGAGGCTTAGCTTAAGAAGGGCAATGTGTAGCTTCTCTGCTCCCATGTGGTCCACTTTTGGGGCTCAGGGCCTTATTGTTGACTATCAGGTATCATATTTCCTCCTACTGTGGAAAACTACTTCTCTTGGGGCAGCCTCAGTTTAGCTCTGGAGAGGTGGGCAGGGTTCCCATGACTTCCCCCCCAACAATGAGATTAGTTTGATACCCTCTTTCCCATCTAGGCCCTCTACTCTCCTTTCCCTTTCCCATTCAAGTATATCTTTTAATGCCTGGGCCTGGGTGCTGGGGGCCAGGATCCCTAGGTTCTAGGCCTGTTTTTCCACTTGGTGCCTCAGCTTTTCCCTCTTGTCATTCAGGGAGGTTCGCCCCTGAGCTTTGCTCAGCCTCATTGTGTGAGGACTTTGACATCCTGGGTGGAGGGAAGGGGGGCTTCCCCCATCCCTCAAGCTGCTACCATCATGGCTCAGACTCTGCAGATGGAGATCCCCAACTTTGGCAACAGTATCCTGGAATGCTTGAATGAGCAGCGACTGCAGGGTCTCTACTGCGATGTATCAGTGGTGGTGAAAGGCCATGCTTTCAAGGCCCACCGTGCTGTTCTGGCTGCAAGCAGCTCCTACTTCCGGGACCTTTTCAACAGCAGCAAGAGTGCAGTGGTCGAGCTACCTGCCGCTGTGCAGCCCCAGTCCTTCCAACAGATCCTTAGCTTCTGCTACACTGGCCGCCTCAGCATGAATGTGGGTGACCAGTTCCTCCTCATGTACACTGCTGGCTTCCTCCAGATCCAGGAGATCATGGAGAAGGGCACAGAATTTTTCCTCAAGGTGAGCTCACCCAGCTGTGACTCCCAGGGCCTACACGTGGAGGAAACACCCTCATCAGAGCCTCAGAGTCCCGTAGCCCAGACCTCTAGCTGGCCAGCTTGCAGCACCCCAATTCCCCTTGTCTCTCGAGTTAAGACTGAGCAGCAAGAGTCAGACTCAGTTCAATGCATGCCTGTAGCCAAACGGTTATGGGACAGTGGCCAGAAAGAGGGTGGCAGCAATGGCAGCCGCAAAATGGCCAAGTTCTCAAGCCCAGATATAGGAGGGAGCCGGTCCCAGCAGCCACAGCCCCTGGCACAGCAGCTTCAGCAGCAGCAGGTACCCCAGGGCCTGGCATCAACCCCAGTGCCAGCAGGGGCAGCGGGCATGGGAAGCGGGCCCAGCACATCAGAACGGACCAGCCCTGGGACATCCAGCGCCTACACTAGTGATAGCCCCAGTTCCTACCATAATGAGGTGGATGAGGAGGAGGATGCAGGGGAGGAGGGCTCTGATGAGCAGTACCGCCAGATCTGCAACATGTACACCATGTACAGCATGATGAATGTAGGCCAGACAGGTGAGCAGGGGAGCCCCCTGGGGTGGGGGAGGGAGGGGCTTAGCCCCGGGGAGGCCCTACAGCCCCCATCAGCACTCCCCTCCCCTCCCCACTCTCTCCCCAGCTGAAAAGGTGGAGGCCCTGCCGGAGCAAGTGGTCTCTGAGTCCCGCAACCGAATCCGGGTGCGGCAAGACCTGGCCTCACTGCCAGCTGAGCTCATCAACCAGATTGGCAATCGCTGCCACCCAAAGCTCTATGAAGAGGGTGACCCTACTGAGAAACTGGAGCTTGTAACAGGTGGGCCTGGGAGTCTGAGAGGGCCTGCCTTGCTGTGGAGTGGGGGGGACAGAAGGCTGAACAAGGCTACCAAAGCTCCTGATCTTGAGGTCACAGTTAGGAGGAGATAGGACATGTGCCTTATGAAAAATTACACTAGTGGTTAAGTGAGTGATAGTCAGCAAATTCTGAGGACTTTGAGGGAAGCGATGGGGTGGGGAGGGTCTGGAAGGGCCAGGAAAGGCTAGAGAAAGCAGGACTTGAGTAGAGCCTTTAATGTAAGACTGATAGGACTTGTGAGAGGGCTTCTAGGCTAGGGGAACTAGCTAGACTTGGTGGGGATCTTTGAGGAGGAGCTTGACTAGGCTTGAACAAGAGCAGGAGAGTTAAACATTCATGTCTCCTAAAATCTCTTCCAGTTCTAGCTATATCTTCCAGCTCCATTTTGTTATCTTGCCCCTTGACTCTCATTGTATATGTCTTCAGTATGTCCAAGCTCCTACCTGCCATCTACCTGCCAAGGTCCATCTGCCAGGGACGGGTAGGGTTAAGGTAGCAAAGTGGGTTTTTGTAGGTTGGCTATTAGTCTAGAGAGAAGAGCTTTTGGGTGATCTGCCTGGCCTTTACTCAGCATGCGAATCTTTCTCCCTCCCCCCTACCAGGCACCAATGTATACATCACAAGGGCACAACTCATGAACTGTCATGTCAGTGCGGGCACAAGGCACAAAGTCCTCCTTCGGCGGCTCCTTGCCTCCTTTTTTGACAGGTGAGGCCCAGTCTTCCCTTCATTTAAAAATAGCAAGCATGTATTGATGCTTTCTGTGCATCCTTGGAGTTCTGGGACCTAGCCTGAAGGTCCCATGAAACTCGGCTATGACTTAGTCCCTTCCTGCCCCTCTGGAGTAAAGCCCACTCTTGACCTGGGCTGGCCAGGCCAAGGGCCCCATGGAGTTCAGCTCTGATCCCACTTCTCCCTCCAGGAACACTCTGGCCAACAGTTGTGGCACAGGCATCCGATCTTCCACCAATGACCCTAGCCGAAAACCCTTGGACAGCCGGGTCCTCCATGCTGTCAAGTGTAAGGACTGGGGCATGTTGGGGAGGGAGGGAGTCCAGGGCTTGGGAAGTATAGAGCCAGTCCCCTGGAGGGACATGGGGCTGGTTCAGCTACATTAATTCCTTGAGGAAATACTGTAAGTACCATTTTAGTGCTTAGCACGTTTCTGTGTGAGGAAGGCAGACTGAGCCATGGTCTTTAAGGCTTCCCTTCCCTCCTCTCCCTTCATCTCTCCCCAAGTCTACTGCCAGAACTTCGCCCCCAACTTTAAGGAGAGTGAGATGAATGCCATCGCAGCGGACATGTGCACCAATGCCCGAAGGGTAGTGCGTAAGAGCTGGATTCCCAAGCAGAAGGTATTCATGGCCGAGGGCGATACATACACGACCTTCATCAATGAGACAGGCAAGATGGAGCCCGACATGATGGGTGTGGAGCATGGCTTTGAGACAGCCAGCCATGATGGTGATGCTGGACCCTCAGCCGAAGCCCTCTAATAACCTTTCCCCTCTTCCCTGCCCTGCCTGGCCTGGCCTTTCCTGGCCTGCACCCCCTCTTCTCCTGCCCCTGTTCCCCAACCGCAGGCTGTCCTTTAGCAAGGGCTCCCTCTGCCTTTCACTTTGAACTTTGTTTATTCTTTGGTTAACATCCCCTCCTGTCCTTGGTCCAGTTTGCCAGAGGGGACGTGTGATCACTGCACGCTGCTGTCTGTCCCATTCTCCTCCCCCTCCCCCGAAACAGCACCACTTCTTTCCCAAGGGGCACATAGCACCAAGGAGCAGAAATCCAGGTGGGCTGTGTGGTCCTATGAGGTGGGCTGAAATGGGAGGTCTCTCTGGTCTCCTCCTATCCCCATTTCATGACAGGCACTGAGAGTGACTGGGAAAGTATCAAACATGGTTTTGTTTCCTTTACTTTTTTTTAAACACATTCAGAATGTTCTAACTATATATATATAAAGAGAGAGAAATCTATAGACCTAGAAATAATATATATATATATTATAAAAATATTTACCAGGAAAGGAAAAGCATGTTCGTCCTACAAGCAAGAGAAAATGAATAATAGACTGCCTCTCAGTGGCAAACACTCCCCCTCTCACCCCCCAAGTCTGCCCCTGTAGTATCTTTGGGAGTGGGCATTGGAGATTTGGACTCTCCCTGCCCTCCCAGAAGATTCCCCTGGAGGCCAGAGTCAGCCGCTGACTTTCTTCATACTTTGTTCTTCCAGGCCTCCAGTCTGTGTTTCTGTCCTTCTTCCTCCTCCTTCACAGAGCCTCTGGCTTTTTTCATCTTCATTCTTTTTTTTTTTTTTTTTGGAGGGCAATTGGGGTTAAGTGACTTGCCCAAGGTCACACAGCTAGTTTTTGTGTTAAGTGTCTGAGGCCAGATTTGAACTCAGGACCTCCTCACTCCAGGGCTGGTGCTCTACTCAGTGCGCCACCTATCCGGCCCTTCATCTTCATTCTTAGCTCACTTTTCCAAAACACTTTCCCATCGATTTAATTTTATTATTGGGACATCCTTCGAGATAGTAAGGGCAACTGGCAGTGACTCTATTTAACAGGGAGGAGATGGAGGTGTGCCCCCACCCCCACCCCCAAGGTATATTGATCTGCCAGTGTCATAGCAAGGGAGTGGCGGAGTGTGGGCTAGAACTTTGTTTTAGAGACTTGAGTTCTTGGGAATGATCTTTCTTCCAACAGACTTGCTGCCTCTGATCTTTAACCCATTTTGGTTCTTTCTGGAGGAAGGAGCAGGCACTGAATCAGGGCACTATTTGGGGGAAGAGAGAGAAAGAAGAGAGGAGAGAAGAGAGAGTCTTAGCGATTTGCTTGAGTGCACATGTGTATACATGTATGTCAGTGTGTGTGTGCGTGTGTGTGCTTGTGTGTGCGTGCGCACAACACGCGTGTGCGCTGTAGGGTAGGAATGACTTGAATGGTTTTGCTTTGTCAAACACAAGAGTGAATTGGAATTGTTTTTTTGGGGGATGGTGGAACTGGAGGCTGGGAGGGGTTCACACTGAAGTTGGACCCCTTCCTTTGTGTGTATGTGAACCTATCCTGAGAGCTGGGGGCTCTGGGGCTCTCTTCCCTGTCCAGTCTCTGTCCTTCTGCCCCTATCCCTGAAGCCCTGTGTACAGACTTTTTAAAAATACCTTTTGTAACAAGTGTTAAGTTCTTTGGAAATATCAAGACCCTTAGACTTTTCAAACCAATAGGAATGTGACTCTTCCCCACCCACCCCACTCTTTGTCCTCTACCTCCCAGCCTGAAGGCCTGGTAGGCTTTAATTGGCTCCTGTGATCCACGAGGTGTTGGGGGGACCAGGTTGGGGAGCAGGATGGGTGGAAATCTGTCCACATACTATGGGCTTTGTTTTTCTTTTAACATGCCCTTCTCCCCTTTATGGTCCTCTTTTTTGCCAGTCCATGGCTTTCCCCCTGAGACTCTGGCATGTCTAGCTTGGGCAGGCCGGACTAGGGGTTAGTTCTTATTGTTAATTATTTTGAATAAGCTGATTTGTGGCTATTCCTCTTCCTTAATGAATAAGGATGTTTTCTAATTTGTTATATGTGAATATGGATTTTGGCAGGGGGCATCTTTATGTCATTTTTATTTGTCTCCCTTGTCTCTTCTTCCCCATCTTTCCCCTTTTGGACCTCTCACAAACTCTCAGACCCTGGGTGACCTCCCTCCCAAAGAATTAGGGTGCTCTTGCCTTTTGGCCAAATCCCATGCTTTTTTTTCCTTTTTTGAGGGCAATTGGGGTTAAGTAACTTGCCCAAGGTCACACGGCTAGGTTTTTGTTTGTGTGTGTTAAGTGTCTGAGGCCGGATCCGAACTCAGGTCCTTCTGACTCCAGGGCCGGCACTCTACTCACTGAGCCACCTAGCCGCCCCCATCCCATGCTCTTTCTGAACCTCTCATTTGTTGAGAAATTTAGAGGTGATGGGGAGGGACTATAGGGGTCATCTGATTCAATTGAGACCCCCAGAAGTTACATGATTTGCCCTAGACAGGGCTAGGATGAGAAGCTGACTCCCAGTTTCATGTTATTTTCTCTCCCCCACACTGTCTCTGCTGGGTCTGGGCACAGTGCAGGTGCACCTGACCATACTTGCAGTGTTACTTCTACCTCCTCTCCAGAATTCACTGGAGTGATGCCATAGGACCAGTAATGGGTTTGGGGGAGAGCAGAAACTTGTTTGATCTGTTGGAATCCTAGCTTTTCAGCAGCTCTGTCCATCATCACCTTGGGTGCATCTCTAGCTAATGAGTCATAAATATTTATTTACTTACTTAGCATGGTCCAGGTACAGGCCTAAGAGCTGGAGACAGAAAGACAAAACATGAAACAGAACGGTCCCTGCCCCATAAGGAGTTTACCTTCTAATGAAAATAATTCCTGGGTTTCCCTCTGCTTTATGTTCTTTAGAGGAGGCAAAGTAAGAGTCGTCTGAGATTCTGAATGACTGGACACTGTTCCTTCATCACACCTAAGCTTTCTGGGCGTGAGTCATTCTTTTTGGAAATATCTAGTGCCACAGTTTGGGATGAAACCAGATGGTGGCGCTGTCCATGATTTTTCTGCTGTTTTTTTGGATTGCTGTCCATTTGCAGGCAGTGTAAGAGGATACCTACCTATCTCGTCCTCTGACTGCTGTGTTTTCTGCTTTCCAAGGATCTTGCCCAGGGCCTAACATGTCCCACAGTGCTATCCACTAGGATAGCTGAGGGATCACCTGCAAAGTCTGGCTCTGAGGGCTTGGCAGTGGGTAGTAGAAGGGGGGTGGGGGAAGAGGGACACAACATGCACTTTGAAGGAGCTCCCATCCCTGGGACCTCAAGACTTTGGCACAGTGTACCTAGGAGAGAGCCCCCTCCTCAGAGAGAGACTGCCAGTTACTCAAAGGGGGAGGGCTGAATTGGGGACCTTTTGAAGAGGCCATTTGAGGAAAATGTCCCCCTCCCCTATTTCCTGAAGCTAACCTATTTCTGTCTGTCTGATCTTTCCTAGCTCCTCAGGATAAACCCTTTTTACATGATTCTACTCAGTGTAGGCTAAGGGAGAGAGGGAGCAAGCAAATTTTTCCCCTCAGCTGTGTATGCCCAGTACCAGAATCCTGTTGTACCACATTCTATATGTCCACTTCTCAGTCACTTTCCTAAGCCCCTGGGGAGGGACATAAGACCTTTCTTCCCCAAATATACAAGCACCTTATCTGCCCTCCCACCCCTAAACTGTCCTAATTCCCCTTTCCCAAATCTCCCAAAGCACAAGGTCCCTCAAGGTGTTCTAGCTAGGGTCACCTATGAGGTTCTGGGACCAAATTGGGGAAGGAGAGATCAGTAAGGAGGGGAGGCAGGGTGGGTATCCCTTCTCACCTTGGTGCCTGGGGGTAGGGAGGAAGGACAGTATGTGTATCTCTTATGTATTGTGGCCCCTAAATCCAGCTGTGAACTATGTAGCCTGTGGAGCTGCCTGTCCTATTAACAAGGGTTGAGAGGAGGAGGAGGAGAACAGAGCATAGGGGTAGGCCAGAGTTAAAATTTAAAATTGGGTTGTCTACCAGCCACCCTTCAGCACATTCCTAGCCCCTGGTCCAGCTTAGGCTCTGGAGCCTTTTGCCCCAGCAAGAATTGTGAGTGGGTGAGATTCAACCACACTGGGCCTGAGCTTTCCCCCAGTGTGATAGTTATTTCAGAGTGTCTTGCTTTGCTAATCGCCCTCTCCCCTTTTGCAACCCTTATTGGACCCCAGGTTCCTCCCTCCCTTTAGGCTGCAGCCTCTGCTTCCAGGAAAAAAAAGTCACCAGGATTGCCTATTTTATACACCTGGAAGCTTGGGGGGAGGTGTCATTTAGCAATAAAGGAGGCAGCTGGGAGGGGGAAATATGGAGGGAGGAGAGACTTCTGGATTTCCAAATTCCATGGTTGTAAGCAGATGTTTGTGCCATGATTCTGAGAACGATAGACTTGGAGCTGAAAAGGACCTAGGAATCACCTTCTCCAGGCCCCTAATTGTACAGATGCCTGGAAGGGGCCTGAGGGACTGTGCTGAAGTGGGCTGAGGAGGGGGACAGGGGAGTCAGCTCCTCCCAGGAGAGCCAAAGACAAGGGTTGTGCCTTACCAAAGGGGGTCTGCCCCCCCCCCCCGCCCCCCTCCAGGGTCCTGCTCTTCACTTTCCTTTCTCCAACATCCCTCATCTAATGGCCGCCTCCCCCCAGCCTGTTCACCTTTCTGCTGAGCTGCATGGCCCAGGAATGCTGGGTGCTTTCTGCTGATGCTGCAGCTGCTTCTCCACCAACCACCCCCAGAAGTCAGGCCTAGAATCAAGTTTTCCACAAAAAGGAAGAAGAAAAAAGAAAAAGACAAAAAAATTCCCCCAGACCCTGGGGCTGCCAGGATTTGTCTGTGTGAAGTGCCAATGACCTTGTGACCTTCAGAAAACACACACAAGGCTCCCCAGCCCCCAGCCCGCCTCACCCCCTGTGACCCCAGTAATGAGGCTTGCACATTAACTACTGTAAAGAGGAACAGAGCTGGAGAAATGTGAATATGGGAATAATAATACTGATAAGAATAAACAACGGCATTTGTAACTAAAGTTTCCACTTCTTGATAGCAAAGAGGGCGTTGCTACGTACTCTGATCCCATCATTCCTGCCCTTCAGAAGGCATAAAGGGGACACATAGGATCAAGATCGTGCCTCAGAGTAACCTGTCGTTTCCTTTTTTGGCTGAATTTCCCCCCCAAACTCCAAAAGCTGGAGAGATAAGCTTGTAGCAATCATTTAAAAAGTTTATTTTTTATTTCAAAATTGATATAATCTAGAAGGTGCTTCAGGACTGTATCAGCCAAGTGTACTTGGGGCAGAAACAGGTCTTTCACCAGCTCAAGGTTAGGGGTACTGTGCCCATGGCACAGAAAGTGGATAAACAGATGAGGGAGGGGAAGTTGAACCCCATTCCTCCCAAGTATCTTTCTGCCAAGCTAAACATCCAATTGGAGGGTGGCGGTGGCAAGGAACAGCCCTCCTACTCCAACTACTTCAAAACTCTAGACAAAACTGTAAAGTGCAATAATCTTGGTCTCTCATGCCCCCACTCTGAGGCCCTCCTCCTCTTTCCCCTGCCTCCCCTGCCCTGGGATTTCCAGGGGCCATTAGGGAAAAGGGCAGGTGGAACCTCACAAAGATCATAGTGAGCAGCAAGAAGATGGCACACTATTGTCAGTCTGGGGGGCACAGGAGGTGTTGCACCCTGAGAGAACAGAAAGGGTGCCCAGGCCTGAGCCCTCTTCCTTCCAGCTACCCCTGAAGAGTGGGTATTAGGATTGACTTCCAGGGTGTTCCTCTTTATTGGGAGCTGGGCCAGGACTCACTGCTTGTCATGAGGGACACCTTGGCCAATTCATTGGGGAGCCAATCCATCTCGGCGACTGAGTGTCATCCAGTATGCTGCACGCCAAAGCCATGGTAGCCCCAAGAGACCTGGTTAGGAACCAGCTCTGGTTGTAGGGGGCTAGAGGTGTGGGCCCGGCCACAATGCAAGGCTTATTGTCTCATGAAAATGCCTCGTCAAACGAGATGATTGAGTCCAAGGGAGGTTCCCAGAGCTTGTCCTCAAGGACTCAAGGAGAGCTGGAGGGGGCTCTCAGAGCCCATGCCTGATCATCTACTATGTCTTCTCTCTGGTACTCCTCTATCACTCCATATATGTCCAGTGTGTGTCCCCTAGGGCTCCCCAAGCTACCCTCTTCCTAGGACAGTATCTCTTATCTTATGGCCACCCCTACCTGATTACACCAGCAGGTATCAAAATATAATGAAGTGGCCTCTGAGACCCTTCCTGGGAATCCTTGATGTCAAAACAATTTTCATAAATATACAAAAGTTCTTTGTGGAATCATAAATTTTTGAGTTTACTGGGGGCCTAGGCCATATGGTCTTTAGATGCCCATATAACATTATCTACAGGATAGCTACCATTTATATGGCATGCTTTGCATATTACCTCATTTGGTCTTCGAAACAACCCTCGGAAGTGCTACTGTCCTCATTTTAGAGATGACTGAGGCACAGATGGTTAAGTCTCTTGCTAGGGTCATAACGCTAGTTAAGTGTCTGAGATTGGTTCCGGAGGCATCTTTCTCCAAATCCATCACTCACCAACATCTGGCTCATCCCGCTTCTCAACCAGGTAGGATATCAAGCCTCCCTTAGGTCCTCCCGGTCCCCAATGCCCCGAAGGCTGTTGCGCAGCACATTGGTGGTCCAGTCGAACTGCTCACCCTGACCAGAATCTCCAGCAGCAGCTCACGTCACCGCTGTTACAGGGCCCGGAAGGTGCTCTCTCTGCCTTATGAACTTAATGTGGTGGTCGGTGAATAGGGAACTCGGGACCATCTCCACCCTTCCTTTTATCTGGATTTGCCAGGCAGGGGAGGGGGCAGGAGCTCTGGTGCTTTGCCAAGTCCCCCCAGCCTCTCCCCGCCTTCTGCTGGGATTCAAGCCAGCAGGGCACCCTTATTAAGCAGTGGAGGACACGGGGGACGGGGGTAGGTGGTGATGGAAGGAGGAGGCATAGAATCCCACTTTCACGCTCCACCCCCAGCCCCTGCTCCTCCCGGGATAGCTGTTCAGGCTTCCGCACGGCCACCTCTGCAGCTCACTCTCGGACCACGAAAAAAGGGTCTTTTAGGGGTATACTTTCTCAAGTATGTGCACTCTAATCCTCGGAGGGAATGTGGGCTCCGCCCCCATCACGCAAATCCCAGGGCACCTACGGGATGTGTTCTGCACACGGGGCGGGAAAAGTGAGAGGTCCCGGGATCCCGGAACACAGACACTTCCGCCCTCACCGGCACCCGTTCCTGGGCACCATCTTGGTCAGGGGCAGGGCTGGTTTCTTACCCCCCAGGTAGCGGAGCGCGACCCCTTTCTATTCTCCAGGATAGGCCATCTCTTGGAGAAGCCGATGAGACGAGGTCAGGGGCCTACAGAGGAGGCCCTCCCTTGCCGTCTGCCGGGAGTGAGGGCGAAGTGGCCAGGGCTGTCACTAGGTCATGATCTCTTAGGAAGGAGTTGAATGCCTATTCCTTGCCGGGGAACGCTGGGTCTTCTCTTCCGGGATGCTGACCCAGGGCAGTAGGGGGAAACTCATGGTGTGTTGTGGGTGTCTGTGTCTTTCTGTACGTGTGTACACAACTAACGCTGGAAGGCAGCATCTTCCAACCTCTCTGGCTCTGCGTCGGTGTCCTCCCTCTCCAGTCAAGTGAGGAAGCATTGATTAAGTGCCCACTATGTTCCAGGTGCCTGGATAAGGGCTGGGGATATAAAGAAAGTCAAAAGCCAGTCCCTGCCCTCAAGGAGAAGTCTAATGGAGGTGAACATGCAGATAACCACGTACAAACAAGGTATATTATATTTCCAGTGCTGGGAGTGTACTAAGCAAAGAAGCCGAGATTAAGAAGTTCCTTTCTTCTTGCCAGCGAGCTCCAGAAATCAGAAAGGTAGAATATGCAGTTTTTAGTTCTGAATCACATCCTTCCCGTGCCCCAACCCTTTCCCCCAAATCGCCCCTAACCCTCAAATCCTCAGGAAGCACAGGTACCATTCACACCTAGCGGCTCTCCGTTCCCCTCCGTACATGGCGGGCTCTGGTTTCCCCACTGGCAACTCCGAGTCCTAGACCCATGGCCATGAGCCATCTTCCTGACCTGCAGCGGTTTGAAAGGAACTGGAATTAATTCCTCAGTGCAAATCCAGGAGATTTATAGACCAACTGGCAACCTAAGCGACTCCCTTTTGCGCTGCGCCCACGGGTCAGGCACCACTGTACAAGAGGGTGGTAGAGGTGGTGTAGAAAACCAGCCCCCGCCTTCGGAGGGAAGGCAGGAGAGAGGAAGGGGCGGGGGTGAGACCACCCACTTCTCACAGACCTAGAGCCAAACACCTAGGCGAGGAAGGTAGGGTGGAGGAAAGATTACAAAGGGGCAGGGGAAGAGGAAACGTTGGCTGGGTCAGAATGGTATTTTGAGGGATGGAGGGGCAGTCACTTCTAGGAAAAGTGAAGAGGAATCTCCAGGGGATAGCCCAGGGTAGGTGTTAGAAAGAACACCAGTGAAGTCAACAAGCATTTACTAAACGTTTACAAATAGGTATCTTGTCTCAAGAAGGAATACAAATAGGAGAAAGATCCCAACCCTCATGGAATTTATATTCTAATGGAGTGAGATAACCCGTAAAAAAAAAATGCTTGAAAGGGTGTGGGGTAAGTTACCCACGTGGGGGCGTAGTGCAAGATCTGAAGTCTGCACGAGATCTGGAGCGAAAAGAAGACTAAACGCAGAGAACTGGGCTATCAAGCCCTAACTCTTGCTAGATACAACGCTGTGACTTCGGACAATTTCCTTTCCCAGTCTTCAGTTTTGCTATCAGTAAAAGAACCTAAACTCCACCTCTAAATCCATCCTTCCTAAATAACCTTCCTTTCTCCTCGAGGCGGGTTAGCTCCGAGGCCCCGGGTTGGGGTTCCGGAAGGAGGCTTCCCATTCATTGACCCTAAGATTCCGGGCCTCTGCCCTTATTTGGGTAAGAGGAAGCAACTCCGGCACCCGGCGAACGGTCCCAGGACCGCCGGACGTCACGGTTACCTAATATAGTCATGGAAACGAAACCTAGTGGCGGGAATGCATCAAAGCCTCACAAGGGGCGGGAATCTTCTCTTAAAGGGGCAGGACCTCAGGGAAGTCGGTGCTTCAGTTGAAACACCTTACTTTTTCCATTGGTTAACTCGCACCCTCTTTCCTTTTGGGAAAGCAGAATCACGGGGCGGCACTGTGGTGGGAAGCAGGAGTGAATGGGTGACATATCACGTTTAATATTTGTTACTAGTTCTCTGTCACCTTCCTTATCCTTTTCACGCAGCCTCGAAGAGAGCGGGGGCAACATAAGACAGATACCAGGCTCTTCCAGATACTTAGACAAACACTGATCACTTTGGCAAGGTGCAAGTGAGAAGCTTGTCTGGGCTCCAGTACAGCACCGAGGTACGCCCTGGAAGGGCTGATATTCTCCCGCCTTCATTCGAGTGCCTTGTCTCTGAGCGTTTGACTGCAAGTAAAGGTTGGCTTGAGATATCTCGCGCCCGGCGCTTGAGGGGCTCTTCCCCTCCTCTGATCTCACACCGAGCTCAGGAACAACTAGCACTGAACTGCAGGAACCAGAAGAAAGTTCCTTGGCGAAGGGTGAGAGGAGTTTCTCCCCACCCCCACTCAGTCTAGTCCAGTCTCTTCCAGCCTTCTTCCCCTCCCCCACTGTCTCATGGGCTTTGAATTAGGTCCGGCATTTCCGTCCTGTGGCTTTAAAGGGCCTCCGGTGGCGGGTCGAAAAGCCGGGATGGGGCTTTCTGATTGGGTGGGGCGGCTCCTCGGTGACGCAACTAGAGGTATAAAGAGCTCGGTATCGGGCAGGGTTTGCCTCATTTGTGTAAACGATTTCGGCCCTCTCTTGGATTTGAGGAAGAATCTTCAGTTTGAGGTGGGCGTCTAGGGGAATTGGGGGTGAAAGCAAGCGAAGAATAAGGAGTAATCAATCCCTCTTGCTACCCAGATTTGTTACTGGGCTTTGCCCAAGGGTCTTCCCCCGCAGACCGCCCACTAATATCCTCCTATTTATCTCTTCTGGTGCTGCGCCCTAGTCCCGGCATGGAAGCCCAGAAGGAAGCGCAGCGTATTATGACCATGTCGGTGTGGAAGATGTACCATTCACGCATGCAGCGTGGCGGCTTGAGGTTGCACCGGAGCCTTCAGCTGTCGCTGGTCATGCGGAGCGCCAGGGAGCTGTACCTCTCCGCCAAGGTAGAGACAGACGAAGCGGAGCTGCCCTTCCCGGCTGCGGCCCTGGCTCCGGCTCCGAACCTGCCCCAACCCATGACTGTAGCTGAAGTCGAGGCTGGTTCTTTGCTAGTGTCCGAAGAGGCGGTCCCGGCTCCAGAGCCCATGGAAACGCAGGAAGCTCGGGAGACTGAACCAGCGCCCGCTTGCAACCACCTGCCTCTGGTCCCCTATGTTACTCTATCTCAGCGCTCAATGAAACCCAACCGCAAACGACGGAGCAGTAGCTTGGGCCAGGGTGGGGAAGCCGGACTGGTCCCCAGCAAAAAAGCTAGGTTGGAGGAAGAAACGGCGCCGGCTGACGGGAAGGCTGAGGTCGAGACTGAAGACCTGGGGAGGCAGCCGTCGCAGGTGGAGGAGGGCCCTTTCCCCAGTCTAGCCCGAGTTCTACAGAAGCGCTTCTCCGGCATCCTGAGTAACACCGGAGGGCCGCCAAAGCCCACCGCCCCGCCTCCCTCGTGTGAACTCCAGCCGGGTTGCCGCCAGGCAGACAACATGATAAACATCTTGGTGCGGACAGTCGTGGCTTTCTAACGTGAGCCCTGGACTCCGGACTGTGCCCGTAGCTTCAGCTGGCCCGAGTTATGTCGAGGCCGCTGTCCAGCTCTGAATGACCTGGGGGCTTAGGCTTTGGTCATCCACCTCCAGGACAGGAAGACTGACCTCGTTCCTGTCCTTCCCCAGGCGCTGGTGACGCTTTTGGTGGCAGAGGGGAGTGGTGGTGGGGAGGACGAGAGAGCAGCTGCTGATCTGGAGAATCTGCTCCATAATGCTGCTAAGAGGCTGGTCCGAGAGGAGATGGGACGCTTTTTCTGACCTCGGTAGGAGTCACCCTCCAGGCTGGGGCGGAAGGGACCGCTGGCGTCAGACTGTATGGATGCCAGTGAAGCCAGCCAGCACGCATCCAGACTTCATAGACTTGTGGAGACCCTGGTGGTCTTCCCCTTAAGAAATCTGCCTCAGACCTTTCTTTTGGAAAGAGACATAAAAGATGGTGCTATTGACATGACTTGGTATTTCCTCTTCCCTAACTTAATGCTTGTTCTTGGCCGCCCAGAGGAGGTGGTGGTGGGAGCAGCAAGTGCTGGGTATTGAGGGCGTTTGCTGGGGTGGGATGGAGGTGGGGAAGGCTGGGTAGATTCTCCTTTCTCAGGGTTTAAACTTTTTAAAATTGGGGGCGGTACTTCTGTCCCATTAAAGCTTTTTATATAAAATTCACTGGTGTTTCATGAGTATCACTGGTCTCCTATTTTTTCTTCAAAAAAAATTCAGCCACCCCTACAATGACACACTTGTTCATATGATCATACTGACATCATGGGCCCAGGGAACTTCCTGTTTGCTGTCTTATGAACTCAGTGTGAGTCTTGGGTGGTGAGTTGGGAGGGAGTGGTGGGACTGCTCTTCTGGGTGAGTGGCTCAGTTGGAGGAGTGAAGTGTGGGTGTGGAGTTGTTAGGGTTTATGAGTCATTTAACCTAGAAAGGGAAGTGATTCCCAGTTAGATTCCTCATTAGTGGTGGTCAGGAAAAAGGGGTTTGGAATTTCATTCCCTTGTCCATCTCAGCTACAGATTACCCTGGTCATCTAAGTCTGAGTCACACTGGAAAAAAGTGTCGGGGGGGGGGGGGGGGGAGAAATGCTAGAAATAGATATACCTTGAACTGAAGAGGATCCTCACATAACTATAGCTCCTGACTCTGTAGGGGTTGGAGTTTGTAAAATCTAAAGGAAACCCCAAACCAGTTAATTGGTCAGCTTTCTTTTTGAAGTTCTAGGGCAGTGGCAAAATACATGTTTGTTGATTATTCCCAATCCACTGGTTTTACACCCCATAAAAATGAGGCCCAGAGCAGTGGGTCTTGTCACTAGAGCCCTGAGGCTCAGTTTGGGTCTCTCTTGTTTCTTTGTATTAAGCCATTAAACCGTCTGCCTACAAACATGTTCTGTTATCCTCCTCTTTGCTTGAACAAGGTTTGCTTGATTTTTTTGTTTAAACCAGCCTTAGGATTTTTTCTTTTGTAATATGGCCAAACTGAAAATAAAAAAGATCTTTTCAATTCAAGCTCCTGTTTGCAGGCCTTGTTCTTTGCTCTCCCTGGGGAGGGAGAGTTAATGGGAGCAGAAATGGGGCTCACTCACATAGCTCTCCTGGCTGGTTGCCCTGAGGAACTGGTTGGGCTGGATTACCAAGAGGGAGGGAGAGGACCTGCTACTTACCCTGGGGGGTGGCGGGAGGCGGTTGTCTGAAGCCCGGGCCATTCCCACCCAAGCATTCGCTACTCTCCACTCCCTTTCCTGGAATTCCCTTTTCCTTCCTTAGCATGATCTGAGTATCAAAGTGTGCTTCTGCATCCCCCTTAAGTTACAGTGAAACAGTCTGTTTCCTTGGGCAGTTGGCTGATTGAAATGGGGCCTCTAAGGGGCTTTTAGACTCAGAAGGCCAGAGGTCAGATTTAGACAATTATAGCTAACTGCAAGCAGACTTCCCAACAGAAAGTAGGGCTCAGTCTGCCTCAGGGTAAAACTCTGGCGGGGGAAGGGGGGGGGTGTCGCGGAGGGAGGAAGGAAAGTCTTATTTCAACCTCTTCTTTGGCCGCAAGGAAAGGTTAGAGTTCCTGGAATGATGGGACTAGTGTGTGGATCTGAGCTCAATGCGGGTGGGGGAGGGGTTATATAGGAGGCTGGACTCAAGGCCAGCTAGTTAGCTTCCCTTCACAGCCCTCGGCTCATTTCCTGGGAGGCCAGGGGCGGCGCCTGCACCGCCAGCCCAACCGCAGGTGGGGTAGAGCGTAGGATGCTGTGGAAAGGGGGATGGGGAAGAGACAGCCCAGAGGTGTTGGGGAATTGCCAAAACCGATCTAAGTCTAGGTCTGCACCCAGGCATCCTATCCGGTCTCAGCCCGCCCTCGCGGTGCGTGGTAAAGCCGGCCCCTTTGGTGACCCAAGAGCAGGAAGAGCCGGGCAGGAGGAGGAGGGAGTCTTTTTCCTCTCCTACCTCATTCTTCACTTCCGCCCCCTCCCCTGTGCTCTACCGGATTGCATCTGGAGTCTGAGTCCCTTCCCCCCTTCCCCCTCCAGTAGCAGGTTTCCTGTACTACCAGTTTCTCAGCCACCTTCCTTTTGCCTTTGGAAGTGGTGGTGGCGGCGGACTGGCGGGGGCCGCGGAGAGCTCTGTTTAGAGTCCTGCATCCACTTCAGCCTTACCCAAGGAACCCTGCTGGTCGCCCCCACATATCCTGTGCAGAGAAATAGGGCTGTGAATAAAGGGGGGATAGTCAGAAGGATTCCTGAGATTTTAGTGCTTGCTTCCCCTCTACTTTCTTTAGTTCCTAAGACTCACAGATGCGGGCGATTTCTATATTTGGCTTTTGTCGGTTCTAGTGTTAGGCACCTGTGCGGTCAGCAGAGGCAGCAAAGAATCCCCTCCTCTTTGCTGTTTGGGGAAACTCCGAGCTCGAGGGGGCGGAGAGACGCTGCGTGGGCGGGCTAGGCCGCACATTTCCGGGGATGAGGGGCGCGGAGCGGGGCGGCATCTCTCCAGCTAAGAGGCCCCCAGTTTTTCGGCTATGGCTTCACATCCTGTAGCAGGATCCATCAAGTCCTTTCCTTCCGGGGAAGGGAAATTTATCCTCTGCCAGCCATCCCTAGGGTTGGGTTTTCTTTCCCCCAGTCTCGGGAGTCAGGTGCCCTTCCGGTTCTTCCCCGAGGTCTGCAGTCTAGGCCTACCTGCAACTCTAGACACCCCTATCTCCAGACGCTCTAGCTCCTTCCATACAGGGGACGCTCGGACTTCGAGGGTTTCTTCAACTGTGATGCCACCTTTCTGAGTTAGTGGAGATGGCCGTCCTGGAGGCTGACTACGTGACCTTGGAAGGGCTAGAGGATAATTCTTAGGAGTGATCAGGCTGAGAAAAGAGATGACTGGAAAGTTGGATGGGTGGACAGAAAGCAGAGGGAGGGAGAGAAGGGAATGAGTTAGCAACCAATTTCGGGACCAGGAGACGGAATGAATGACGCTGCTTCTAAAGAGTTCAAAGCCTTCGGAATGAATTCCAGGCATTGCCTTCCAGTTCCCGTCTAGTGAGACTGGGGGCGGGGAGCTAGGGGCTACAGACTTCTCTTGGCATTAAAGAACCTAGAGATGCTGACTCTCAAGCCCAAGTTGCAAACCCTAGAGTCCAGAAAACAAGAATGAGGAAAGAGGCTTCTGGGCTGGGGTCTGTTTAAATGCTTTCCCACCCCAGGCCGAAGGCACCTTTGCTTCAGGCACAGGTGGAGACAGTGCCTAGCCCCAAGCCTGGAGAGCTTCTCGGCGTTAGGGGAAGGATGAGCTCTTGATGACAACTCCCTCAAACTAGCTTTGCCGGTTTTCTATACCTGGGGCCCTTTCCACAGGTCAGGAGACAAGTCTCCTAGGGCCAGGTCCCAGAAAAGGAAAAGGGGCTCGGGCGTGAGAAAGAGTTCGGGGAATTCCGAGGGTGCTTACTCCCGGTGCAGTAAGAGTAAGCGAATTAGGGTGAGGAGTGGGTGGGGTTTCAAATATGTAAATAAATATGGATGGTGGAAATAAGAGTATGCAAATGAAATCTCTGGTACAGGAGGAGGTGGGGGAACAGCCCAAGAGACCAGAAGGAGAAGGGTCTTCTAGTCAGGATAGGGGAGAGGCTTCCTATTACCTGGTGTCTGTTTGGGTTTGCCATATGTTAGGATCCTGGGCTAGCGGTTGCGGAGTGAGAAGGAAAGAGCAAAAGAAGGAAGTAAAAGAGCCGAACTCTCAGTAGCCTTGGGTCAGGGCAGACCTATGTCCCCCCAACCCCCAGTGACTTGCAGAGGATAAGACCGGGCCAGGAGTCTCAGCATTGCCCCGCCCCCTTCCCCTATGCCAGCATTTAGGAGGCTCCGGGGTCCTCTGGGGCTTAGGGGCTTGCATTCTCGTCCCTAACAGTCTTAAATTAGCGAGTTGGAAGGGATCGATCAGCTAGTCCAATTTCCGTCATTTTACAGAAGAGGAAACTGAGATCCAGGGATAATATTAGCTAACGTATCTATATTGCTTCCTATGTGCCAGGGCACTGTGTGCTAAGCGCTTTTGATCTTCACAACAACCCTGGGAGGTAGGTGTTAATTACAGAAGAGGAAACTGAGGCTCAGGCATATTGGTTAAGTAAGGAAGCGCCGGGGCTTTATTTGAATACCGGTTCTCCGGTTTGATCCAGTCAGTGCTCTTTTCCCAGTACCAAGTTACTTGGGCGGTTTACTCGGTTCTTTGGTGTGCTGGGGGAGGGGCCGGGCCATTTTATGCCCGGACAGACCAGCTAGAAAGGGTGGCGCGTCCAGGTGCCGGCTCTTGCTCCGCCTTAGAGTACCGGCTAAGGCTACTGGCACAGCCAGCGCATGCGCGCGAAGCGTAGCTCCTTGCCGGGGGCGGGGGGGGGGTGTCGGGGTGCACCCTCGTGCGCGCCCGAATCTCTCTCCCAGCTTGCGCACGCGTCTAAACCAATTAATCAATCACCTGTCTAGCTCGCGCCCGCGCCTCAACCTCCTGGGTAGCTCGCGGGTGCGTCCCACCTCCAACCTGTAGCCCTCAAGGGGCTAGAGGCATTAAGCTATGAAGTCTTAGCCCGGGAGGAGGCTGCGGCGGCTGGGGCCAGTTACACCCTTCCCCCCCTCCCCCCGCGACTGTAAGTCGTACTGGACCTTGTGGCCCCAGGAAAGGGGCGAGCAGAGAGGTTAAGGGGGCGGGCTGGGCTGGCGGCCTGCGAGCCCCTCAAGGGCTTCTCTCCCGCCTTCGCCGTCTCCCGGGCGGCCGGGCTGCCAACCCTACAGAGCCTGCCCCCCCACCTCGTTCCTCGACCTCCTCCCCACTTCCCTCGTTCCTTTTCCCCCTCCTCCTCCCTTCCCCTTCTTGGCCCACCTCCTTTCTCCCCAAATCCCCTCCTCATTCCTTCTCTCCCCGTCTTGGCCCCCTCCTATCCTTTCTCCCTCCCACTCTTTGGTCTCCCCCCTCCCTTCCCCGCCTTTTCCCTTTCCCCCATTTCCCCCCTCTCCCTCTTCCCCCCTCTCCTCCCCCTCCTTCCCTTGTTCCTTCTCCCCCTCCTCCTTCCCCCTTTCTCCAACTCCCCTTCCCCTTCTTGGCCCACCTCCCTTCTCCCCAAATCCCCTTCTCGCTCCCTCTCTCCCCGTCTTGGCCCCCCACCCCACCTCCTGTCCCCTTTGGTCTCCCCCATCCCTTCCCCTCCTTTCCCCCCCCTTCTCCCTCCCCTCTCCTCCTCCCCTCTTCCTCTCCTCTCTCCGCCCCGACATTTTACTGCGGGCCCCTTCCTGCAGCCAGCCCCCGGCCTCCGGATCGAAAGCACAACTAGCACATTGTTGGCACTCCGTAAATGTTAAAATAATCACCACGGTAATTGTCTGCCTTCCCCCCGGCCGAGGCTGAGGCTAGCCGCATCGCTCCCCCGCCCCCCGCCGTTCTCCTCTAGTCCAACTGGCATCAATTAATCTCCTCCCCTGTGCTTACATCCTACACCCACATCTGGCTGCCAGCTGCTCTCCCTCCTTTCCCGCCCCCAGGAGGTTCCAGGGAATTTTTAATAGCTCTGCTTCCAGCCCCCACCGCAGAAACACCCTTCCGACCCAGAGCTGCGACTGCAGAGGCAGATGTGATGGAGGAGTGGAGACAGTGATAGTAAAAGACAACGCTTATGACAGGCGAAAAGCTCTGAAATGGGTGTGTGGGGGGGTGTTTTGTAGTAAAGATGATGCTTTTTCTTCGGCCTTTCATAGCTCTCCCCCTCCCCACCCCCTCCACCTCCAATCTTTTTTTTTTTTTCTGTGAGGACTGGAACCACCATAGTGGGGCGGGGTAGGTAACATAATGAAATAAAGAAGCTGGGGATGTGCTTAATGGAACTGAGATCAAAGCCCTTCTGGATCCCATATGGTGTGGAAAGGAAAAGGGAGCTAGCTGCAGGAAGCTGTCTGCTTTCTATTGCAGCCTATGAGGGAGGATGGGTGAGTGTGGGTATGGAGGGGGTGGGTAGGATGGATGGAGATCTCCTCCCTTCCTCTGAGACCCTGAGAAAAGGTAGTGGCGGCTCTGTTTCCCCATTATCCCTGGGGCCCTAAGACGGTTTCCTTTTTCCTGTGCTATCTTCTGACATTCTGCCAAGCAGCCACCCTTTGGCCTGAAGCTTGTAGATACAGGAACAGCTGCTTTGAAGGGGCTCCCTGGAGGGTGGGCATCTTTCTAGAGAGTTGGGGGTGAGAGAGGAGAGAAAAATGAAGGGTAGGAATTCAGAACAATGTATATCACGGCACTGAAGAAATTAAGAAGTTTCCCTGTTAACCCTTCATATCTTAGGTGTAAATTCTGTCTGTTCAAATTGAGGAGGCTGAAGATAGGGTGGGGAAAAGGAAAGTAAGGGATGATGGAGAGAATCAATTCTGGATGTCTTACTATATCTTCAGATGCAAGCGGTTTTCATTTGTGCATTTACATTCTTGTCCTTGTTTTGGTGGAGGTCAGAACTGCTTCATGGTATCTTTCCAGGCCTAAGGGTATATTTTTGATGTTTAATAGCAGAGACACCATCATTGCAATCAGCTAATACTTACCACAGCTGAAACTTAACTGTTCCATACAGATTCCAGAATTCCTGTATAAATCAGGAGTGTTGGATTTTGAATCAGAGGAGCTGAGTTCGAATCCCAACTGTGTTTATGTATAATCTTGCCCTTCACTTCTCTGGGCCTCAATTTCCTCACCTATAAATGAAAGGGTTGAAGTGGATTACCCTGAAGACTCCTAGTTCTAAATCTTACAATTCCTGTGTCCTCTTTGATGACACATATTCAGGTAAATTATTTCCATGAGCTGTGCCTCAGTTTCCCTTCTTGTAAAAAGAATAATTATAGCACGTAAAGGAATGACTTTAAGTGAATAAAGACAAAATTCTGTGTAGTTTATTTCTGAGGGTTTCAATGTGTGACGGTTTGTGTTCTTTTGGGACTTTTAGGAGATGGGAAGGAGTTTGTTTTAGGTAACATAATAATGGAGGCTTAATGCACTTCCCTCTTCTATCTTCACCAGAATGATTCAGAATATCACCTTCAGAGAGGCTGACCCTGGAGAACAACAGTGTAATTTTTGATGCTAAAAGTTCCATGGAGATCTAATGGCACACCAGTGGACCAAAAGCTAGCTAACAAACAGCAGGTATGAGGCTCCAGGATCATACAAATTGGTAGGGTTTGGAGTGACTACAGAGTTGGTACCCCTGGGTTCCCTCATCAACTGTTTCATTAATTTGCTGTTTGGTTTTGGACACCTTTCCCATTTCAGTTTCATAGGCTCATAACAAAACCTCTCTGGGCTTTTTGCTGAAGCCAGAGGCTAGATAGGGAAGGACCAAAGTGTTTTTGCTATTCTTTATTGTGCAAAAAGAAGCCATATGAATGTTGGAGAGATCTTGGTTCTTTGAATCTATCATACTCACTGCCTTTCTTACCATATTTCGGGAACACTTCAGAAACTGTCTCGTAGTGCCAAGACATGATCTAACAGAATGCTCAGTACTGTTGACAGAGTATTTTGAGATTCTCAGCAGTATTAGGTACTAGAGAGCAGACCACTCATATCAGTGAACATTGGAGGTTTTCACTTAGGAGCTCTGTCTCTGGCTTCCTGGCGCCAGTCTAGGCTGTGGAGTGAGGCAGACAAGCCTTAACTCGGGCAG
Organism: Gymnobelideus leadbeateri; assembly: GCA_011680675.1. Taxonomy (NCBI): domain Eukaryota; kingdom Metazoa; phylum Chordata; class Mammalia; order Diprotodontia; family Petauridae; genus Gymnobelideus; species Gymnobelideus leadbeateri. The sequence goes on along the minus strand of WOXC01012327.1, from coordinate 109,797 downwards.
ACTTGCCCCCTCCTTGAGGCACACCCTTCCTGGATGAACCTTGCCCTGGCTTCCTGCAGCAGCTCTGAGAATGCTGCAGAGCCGCTCTTACTCACTTCTGGGTCACTGGAAGCTTCTCCCAGTTTCCAAATCATTAACCAGGGTGCTGGCAGAAATCACAGAATTTCATATTCACATGAAGGGCACCTTAGTGGCCAGATTAAGTTCTGCTAGCTCTATCTGAAAAAGAATTATCCTTTGTAATCTATGAAACAAGTGGTTATCTAACCTTCTTTGAATAATTTCTGGGGTGTGACAGAGACCTGGGAACCTGGAGAGGGTTGGGCCTTGGCTTATGAACTGTTGGAATTGCCTATTACAAGCACTTTTGCTCCTAGAATTCCACCTGCCACTATTATATGTGCACTTAGTGTGGCTTAAAGGGGGGGACCTCTGTGGAAGTCAAAACTCAATGCTTCCTTCTTTAATATGTGATGCTTTTAAAATTCTGGTATATTCTCTATTAATGGAACTCTTCTTTGGGAAGTAGAATGATCCCTGTTCTATGGGGGAAATTGAATCTGACATATGAAATGCTTCTATCTTGATGTCTTTGGTGTCAAGTAGTTGTGTATTACATGTCTTTTAATAATTTCTTTATTTCTAAAGAAATTTAAGATTTAGATAGTGTTTTCCTCGAAATAGATATTAGTAGTCCCATTTTTGCAGATTAGGAAATTGAGGCTGAGGGAGGTTAAGTAACTTCCCAATAGTCACACAACTAGTAAGGGTCGGAACTGTGCCTTTTATGTTGCTCATTCCCTCTCCATGTGCTGCTTGACCTCTGGAGGTGGTAGGATTAAAGAAGGTTTCCCTGTGATCTGTATTTTAGTTATCTATGTTTATATGTTGGCTAAGTTTACTGCTGGAGTGGTACCCTTTTTCCTGATTGGGTTGGCACACCAGGTGTATTGGGAAGTTTGTAGACAAGTACTTTTTGTTAGTCAGCATAGTCATGTTTGGTAAGAAAGAATGAGAAAAGAATGAACTCTGAGAAACAAATTCTGAGGTTACTTCATTCTCCTCAAGATCCTTCACCCTCCTTTTTTTGATTGTTACTTTGTTGTTGTTTTTGTTTTGGCTATTGCTTTTTTTTTTTTATTATTAATCAGTTTTCCATAAACACTTGTGGGCTTACTTGGAGTCCTAAACAATTGCTTTCTGAGTAAAGGTGGCAGTCCCAAGGAGGCACTTGAGGAACCCCTCCTGTGTTTTTTCTCAGTCTTGAGGATGAGCTGAGCTGGCCCTTCTGAGCTTGGTCCTTTCTGGGCTTGATTTCTGTCTCCTACCCACATTTTCTGACTTAACATAAGGGAACCCCCTCAAAGGTTATCCTTTTCCTGCCTTCAGACTTATTTCACACTGAGTAATTTTGCTTTCCCCCTCTGCTTTGCCTTGATTACTCAGTATCTCTGGTGGCTATACCCAGAGGCTGTGGTGCTTCTTTGTCTTCAGGTCCCTTCTGGCCTAATTTTGCTTGGACTTCATCTGCTGTTTTAGATCTTTAGGGGGAAAAAATCCTCATCTAGAATCCAGGGTGTGTGCCAGCATGTATAGAATATGTACCTTTGCCCTCTTCTGTTGATTTCCTGCTTGTGCTTTAGAGCCCAAATGTCAATCCCACCAGGAGTTTTTCCTGGTTAGTAGAACCTTCTGGGACCTCACAAAGCTCACCATCGTACTCAGCAAAGAAGATGTACTGTTTTTATCTTGTGTATTTTCCTGCTAGACTCTAAACTCCATTACCTTAGGCATTCTATCTTATCTAAACTTTATTTCTTGCCTAGCACAGAACCAGCCAACCAGTGCATGCTTAGTAAATGTTTGTTGAGTGATTACATAGATTCTAATTACTTTTCCAAGGTTTCCCTACCTGCATCCTTCCCTTCAGTCTGTAGGCATTCTCAACACCCCAAATCCAGCTTATTTATTCCTCTGTGCTTTTTCTTGTTCAAATCTTACCCATTTTCCAAACATCAGCTCAAGGTTTACCTCATGCCTTGCTTAACTACTACAGTCCACAGTCACCTCTTGGTAGTATGGTATAATAGAAACAATGCCAGACTTGGACTCAGGTTGGGGAAGGGAACAAACAGTTACTAAGTGTCTGTGTGCCAGGCACTTTACAAATATTATCTCATTTGATCCTCACAACAACTCTGTGAAGTAGATGTTATGAGCTCCATTTTACAGATGAGGAAATGGAGGAAGGCAGAGGTTAAGTGACTTGCCCAGGGTTACACAGTTTATAAGTATCCGATGCTAGATTTAAAACTCTGGTCTTCCTGACTCTACAGACTGAGTTCTAACCCCTGTGATCTAGCTGCCTCTGAGCAGCTATTCCTCAGAAGTGAGCTCAGGAGAGATACCAAGGCTCAAATCTTGCTTTTAATATGTGCTAGCTGAGTGACCTTGGGTAAATCATTTAGCCTATCTTGTAATTCTACCTTCTTGCAGCACTTATCTCAGAGGAGTGTTTTCAGGATAAAATGGGATAATGTGTATATGCACTTGGCAAACCTTAAAGCACTATATATGTGTTATCTATTATTATGATTATTCCTTTGAATTCCTGTTGTGCTCTTAGGATAATCTATAAATATCCTCTTAATGTCTTTGGTGTGTTCAACTATCCTCCCCAGCATAGACTGTCCACTGGGACCATGTTTTTTTATATTTCCTTATCTCCTTTGTTGCAGATCTCCATGATATTCAATAACTGCTTGGTAGATTGAATTTGTGTGTTTTATGTGTTATCTCCTCACAAAATCCTACTGTGGAATGAATCTAGTGCCAGAATGAAGACTTGATGATGGAGGTTGGGGGGTGAGTAGGGCATTGTAAGGGCTGCTGCCATTGGACTCTTCCCCTCTTTGTCCTGGGGAAGACCTTGAAATGATAGCTTAGCTTCCCCATTTTGTTATGTGGGAGTCTTTGTTTCTAGAGCCTTGGATCTGAAATAGTGGTCATGTTGCCCTCCTCCTTTCCACATTCTCCTGGGCCCTCTGTGCAGTTGTGAGCCAAAGAAAAGCAGTGGAAAAGTGGTTTTTGCTTTTGTCTTGGGCTCTGCAGCTAGAGGCCCTCAGGAGGGACTGACCTAACCTCCTTTCTAGCTTTAGATTCCCATGATGTCTCCATTCCCTTCTGTATATATGGTTTTGTTTTTAAAGACTCTTGTGGGTGTGGAGAAACCAAGGAACCAGAGGCCAGAGTAGGTCTTTCCACACCCAGTGATTCCCTCCCTTCATCCCACAGAAACTGTGGCCTTGTGCCAGGAGTTGCCTGGAATTGTGAGTAACGCCCTGGTAGTTCATGAGAAGCTGCTGCTGGGCTTTGGGAGAGAGAAGAAGCAAGCTCAGGGTGTTTCCATCATGTCCTTACATGTTTTCCTTCTCCCTTAGAGGATCAGGGTCCTTGAAGCTACATTCCAAGCAGCTCCACAGATTCTTTCCCTCTCTACTGGAGGTGGGAGTGAGGTTTTCTCTTGGCACTAAGACCAGGGCAAGAAGGAGGAAATGAATGCAGTATAAGGAATGTATCTGAGGTTTAAATATATTTAGCTAGAGGAAGTGTGTGTGTGTGTGTGTGTGTGTGTGTGTGTGTGTGTGTGTGTGTGTGTGTGTGTGTGTGGTGTTCAGCCATTCATTCAGGGTACCAAGTCCTAGTCTGGGGGTGGGGGTGATTGTTACTGTGGGGAAGGAGGAATTCAGGGTTTCCTACTTTTAAAGGTATAACATCACAGAATGCATCCTTCCTCCCCCTTTTCAAGTGGAATGCAAAGGTCTAGTAACTTTTTTGAAGCAGGAAAAGCAGGGAAGTTTGGGGATATGGATTAATCTTTTAATGGGCAGGAATGAAGTTGAGGAGGGAAACCTGTAAAATAGAGTAGACTTATAGGCTCCTTTTTATCTCTTCCATTTCCAAACCAGTTTGTATTTGTTAGCCACTATAATGTCCCAAAGGGGAGTTTAAGGTAATGATTGATGCCATAAGAGAAGAGACTTTCCTGAAACTGGTTAACAGAGGCCTCTGGCTTCATGGTAGGCATACTGTGCTATATATTTCACGCAGTCAGACAGTGGTCCCAGTGGTGTGTTGATAGATTTTCAGAAACTTCCTTGCCTTATCAGGTGGCAAAATGTTTTAAGTATAGTTCTGAAGTTTCACCTCTTAATCTTGTGTCCATCCCCTGCTGAGAAATGTCGGTTTGAGTGTTTGGGTTTAGGTTTAGGTGGATATGTGGTATCCCACGAGTCAGTGGTATCTCACTGTAGTTCTACATGGAGGTGTGGGAGGCAGATGTGGGGGTGGGAGGAGGAGCAAGGAGGTACCCATCTTGGGACTGTAATGACCTGTCATCCCCTCCTACTTAAAGCCTTCCCAAAGCCCAGAGGCCACCCAGACTGTTGTAAACTGCCTAGGGTTTAACAGTAGTGAGAAAGCTTTCTCAGTAACCTTGAAGGTAGGATGTTTATAGGCAGATCCCGGGTGGGGAGATCATAGTGCTGTCATACAGCACTATTGAGCAGGTTACTAGTTCTTCATGATTCTTCTACTTTTTTGCTAAAGTAGTTCCTTCTTCTTCCTTTCCTATTACCATTTCTCTCCCCCTTCCTTCCTGCTGCAACCACCCCCTTCTTTTCCCTGCTCCCTGCCTTTAGATGATGAACTACACCTCCTTTCATAGGAATTAGACTGACAAAAACAGAGCTGCTCATGACTGCAGCTGCAGAATAGAAGAGTTACCCAAGGGAGGCTAGCCTGCCAAGGGGCCTCCCAGGCTAGGGATGGCCTAGGGACCAAGGGTGATCTTGATCGCTTTCTTTTTCTTGGCAGTTTTTGCAGAAATGCCTTCCAGGGGAACATAGGAGCATTTTTTTTTTTTAAAGCAATTGGGGTTAAGTAACTTGCTCAAGGTTACACGGCTAGTCGTTATTTATGCGTGGGTGCTCATTTTCTGAGGCCGGATTCGATCTCGGGTCATCCCAACTCCGAGGCCGGCACTCTTACTCACTGCGCCACCTAGCCGCCTTGGAGCATTTCTAAAGACTTAGTTTATCCAACCCATATAGTCTAGGAAGATACTGTGGTTAGGTTTTTTTCTTACAGGCCCATGTTGATCAGCATTTTGTATTGTGTCTTTGGTAAGTCTTAATTTCGGTATGACTTATCTTCCTTCACATTTTTTAGAAAGACTTGGTGGGAGAGAGGAAGACACTAAAAGTGAGGCTGGGGAGAGGAAGTATTGCAACTTCTGCAGGTAGTGGAAAGAGTCCTGGATTCAGCTGGGAGTCAGGAAATCTGGGTTCTAATTCCAACTTCATCACTGTGTATCTGTGTGACTTTGGGCAAGTCATTTTAGAATAGGGCTTGAACTCCTTATTTCTAAAATGAAGAATTTGAACTAAATGATCATTATGGTCCCTTTCAAACGATATCATTCTGTGGTTATATGAATTATACATCATCCTGTTTCATTGTCATTTGGAGAAAGAAAATCATATTCGAGTTAAGACAGGCTATGTCAGCAGGGCCAGGTTGAGGCTGGCTGAGCCCTCTGGTGGCATTCCTGCATTAATGTTGATTAGACCAGCCAGGTTGAGGCATCAGCTGGGCGTCGCCTAGGGCTGGGCTTTGCCTGAGGAGAATCCTGCATCAAATCTGCTCTGGCTTTTCTCTTACTGGCCAGTCTTCTATTGCCTCTTCTGAAATTTGGCTTGATTACAGTGGATTTCGGATTTTTTTTTCAAGCCTCAGGAAAGGAGCCATCTCCTCAGTGAAACTCTGCTGTTCCCTCCCTCCTCCCCAGCCAACAGAAAATGTTTTCCTCAAATTGTCCTAGAACCCTTTGTCTAGATTTGCTTCCTTCTTGGCACACCTTATTACTTTGTATTATATTTATACTCCTGCTAACTTGTGACCTTCTTAGGTTAGTGCCTCAACTGTTTGTTTTATCCTTGTGTTCATAGTACCTAGACCATGGTTAGCATGGAAAAACTTTTAAACTATTTTTCATACCAGTTTTTCCTGGGCTTCTTTATTTATAGGATCATAAAATTCTGATCCAGAAGTATCTTAAGAAATCATCTGACCTGACCCCCTCATTTTAGGGATCAGGACATTTTTTTTGGCTTTCCCAAGGCCCCAAGGCAGCTAAGGAGCTGGGCCAGTATTCAATTGAGGGTCTTTGAGGGGATTCCTGTTTAAGTAGGACTCGAACTAGAGGACAGGAACCTTTGAGGACCCTTTGTGGTCCAGAGACACCAAGTCAAGTGCTACACTCACTGGGCAATTTAGAGTCACAAAGAGACCAAGTGGAATGATCTCTGGGGACAAGGAGAAGAGTATTTCTGAGACAGATAAGCAATAATGACGAGATAGAGTGGGTCATCTCTTCCTTTGCTGTTCAGATGTAAAGATTTTGGGGGACATGTGAGCTGTCACCTCTGCACACATTGATTGGTTCAGGAGTTATTTTAAAAAACCCACTTTCTTTCTCCTAAGGTTTCCAGACTTCACAAAATGTAGTCATTTATAGAAATCAAAGAATAGATAAAGTTCTTACTTATTGTTCAGATTAGAAACAACTTCGTGGGCAGCATCACTTGGTGCTTCCCTGCTTTTTTGATCTTTTGTTATTGACCCTTATTAGGTCCATGTAAAATCTATGGTCTAGGCCATGAAAAAGCTGGCCTTTATAGCTTTCCTTTTCATTTGAAAAATGTTTATTGACATCCATGTGCAGGTTTCTTTGCTAGAGTATAGGTAATACAAAGAAGAGCACCCTATTCCCTAAGATATAAATAAATCTGAGTAACTGACTTTATATTCATTCCTCTTGTTCTGGCCTTTTAAATCCAGTTTGTCATCAGACTAGCTGCCATACTTTAGCTTAGTATCATATGCAAATTTTTAAGCATCTCTTTGACCTTCTTCCAAATTACTTCAAGTTAATTATTGGAACAGTACCAGAACTAAGGATGGAGGCCTCTCTCTCGGCTGACATTTAATCCTTTCCTCATCATTCTCAGTGCAGTTGTTTGTTCAGTTACCAGTCCACCTGACTGCATTATCATCGAGGCCACACTTGTCTACAAAAATATCAAATTCATTCTGGTCAGATAAGACTTCTGTTGTTCTATGTTCTTTGGAGGAAAGATGCTCACTGAAGTTCAAGGTAGGATCGTAGGTTCCTATCGTGAGGTCAAAGGGACCTTGGCGGATGATCTGGTCCAATACCCTCTTTTTATAGATATGGATGTTAAGACCTGGGATAGTAAAGGATTCACTCATCTAAAATCACACTGCAGGAAAATATCACAGCCAGGATGTAAACCCAGTCAGCCTAAGTCACCTTTACTACCTTGCTTCTCTTCTGGTTGTGTACAGTCATAGAACCTGGGACAAGTTGCCCAAAGGTCTAAAAGTGTTTGATTTTCTGTACCTGGGCCAATCCATTCAGTCTGGTCACTGTGACTATCTCACTTTTAGGAAGTTTGGATCACAATCATTTTCTGCTTTGCCACCAGCCTCCTATACTATACTAAAAAGTACTCAAAGGCTGAAGCTAGGCCTGAGAGATAGAAGACGAAAGGTCACTTTGCCTATTCTTCAAGAGCCGTTGGGATGTGGGGTTGGGGCCTCCTTTCTGATCAGGCTTATGGGATGACTGAGAGCCAACCCAATGCCTCTGAAAGGATGTTTAGAGTTCCCTTGACCTGGCCAAAGACCATGCCAGGCTTTCTGGTAGGAAAGGTGCAACACAATGAAATTAATAATAGCTCACATTTAGATGGCACTGGAAGTTTTACGAAATTCGTTCCTTTCAGTACTCTTGTGAATTAGCTAGTCACAACCACTAATAGGCTCATTTTACAGATGAGGAAAGTGAACCTCAGGTTAAGCGACTTTTCCTGAGATCATACACCTAGTAAATGGTTCAGATTTTCTTGAGATTACACAGCTACTAAGGGTCTCAGTCAGGCCCCCGGACAAAAATGAAATAGTTCCTTCCCCTAAAGAAATTATATTTAATGGAGGTACTTACATCTCTTGAAATGAATTATTTAACAACTAGATCTTTTATTTTTTATAACTTTTTTGGATATTTTCTTAACAATGGAATTATTGGTTCAGAGGCTATGGCTGCTTTTGTTCCTTTCACTTCATATTGCTAAGTTGCTTTTTAAAAAATTCTACAAATTTGTAATTCTACCAGCAGTGAGTGAGTGTACTTATTTCTTCTTCACCTTGCGCTCTGTGCTGCTTTTATTTTTTCCCAATTTTATTAGTATGAAGTGGTACCTAAGTTTTAAAATTTTTCATCTCTTGTTTATTAGTAAGGTTGAGTATTTTCTCAAATGATTTTTAAGAATTTGTATCTGTTGTTTAAGAATTGCCCATTGGTCTTTAACCAAAGGGGCCTTACCATAACAGAGATTTAGGGGGAAACACTGGGATTTGATTTTAGCTTTGTTACTTGCTGCCTGCAAGAGTATGGGGAAACCAAGTCACTTTTCCTCTCTTGATTTTGTTTTCCTAACCTGTAAAATAAGGGGTTTGAACCTTTAAGTTTCCTTAAGTTTCCTTCCCGCTCTTGTTCCTTAGCCATTGCTCCTTTGGGTTTGTATTTTTAATTGATACATGGAGACCACTAGGAGGTGCTATTGACTTAACTGCTTTGGCTGTCTCAAATTATTCTTGAAAATTGCTGGAAAGTGTATGGAGGGTAAAGTTTTTTCTGTGTAAGGAGTTAGAGCTCAAGAGGGATTTAAGAACATATAGTCAGAATTTAATACCATCTCTCATGAGTCCCTAGTAGTCCTTCTGTGACTTTTCCAAACTTCCTACATTCTCAAGTGTCCCAACTCTTCCCCTTTTCACTTCACTGACCTTAACTGAAAAGGTCCAGGATTCCTTATATGTTCCCTAGACTATTGTCAACTTTACCTCAAAGTTTCTCTGTCTCTGTAGTCTTCGTAATTACATATATGCAGATGGGTTTCACATCTTATTGAAACCTGATCTCCTTCTCTCTTAATTTTTGGTCCTTGACTCATTTCCTGCTGTCATGGAGAGGTCTCCAGTGAAATGGACCACTGGCATCTTAGACCCCAACCATCTGAAGTAAAGAACTATCCCTTCAAGCCATTCCTCCCTCCCCCCCAGCTTCGCCATCTGTTGCTAGCCTCCCTCTCCACACGGCTCTGAGTACTTTTTCCCCTTATATGTCCTTTGAATAGTCCTTGCTCATTCTTGCCACCACTTTTACCTCTTTGTTCCTTTTGTCTGAGAATATTTTCCCTCTTCTCTTTTCCTGTTCAGATCCAACCCATCTTTCAACAACAAATCAAGTTTACTTCCTTCAGGATGCCTTTTTCAGTTGCTCACTGATCTCTTCTTCCTCTGAACCAATATTTTACAGCTTATTTTGGCTCTGCTACTCATTGGGTGTGCCCCATCTTTAAGTCTCTTCTCACATGCCACCTGCATTCTTTCCTTGTTGGCATTTGGTCTGCACCATTCTTAAGGCACTTTAATTAAACCACAAGGTCAAAGAGATCAGAGATCATGTCTTAGCCAGACTTGGAATTCCAGCACTCTGGGCATAGAAGCTGCTTAGTAAATAGGTATTGCATAAAGGCATCCCAGAATCAGAGTTGGAAGGGTACCTGAGAGCATCTTGGCTAACCTTACTTGATCAGAATCCTCCCTGCAACAGCCCCAACAAAGGTTTAGCCAGCCTCTGTTTGAAGAAGACCTCTAGTCTTAGTGGCAGCTAGTTGGTACTTTGGATAGAATGCTGAGCCTGGAGTCAGGAAGACCTAAGCTGAAATTTGATGACCTCAGATACTAATTAGCTGTGTAACCCTGGGCAGGTCATTTAACCCTTCTTTGCCTCAGTTTCCTCCTCTGTAAAACGGGAAGGATAATAGTACCTATTTTCAGGGTTGTCATGTGATTTGAAAGAGAAAATAATTGCTCAGCGCTTAGCACAGTGCCTGGCACATAGAATGTGCATAGAAATGTTAGCTATCACTATTGTTATTATTATTCTAGTGAGGAGAAGCCAGTTACATTCTGTGGTAACCTGTCTTCGTTTTGAAAGTTCCAAAATTGTTAGATAATTTTTCCTTATGTGGAATAGCAATCTGCCTTTTTGCATCTTGTGCCTCTTTTTCCTAGTTCTGTGCTCTAGGGCTAAGCACAAGCGTGGGGAATCTGCAGCCTCAAGGCCACATGTGGCCCTCTAGGTCCTCAAATTCAGCCCCTTTTGACTGAATCCAAACACATTTTTTTTTCTGTAAACTTTGGATCCAGTCAGTACTTGAGGAGCTAGAGGGCTGCATGTGGCCTTGAGGCTGCAGGTTCCCCATCCCTGGCTAAAGCAGAATAAGTCTGATCCCCCTTTATTTACATTTAATTGAATTCAACTAGCATTAATTAAGTGTTTACTCTAAGACACTGTGCTATGTTAGGTGTTGGGGATACAGAGACAAAAATTAAATGGTTTTCCTTTAAAGAACTTAACATTTTTTCTGGGAGGATAAAACATATACAGGTAAGTAAATATGAAACATATAAAGCAAACTGATTTCAAGAGGGAGGGGTACAGATGATCATGGGAGAAATTGCCCAAAGGCCTTGTGTAGAGAAGCAGTACTATGCACTGTGTATGTAACCTGGGCTCAGTTCAGGGAGAAGCACCTTTCAGATATTGGAGGCCAGTTTTTTTAAAGGCACAGAGGCAGGAGATGACATGTCATGTACAGAGCTAGAAGGTCAGTTTGACTAAAACAAAGAGTACAAGACATAAAGTAAGACTCAAGTATTGTAGATGGGAGCCATATTGTGGGGAGCTTGAAATGCTAGAGGGAGGATTCTGTATTTTATCTTAGAGGCTGTAGAGAGCCACTGAAGATTTTTGAGCTGCATGGTCAGATCTGTGTTTTAAGACTACAAGTTTAGCAGTTATGCAATGGATGATTAGGAGCCCAGTAAGGAGGCTGTTATAATCATTTAGACAAGAGTGAGGGTCTCAGTGAGGCTGTAAGCTGAGTGTGCAGAGAGAAGGGAGGACATTTATGAGAGATCTGCAAGAAGGATCAACAGTACCTGGCAATTGATTGAATATAGGTGGTTGAAATCGAGTGAGGATGGCTCTGAGATTGTGAACCTGGGTGGAAGGATGATGGTGCCCTCTTTCACATGACAACCCTTTGAGTACTTGAAAATAGCTGTCAGCCCTCCTATTAAATTGTTTTCTTTTCTAGGCTATATCTCAGTTCCTTCAACCAATACTAGTGTGTCACGGTCCCCTTATCATTATGGTAAATCTCCTATGGACATTCTCTGTCTTACCAAAGGCCTTCCTAAAATATAGTCCCTAGAACTGAACACAGAACTCAAGATTGAGGATTCTAAAACTGGAGCCCTTGGACATTTAAAGAATGTTTTGGTAACCATATTTCAATATAGTGGTTTCCTTTATGTACTTATGCATTTTATTACATGTATTTAAAGACATTATTCTGAGGAAGAGTCCTTGGCTTTCACCAGACTGCCAAGGGAGGGGAACCATGATACAAAAAAGGCCAGAACCCTAGCTCTAGATATTGTCTGACCTACTCCCTTGTTCTTACAAGGCCTTTTAAAGTGCATCTTAAGATCCACTTCTTGTTAAGGGGGCGAATGAATTCATGAGTTTATCTTCTATTCCTTACTAGATTATGAGCTGAGGACAAGGAGTAGATTGATTTTTTTTGTAAATAATATTTTATTTTTCCCAATTACATGTAAAGATAGTTTTCAACATTCATTTTTAATGAGATGTTGAATTCCAAATTTCCCTCCCTCCTTCCCTTCCTTCCTCCCTCCCCAAGATGGCAAGAAGTCTGATACAGATAATAAGAAAGAGCTCTATGTGCAATCATGTTAAACATATTTCCACATTAGTCTTATTGTGAAAGAAGAAACCGAGCAAAAGGGAAAAACCACACACACACACACACAAAAACCAAACTCAAAATAAAGAAAAGTGGAAATAGTAGAGTAGGTTGAATCTTAATCATCTTGGAATCCCCCTTAGTGCTCAATCCTTGCCCAGCATAATGTCTGCTTATTGAATGTATAAATATTGATGGCTTTGTGGCATTAACTGTTTCATGTGGATAGCTTGTTCTCCCAGCTGTATTGGGAAGCATCCTGGTGTGGTGGAAAGAGCCTTGTATTTGGAGCCAAATGAGCCTTCTTGGTGTTCCCTGACCCTGGCATTTCACCTCCTAACTCTGAACCTTTAACAGGCTGTTCTGAAGCCCAGAAATATAAGTCCTAAGCTTCCTTTAAGGCTTAACTCAAACATCATCCCTTACTTTTCCTTTACCTGAACTCCCTTTCACCATGTTCTTTCCCTCTTCAAATTATATTGTGTGCATGTAGTTACTTAAATGTTGTACCCCTCCTTGAGGGAAAGGACTGTTTCTCTTTTTGTCTTTCTGTTTCCAAATCCAAGCACAGTACCTTGCATGCAGTATGCACTTTAGAAAGCTTATCAAATGAATGAATGCATAAAGGCATGATTTTGAATTCTGGCTCTACTGCTTACTGATTCTATGGTCTTGGGCAAATCATTCCATCCCTCGGGGCTTCACTTTCCTCAAGTGTAAAAGGTCTTGCATTCAATGACACCTAAAGTATCTTCCAACTTTAGATCCTGTTATTTATTGTAAGCTCCCTGAGTACAGGGATTGTTGCCTGTACCTCTGTTCCCTAAGCACTTAGCATGGTTCTGTGCACATTACAGGTATTCACCAAATACTTGTTGATTATAGGATTTTAGAGCTGAAAGGGATCATTGGTCATCTAATCCAACCCCCACCTGAAAATGCATGAGAATCCCATTCCCTACCTTAGCCTCATGACCACCACCATCTCCAGTCCTCACCTGGTTCGGCTCATTCAGGAGGCTCTATCTCCAATGTTTTGAGACTTCCAAAGCTAGAATTGTCTCTGAAGAAGAGGCAGTGCATTGACCCTGGCTATCTTGTCATGGCACAAATGATCCCACAATGCCTTGGAGGATTTAGAGCTGAAAAAGAACCTCAAATGTCCTTTACTCCAACCCCTTTAGTTTATAGAGGAGGTAACTGAACTCCAGGGACAAGCAAGGTGACAGTAGGAAGACGCATCACTTTCCTTGATGAATTCAAGTCACCTAAGATGAACTATATCCCTAGGGATTAGTGAGTTGTTCTGTGTAATATTTGAAAGATTATGGGAAATGGAAGAGGTATCTCAGGACTGGAGGTGGGCAAATGTCTTGATTTTCAGGTCAACAAACCTTTGTTAAGCACCTGCTATGCCAAGCACCATACCTAGCACTGGGAATACAAAGAGAGGCAAAAGGCAGTCCTCATTCTCAAGGAGCTCACAGTCTACTGGGGAAGTTAAAAAAGGGAAGACAGTAGAGTCTACAGGCTTTTCAGTTCTGGGGAAATTCTAGAATTGGTTATTAAAATGATGGCTGGTGAACACCTAGAAAAGGAACTGGGGAGAAATAAGAACCGATGTAATTTCACCAAAAGGGATTTATTTGAGCAAAGTGTTTGATTTTGATTTAGGGGAAAGACCAGAGCCTGAGAACCCAAAGGATAGCACCCCTAGGCCACTAATTCTGCTTCCTGCCTGGCCCCCACAGACGTCATTGAGGAGAGAGCAGTCCTTGGGAAGAGGGCTGCCATTCCTACCACCACCATCATAAACCACAGCCCTTTGAGACCTTAGAATTGTTAGAAAAGACTAAGTCACACTCTGATGCCAAGGGATGTTGGAGCCAGCTCTCTCTCCTGGCAGAGTAGAGGCATTCAGGCCAAGGGATGTAAAGTCTGAGTTACTGTGAAATCTAATGGCTAAGAACCTGAAAACTGACCCTTGAGAGTTCAGGCACAGGAGACTGATAGACCCAAGTTCTAGAGCTGTCCCATACTAGAGGAATTGATACATGGTTTGTTGAGGGGACAGGATCTTCTGGCTGGGCTGGGAAACTTCTTTCAAGCCCAAGGTGGGAGGACTCTCTCTAGGCTCCCCCTTCCCTTCCCTGCCCTTCTCCAAGATCCCCTACTCCTTGTTACCCTGACAGTTGGTTACCTTCCCCAGCCCAGCTGCAGGGCTGGCATGTGGAGGTATAGGCTAGATATTTGGCCTCAGGCTTCATCCCGAGGCCCAAAGGCAGAAGGTTGGCTCAACCAGTTGGTCTCTGTCCCTTTCTGACAGATGGCTCTAAAAATCTCTGAGGATTCCCAGTGCCCTTTTTCTGGCCAGCAAGCAACCCCCCATCCTGTGGGCTGTTGTGTACATCACTCCTCCCCAGACTGTTGCTGGGTTACATGGACAAGCATGAAAGATGTGGGGATAGGTGCCAGTTTGTATCAAAGCCACAAGGACTCCATCCCCTGCCTTGCTGAGAAATTGCAAGTTTCTGCAGCTTCCCTTTACTCAGAGTTGAGGATCTACAGACACTTATTGCTTTTGATGCCATCCTTTCATCATCACCTATAGCCCTTAAGCCATATTTCTCCCATTACCTTGAACCACAAGAACTGGAGCCTGGAAGGTAAACTTTCATGATTGTGAATTTGTTTTACCAGTGGTATAACAATGTCTAGTTGATCTTCTTACCCTTCAAAATGGCCTCTCATTCCTGAAAATAATTTTAAGGGCTTGGAGTCTAACTTGTCAAGAAGTGGAGAAAGTCTTGGGTCTTATAAAGTACAGTTATTTGATGACAGATTTGGATGAAGAACCCATGAAACTGGAAGGAAGAAGAATTTCTGCATATCCAACGGTTATGACTCCTCATGGGGATGGGTGGTGGTGGTGGTGGTACAGGAGGCCAGGCAAAATGCGATAAAATCTTGAGTTTTTTCCAGTGGCTAAAGTGTGTGATCATTGAGAATCATGGAAAATTGGAATAGACTGAGGGGGAGGGGGAGGAATTAAGGTAACTGGAAATCAGGATGGAAAGAGGCTTACTCAGTTTCCCATCTTCTCTGTACCCTCACACACACACACACACACACACACACACACACACACACACACACACACACACACACACACACACACACACACACACACAATACCATCCAGAGCCACAAGCCATAGGATGGCTCTGTTCTCTCCAGGCAGCATTTTCCCTCTTCCCACCTCTAGCTTTTCTCTAGGGTAGTGGCCAGCATCAACATTAATGAAATCAGATCTTTTTGTGTTTCCTGGTTTGAATTCCACCCACATCTAGTTCCTGGTCCAGAACAAAGATGCACTACCCCCCACCTTCTCTGGAGGGAGGCTCTCCTAGGGGCAATGGTGGAGACTGGAGTTCCATGTCTGTGTTAAGAAATGGAGCTTTACAAATCTGAGGAAAATTGGGTTTCATTATTCACCTAGCAACAGCTGTCCTGGGAGTTGTTTGCAGAGTTTAGGTATAGACCTAGAGGTCTCCAGAGCTAGGAAATGGAAACAAAAGAAATTTAAAGAAACTCATAATTCTTCAAGTTAGAGTTGCTAGAGTTCATGCAGATGAATGAACTGAGAGCCCTGATCATGGGGTTTGGAAGAAATCCTTTGGTCAGCCACTCAATCAATGTTGAACCTCCTATATGCCAGGTGGATACAAAAAAAGATAAAGATGGGGGAGAGACAATGTGCCAACAACTACGTACACACAAGTATATACAATGTAAGTGGAATGTAAACTCAGAGGGAAGGCACTGGAAGGAGGAGTGGGATGAAGTGGGAGTGATGACTGGGAATGGTTTCTTACATTTGAGCTGAGTCTTTTAGCCTGGGAAGCTAGGAAGAAGAGGTGAGGAGAGAGAATTCTATGCACAGAGATCAGAGATGATGTGCTATGTTCCGGGAGCTGCAAGTAGGCCAGTGTAAGTGGATTGTTGAGTGAGGGGAGAGGAGTAAAATGTGATAACATTGGAAAGGGAGAAAAGCGGGTTATGAAGAGCTTTAAAAGCTTAACAGAAGAGTCTGTATTTAATCTTGGAGGAAATAGGGAGCCACCAGAGCTTGTTGGGGAGGTGATGACATGGTTAGACCTATGATTTAGAAAAACCATCTTGGCCACTCAGTGGAGGATAGATTGGAATAAGGAGAAATGATATAGGGAGGCCACTTAGAAGGTTACTGTTCTAGTCTCCATATGAGGACCTGAAATGATGAGAGAAAGATGTAATGAAAGATTATGATAAGGTAAAGACATTTCAGTGTTCAAGGCTTGTGGGTGATGGTAACATCAGTGGTATAACCATCTCTGTGGGTAGCCAAAGTGGAATGCAGGAGCAGGTCATGGGAATTTAGTAGATGGAGGAACTGTGAAATTAGTGTATTGAGGGAGCATCAATATGTATGCTGAAGTCCCCTCTTATGAAAGTAGGAGTTGGGGTGAAAAGAATGTCTGAGCCAGACTCTGAACTCATTGAGGAAGGAAAAAGAATATCCTGAAAGGGGTGAAAAGGGAGGTATGTGTGGTGTTCAGTAGGTAACTGCCACCAGGATCTGCATTGGCTGGTAAATTTGAATATCATGAACCTCAAAGGAAGAGAGATTGCTGAGTGAAGGTGGCGGAGAGAGAATCTGGAAGTGACCGTAGGGTGGAACCAGGAGTCTCCTTGTCAGCTGGGAAGCTTGAGTGAAAGTTCAACCAGGACTGGAAGAGGTGGCCAGGCATGAGTTGTCAACAGGAGGAAAGCCAAGTTGCAATGAATGCCAGAAGATGGAAGGAGTAAGAAAGGAAGAGGTTTAAGATGAGACCAAGTTTGTTAACTTTGGAGCAGAAAGCCCAGTGGATGGGGTTGGGTAAATCTGTAGTGGAACATTACAGAGGGATAGGATTGAGGGGGATGGGTTGGCAGGCAGTTGGGGCTGGGTAATCAAGTTTGTATGTTGGCAGCTGGAGTTCAGAATCACTGGGATAGGGAAAGGAGGGGTTGGGAGTATGCTAACCATTGAGAAATAAATCTAGGCAAAGAGAATATCTAGAGAAAGGTCCGTACGAAGGAGGCAGGTGGTTAGACTTTTCAAGGACTTTCCCTTCTAGGTTCAAACCTCATGGAAGGTGGTAATGTACTCTGAGGCCCAGGAGGCCTGACTCACAGCATGGAGGACCAGGTCTGTCCTTGCAGAGTCAAGTCAGGAGGCAAGAGCTTGCTATGTGAGGTGAGTCTGGTTTGGGGTCTGGACTCTGGAGCCCTGGAAAAAACCCTGGTTGTGAGGTCAGTCTGTATGACCAAGAAGTACTGAGGTGTAGTACAAAGCACACTGGATATGGATATCTGGGTGCAAAACTGCTTCTCAGTGACCTCAGGCGCCAAATGACCTTTTCACAGCCCTCTTTCTTCATAATCTCTGCGGCATTTGACACTGTAGAGAACTGTGATCTCCTGAACACTTTCATTTCCTGTCTCTCTTGGTTTTCCTGTACTTTTCTGACTCCTCCTTTTCCATTTTTGTTGGGTCTTCCTCCATATCCCTCCTATTGTAAGGGGATATGCCCCAAGCCTATGTTCTGGGCCCTAGTTCTAGGGGGCACAGTGAGCCAGGGGCCTAGAGTCAGGAAGACCAGCCTTCAAATATGACCTTGGACACTTACTAGCTATGTGACCTGCAAGCCAATTAACATCTGCCTGCCTCAGTTTCTTTAGAAACTGGGAAAATAATAGCACATGCCTCCCACAATTGTTATGAAGATGAAGTGGGGCCTTATCTGTAAAGTGCTTAGCCAAGAGCTTGGGACATACTGGATGTCCTATAAATACTATTATTATTATTTGACCTTATCAATTTCTATGGGTTTAATTATCATCTCAGTGCAGATGATGGCTATTGGATGTTTTGAATTGACATTTCAAAAGGCATCTCAAACTCAATATGCCCTAAATAGAATGAATTGATTTTTCCCCAAATTCATTCCCCTTCTGAATCTTTCTATTTCCATCCAGTTCACTAACATCTTTCTGGTCAATCTTGTTTGCAGCCTTAAGAGTCACCATAGACTTATCACCAACCTATTTCAGGCCCTCATCACTCCTTGCCTGGATCACTGCAGTGTTTTTCTGCTTTGTCTCCACGTATCAAAAATCCTGTCCCTGAAGTATTCCTTGAAGCTACCAAAATGATTTTCCTAAAGCACAGGTCTGACCACATTGTTTTCTTCCTTAATAAACTTCAGTAGCTCCCTAGTACCTTTGGGGTCAAAACAAAATTCATCTGTTGTCATTTTAAAACTCTTTTCCACCTGGTTCCAAACGACCTTTTCAGGCTTACTATACATTACTTCCTTTTACATATACTGCAGTCCATCTAAACAAGCCTTCTTTCTGTTCCTGAGACTTGACATTCCATCACCCAACTCCATTCTTTTGTATAGGCTGGCCCCCATGCCAGATATGTATTCCTTCCTCACCTGTACCTCTTAGAATTCCTAGTTTCCCTCAAAGTTCAATTTTAAGTGCTGTCTTCTACACAAGATCTTTGCTGATCCCTACAATGGCTAGGATCTCTCACTTACCTTGTCTTGATGTAATTTTTTTTGGTATATATTCTGCATATACTTATATATGTAGGCATTGTCTACCCCAGTAGAATGTAAGCACCTTGAGGACAGGGAGTATTTCCTTTTTGTCTTTGTATCTACAATGTCTAGTACAACGCCAGGCATACCGTAGGTGTGGTAATTTTGATGATTGATTCTAATTTAGGTTTTCCCATTTGCTGGTTGTGACTGGACAACTTCTCAGAGCCTTGGTTTCCTTATTTGTAAAATCAGGATAATACTTGTGCTATTCACCTCATAGGGTTGTTGTGAAGATAGTGCTTTGTAACAATCTTTGATGTGCTATAGATGTTACTATTAAAAATAAATTATTGTTAATATTTACTATTAATAAGAATATTAGTAGTTTGTTTACTGTGAAAGAGATCCCTAGTCTAGGCAACAGCTTTCAAAACCGCATAGGGATCCTGCTCCTCACAGCCTTTCCCTTAACCTGTGACTTTGAGGAACAGGGTTTGTGACCCTAGCTCCCCATTTCTGATGACAAGGGGTGGTCCTGGTCAAAGCCACACTGGGTGTTTGAAAGCTCTGCCCCAGTGTTCAGAACAGAAGCAAAAAGGTGCTCTGTCTTTTCTGGGTGTTCTTACTGTATCAGCCAGTTCTTGTCCTATGCATGGCTTTTAGAGCAGACCAGACCCAGAAGGCAAAGCAATCTCATAGAAGAAACCTCCCAGACTGGCTGCTTGGATCTCTGAGTGAGCTGGAATTCAGACCCCAGGGGCTGCCAACAAATACATACTTATTTTAAGGAAATTGAGCTGTATGTAGTGCAGATTCCTGCCTGTTCCCTGTGTCTAGTCAGGTTATACTGCCTTATCACCTGGAAGTCCAGCCAAGAATATCTGGGATTCCATA
Organism: Gymnobelideus leadbeateri; assembly: GCA_011680675.1. Taxonomy (NCBI): domain Eukaryota; kingdom Metazoa; phylum Chordata; class Mammalia; order Diprotodontia; family Petauridae; genus Gymnobelideus; species Gymnobelideus leadbeateri. The sequence continues at coordinate 90,284 of WOXC01012327.1, read as the reverse complement.
GTAATTAAAGCCAAACAGTCAAGAAACATATAAAGTCTTATTTTTCCTCTTCAGTAAAAGCCAGACAAGCTTGTGTAAAGTACTTAGTTTCACAGACAAGTACATGGGTAAGAGAGTTGTGGAGCATGCAAGGAGCAGGAAATCTGTGAAACTTATTGGAAAGAAAACTTTTTTCTTCTATTAGACAAATTCTTTTATGCTGCTTTTATGGAGAAGATGGTGAGCAGATATGGGCTTAGATGATAGTACAGTTAGGATGTTTAAGAACTGGTTAAATGACTGGTTCCAAGAGTGATCAAAAAGGGTTTAATGTCAACTTGGAGGGAGGTCTCTATCTGAGTGTCCCTTACTCTAGCTGTCCTCTATCCGATGGTATTAAACATTTAAAAAATGATTTGGACAGAGGCATGGATGACGTTTATCACATTGCAAATAGCACAAAGCTGGGTAGACTAGTTAACATGTATGATGATATCAGGATCTTGATGGGGTAGTCTCTAGTGAGATAAGAATTGAATAGGTGTAAATGTAAAATCTTACATGTAAATTTATAAAACATCAATTTCAAAGGTACAAGATGAAGGAGGCATGGTTAGATCATAGTTTGTCTAAAAATTGTCTGGGGATGTTAGTAGTCTTTAAGTCATATGAGTTAATGTGACAGTCAAAAAAATGAATGTAATTTTGGACTCCATGAAAGGAGATAATAGTGTCTGGAAAGAGGGAGGTGATAAGTCTAATCTGGCTATATACACCCTGCCATAGCTAGACCGTATTTGGAGCTCTGGATGCCATATTTTATGAAACACTGACAACAAGTTGGAGAGCATCCAGAAGGCAGCCAGGATGATGAAGGGTCTCATAATCATGCCATATGAAGATTGGTTGCAGGAATGAGAGTTGTTTAGCTAGAAGAGAAGGGCTGTGGGTAGAGGGTAGGAAGGACAAACATAATAACTCTTTCCAACTATTTGAAGGGCTATATGGAAAAAGTTTAGATTTTATTCTGAGTGCTGGGAGGCTAAATTAGAAATAATGCCTGGAAGTTTCAGAGAGGTAGATTTAGGCTCAGTTTAAGGGGGGGGGGAACCAACAAACAAACAAAAACCACAACCTTCTAAATCACTTGAGCTATCCAAAAGTAGAATTCGCTGCTTGGAGAAATAAGGAGGGGGTCTTCAAACAGTGGCTGAATACTCACTTGTTGAGGATGTTGTAGGGAGAAGGGAATTCTTGCTTCTAGAATGTATTAGACTAGGTGTTTCTTGAGGCTCCTTCCGACTCACTGATTCATTGCTCACCTGCCACCAAGTCATGCCCTAGGGTTATTCAGTAACCACCTGATGTGCATCGATTTAACTTGAGCTTCATTGGTTAAGCTTAGTGAAAGGACCTGGGCATTTGTAGTAACTTCCCAAGGACCTCAGACAAATTTCCTCAGTAACTTGTGAACCTTAAACTTGATTTGAAAGGGCCCAGCTTCAGTTTTAGGGACTTAGCAATCTCTACGCAGGAGCCATGAAAAGGTTTGAGCTGAAATTTACAGGAATGCACTGAGCAACAGACCAGATCCGTGTCTATGTCACTTGGGCCCCTTAGTGCCTACTCACTACCTGGTCTTCATATGGTACAGGCACAGGACTAGAATCTGGTTGATCAAGGCTTCTCCTTAAGACCTTCATCTAAGGAATCTTAGGGAAGTACAGAACCAGGGAAAGAGTGATGTAGGATCCACCTAAATGGTTGGAGTAGGGAGTTGAAAACAGTCAAATTCTTGAGGCTTGGGGAACTTGGAGGATCAAAGAGACTCTTAGTCTTAAATGAAGAACTGGGAACAGCTTTCTCATCAATCCTGCAACCTTTGGCTCACCTCCACCAATGTGGATACTCTGTTGGCCTTGGATCTCAATTGCAGGGGCTCAGAAAGAAAGGGGTTCTGCCTAAAAGCAAAAAGCTGTGTCAGTCAGCTTGTTGCTTCTAGCAAGGCTCAGCCTGCAATCCCATAATATACTCCTTCTGGCTCCAACTTGGCATCAGAAGAAACAAATGAAATAAAACTCATTAAGCCTGTGAAAGGTAACCTGGCTAGGGCAAGCTAGCCATTCCACAGAGAACTTGAACAGGGCAGCAAGACAGATGTAACAGGTAGCTCTTCATGAAACCTCACAAAGGATGTTTTACAATAGACCAATAGCCCCAGCCTTTCCTATCTCTTGGCATCCAGGGTCTGTAGCTTCCCAGGATGCTCTGAGCCAATCAGTTGTTACCACTATTTGGAGCCTCAGGGAGTGCAGTCCATGGACAGAATCTTTCATCACTGGCATACAGAAGTCAGGTATGAGGTCCCCACAACAAAGGTTCAAGGGGGCAGGGGGCAAGAGGAGGCAGGGCATCTGCTTTGAGTTCTAGTTCCAAAAGTCAGTTCCAATTGACTTTTCAAAGTGATCATGTTAGGGAAAGCAAAGGTTACTCCAATTTCTCTTGGCTAGGGGAGTCTCCTACCTAGCTCACCTCCCTTCACCCTTCCTTTCCTGGTTCAGGACCTTTCTGATTCATCATTGTCAATAACTTGTACTTTGGAGAAAAAGGAGAGAAAAATACTGCTTTCTTTGTTATCCCGGGAAAATGCTTGCTTGTGATTATGAGCCCTTACCAAGAGGAGGACTAAGAACATGGCAACCCAAAAACCCTTTTGGTTTGATTTGTTTTTGTTTTTTTTTATTTTTTGTTTTCTTTTGAATTTCATGCAATAATTCACAGTCCCAAGCCCACAGTTTTCAAACAAAGTAGGAAAAAGGAAAAAAGAAGCAAAGGAATTGGTGGTTTTGTTTTTTGTTGTTGTTTCAAGCAGGACCAAATGTCAGAAAAAATGCTGCTTTTCTCAATCTTTTTTTTTGTCCTTTTTAAAATTTAGTTTATTTTTTAAAATTTATTTCTGCAGGCAGTATTAATAGGGTTTGGTATAACCAGCAAGCACTCCTCTGTGTGTGTGTGTGTGTGTGTGTGTGTGTATGCAGGTCTCTCAGTGTAGAGGAAGGTCTGCATAGGGGCGGGAGGAAGGGGGAAAGGGGGGGTGTGCTGTGTGCATTTATATTGCATCAGGTCCCTCTTCGCCAGGAGAATGGGCACTAACTCTTCTTGTCATTCATTAGGGAAAGGAAAAGTTTAATTGAGATGATAAAACTCATCAATAGAGGTTTTCTTTTTTCTTCCCATTTTGCTTTTTAAAAATGTTTTTTTTCCCTCTTTTTCCTTTTCCCCAAAGTTCTCCAAAGTTGTTGAACAAATTCAAACTCCCTTTAGCTATGTGGTTTGTCCTCCTGAAGGGCTCTAAGGTAGATGTTCCAGGAAAAGTGTCTGTTCTGGCATGATTCAGCAGGTCTCCATACCTGCAAGTTGTAGCCTTTTCTTCTCAAGGATTATCCTAACTTTGTCTATAAAGGACAGACACGTTCTGGATCCTTGTTCCTATCCTTTGTTATTACTGCCCTCCTCTTTACATCCTCAAGAAAGTTTTTTCTTTCTTCCCTTTTATGAAAATCTTCGTTTTCCAGCTTCCCTTCCCAACTTGTCCCACCCCTTGCCCATCCCTGCTTGGCAAATTTAACAAGAGTTTGAAATTAAAAAACATTTTTTCCACTTTTCATGACAGTTACTGTAATTTTGTCTTCTGGGTATAGGTTCATGTGTGACTGAGGGGAGTTTGGGGGCTGTGTGTGTGTGAGTGTGTGTGTGTGAGGCGCACACACATCAGGACTTAGCACCAGTCATCATCGTCAGTCTCACTATAGGGTTCGTGCAGTCCTTTCCGGGGGCCTTGCCCTCGATGCCTGGCCAGTCCGTGGGTAGGATAGTAGCCATTTGGTAATCGCCGTCCGTGTCTGGAGGGCGAGACTGAGGCTGGGCCTCCTGCCCGGGAAGTCCTGGGCGACCGCCCGGTACCAGAGGAGGCATGTGGCGGAGTATCGTAAGTGAAGGCTGCCTCTTCGCTCCCTGGGCCGTCGGCGTCGTAGTCTGAGCTCGGATAGTAACCGCCGTGGTGCCGGGGTCCCGGGTGCCCCTCTGAGGTATGGGGGCTAGGTGCTGGCCACCGGGACCCAGCGTGGCGGTAAGCCCTCGGGGACTCATTTCTTGGTGGGGCAGTGGCATGCCGCTCCATTCCCGGTGAGCGGCTACTGCCGTGGCCCCCTCCAGAGGGCCGTTCCCCCACCTGGTGCTCAGCAGAGGGGGCCTGGTACCTCCGTGGTCCAGGAGTGGAGGATCTGCAGGGGCGCACTGACTGCTGCGGCTGCGGCGGCTGGGGACCTGCGCTGCCAGCCTTACGGATCACTGGGGAATAGGACACATGTGGCCTGGGGGTTGAGGGGGTCTGGGGGAGCTGGCGGCGTCCACGCCGCGGTGTGCTGGTACCAGATGTTGAGGGGACTGGGCTTCCACTTACGGAACTACTGCCCTACACGAAAATTGAAACAAAGGAAATCAAAAAAAAATATACAACAAAATCAACCAAGAAGAGACAGGAGGAAACAGAGGACAAGACGGAGAGAAGGAGGCAAAGGAAACAACAGAAAACAGAGGAGGGAGGGGAAGGAGAAAAACAACATTTTAATGGAAAAAAGGAGGAAAGCAACAGCCACAGGGAAGAGGAAATAAGAGACAACAAGGGAGATAAAGTAAAAAACAAACACAAAAACAGTGAGAAGAGAAATGAGAAATGGAGTTTTGTAAGTTTCGGGGTTTAAAGTAGCAAAAGTTCCCAAAATTACTCACGAGTCCAGAGGACAGAAATAAATCATAATTGAAACCAAAAAAAGGGAAGCCGAGGGTTAAAGGAAAAAAAAACACAGCAGGGCAGCGGGCAAGGGACATGAGCCAGGGCCAGGCAGGGCCAACTGAGCTGAGGGCACCGTCCAGAAAACCAAAAAGGGATTTCAAACAACTTAAACAAAAGTAGCTGCGGCAGAAGAGAATGGCATGTGTAGGGAGAAAGGGCACCGAGTTTGTGGTCACTGGGGTGGAGCTAATGGCTGATGAAGCGCCCTCCTGGGTATGGTAGCCACTTCACAGAGCTGGACATTTACCCCCATTCTCATTTAGTCTTGTGTGGGGGGTGCTAACTCCTCCTGCCCCCACTACATTATGGGCTGTCATGGGACCTGGAACACAGGGAATTATGGAGGACAGCTGCTGTGGTGGAGGCAAGGAGAATTTCTGGGCTCGGTCTGTGTTTCTTCCCCAATTCCAGGCATGGGTCAGCAGGTCTTTCCTCCCAGGGGAGGAGGGGAGGAGAGGAGAAAGGGAGGGAATGAGTGGCTGTGAGGGCAGAAGGGAGAATGACCTAGCCACCCATCCTACTCTTTCTTGCCCAGGTTTTTTTTTTTTCTTACAGCTGCAGCAGTTGCTTGACCTTCACCTTTGCTCACAGTTGGTTAGTTTGGGGAGACACATTGCCTACCTTCTCACTAGGTCAGTGGTTCCCAACATAAATTTCTTTCAGATACTGACCTGAAAGGGCCTTGGTATACAAGTTACCCGTCACTACTTACTAGTGCTTGTTTCTGCCTATGTGTTTCTGCCTTTTGTTCTCTGTTGCTACCTGCCTCTCTGTATATCCTGGACAGTAAACCAGCACTATTCTGTTTACTCTGGGGCTGAGGAAACCCACTGGAGTAAGTGGATCCTAAAGGAAAGCTGTGATAAGAACACTACTATGAGCAGTTCACAGGCCCCATTGCCATGAGCAGGACTGCTCAGGGCATAGTGGAAGATAGCTTAATGGGGGACCAGTCTTACCCAGTCTCCCAAATTAGATTTCTCTTAAGCCCTGCCCTTAAAGCTGTCAGTCTGACCTTTTACTTCTCACATCTCTGTGCTCTCCATGACCAAGTAGAAACAGGGGGAGAAGGGCAATATGCCAGACCCACCTGCCTATGAGCCATATGCTCTCGACCCTCGCTGGGGGAACGAGACCAGCGTTGGTCTCGAGCTCGGGGCCGTCCGTACTCAGACCGCTCCTGGGAATAGCGCTCCTTGTCAGAGGATGGGTGGTGGTGGTGGTGGTGGTGATGGTGCTGATGGTGTTTTCGGTCCTTGGGCCTTCCTCGCTCCTGGTCTCGATCTTTTGAAGGCAAATCCCCAGATTGGGTGGTAACGCTCAGGTCTGTTCCCAAGCCTGGGCCAGAGACAGGAAGAGACAGACATGACACATGAGATGGTGACACATGAGAGATGGGTAAGGGAGGCAGGAATGCCTTAAGTACTTTTGCTCTGCCCTTAGGCTGTGTATCTAGTGGAGAAACTGTGAAGAGGAACTCCGTTGGGGGAGACAGTCAGTTACTCACCACCCACTCTCCTGAGGTTCTCATTTCTCTCTTGCTTCTTACCCTCAGCCTCCTTGTGCAAAACTTTCTACAAATGCTCTCCTTCCCTAGACGTTCCTCTCTCTTTTTCCTAACAGGCTCCTACCCCAGTATCCTTAAACAGCTCTTCTTTGAGCCTGCAAGCTGTGTCTCCCACTAACTTTGAACCTAGTTCTTTGGCAAGAGTTTTCAGTAGCTACATTTTGTGGAAGGTCCCTACAACGTCTCCAAGTCTGACTCCTCTCCAGATGCTTACAGGGCATCTCTATTAAGGTGCTTGAAATTTCAATGTCAAAACTGTGCTTTCCTAACAACTTACCCATTTCCATCATCAACATCAGCCCCATTGATTATTCTCCTCCTGGCCATCCTTGGAATTGTTCCTTACCTCTGACATTGGTCCATCTCTCATTTCCATGGACACTGTTCTAGACCTTCTGGGTCCTTACTACTTCATGCCTCCACTTGGTGTCCTTTCTTCAGCTTCAATCCACCTGAACCCTCTTACAAAGGACGTTTCTATCCTATCATTCTTCTCCTTAAGAAACTTGGATGATCTATTCAGACTCTTCAGTCTGCTATTTAAGCTTTCCATCAGCAAGACCTCTTGCTCTCGTAGTATTTTAGAGTTGAAAGCAACCTTTGTCATGATTTAATTCAGCCTCCTCATTTTATAGGGGAGGAAACGGGACACTAAGGACGTTAAGTGACTTGTCCAAGGCTACTTACGCAGGTATTATTAATGATTATAGCACAAGTGACAGGTGGTAAGTTGACTCAGACCCCCATATCGGATTGGTCTTCTCATTCCTTCCATCTACACTTTATATTCATCTCTTTGTTTTCTCATGCAGTTCCTTCATTGCAGAAGGAACTCTCCTTTGTCCTAATCCTATTTACTTTTAATTTTTATTGATAAATTTGGTTTTGATACATCATGAAACCCTTACTAGGCTCTCAACATGATGCCCTCTATGAAGTCCACCTTGAAGTATGATCATAGTAATGTTGTGGGATTTAGAGCCCAAAGGGACCTTAGTCCAGCTGGGGTGGGGGAGTGACTTGTCCAAAGAATTGGTAGGGCTTGGAACATGAACCCAGGCTAGCTGAGATACATCCTCTCTCCTTCATCAGTGTCCTAGGTATTCTACGGTCATTCATTCCTGCCGTAAGTAACTTTGCTGTTAGCTCTGCCAGGAATAGCCCCTCCCCTCTCCTCAGCTCCCCTAGGTTCTACCTCCTGCACCATGAAGCCTTTCCTGACGAATCCAGTACGCACTAGCCTCTATCTTCTCTAAACTCCCAGCGCCTATCACAATTGCACAATTTAACACTCTGGTGTTCTTTGACTATTTCAAGGGGGATCATTCCAGCCTCTTTCATTAGACTTTGAGTTTCTTTGTATTTCTATCCCACTTCCAAATGCTGGGAACAGTGCAGACCACCCAGTAGATGAATTTCCCTATTTGTTCTTTCCCCAAAGGGAAGGGTCAGCAGTGATGTGAGCTCCTGAGCAATCACTACCATGTGACCCTGGGGACAGGCCTAGCTCAGGGAATAACAAGCTCTGTGATCCTACAGATATGCCTTTACATTTCTGACATACATCCAAGTCTCCAAGGGGAAGGGGCAGAGGAATTATCCAGAGGGATTGATCCAGCTGTTCTCTGGCTTGTTTTTGGGTTCTCTAGACTCACAGGGTCCTGTTCTCATACTTCATTGAATATCAGAGTTGGGGGGCTTCAGAGGCCATTTAGCCCGATACCTGAACAAGTATTCCCAACAAGCTGTCATCTAGCCTTTGCTTGATGGCTTCCAGTGAAGGGGAACTGACTACTTCCCAGGGCAGCTAATTTTACCTTTCCATAATTCAAATAGGAGGTTTTCCCCTTAGATTGATGCTAAATCAACCTCTCTGAAATTCTCACCCTTTGTCCCAGTTCTGCTGTATGGGGCAAAACAGAGCAAATTTAATTTTTCTTCCATATAAAATCTTTCAAATACTTGAAGACAACTATCTTCAGGCTAAACATCTTCAATAGCATAATCTTGAGAATCTCTGCTATCCTACTTGTTCTTCCCTAGATCCTCTTTAGTTCATTAATGTCCTTCTTAAAATGTGGTACCCAGGGCTAAACATGATATTCCCAATCTGGTCTGGTCTTGGAAGAGACAGCTGGGTGGGACTGTCACTTTTCTAATTTTGGATTGATGCCTCTCTCAAAGCAGCCTAAGGTCATATCTGTTCTTTTAATGCCATATCATACTTTTGGTTCATAGATCTTATCACCTCCTCCCTCCATACTCCTCTTATTCCCTACTTTGGGCAACAGAACATTTTTTTCACAAGCTTTCTTCTTAGAAGAGGATGATATAAGATGGTATCCTGCTTGGATGGCTGACCAATGCAGGGAGGTGAGGGGACAGGTGACACTCAACCTGTATCCACATCTGTGTATCGGCTTAGGGAGCGCTCTGATGTCCGGTGGCCCCGCTCACGACGTCGCTGGTGGTGCCGCTGGTTCTCCTCAGGAGTGACTCTTTCTAGAGAGTAATCATCCAAGCGCCTGCCCTTGTGGCCCAGCATGGAAGCCGAGCGCTTCATGGGACTGGTATCAGAGATGGTCTGAGGGTAGAACAACAAGCCCAAATGTATGGTCACTAATGAAGTCATCACAAAATCCTGGTGGCAGCCAACCTCAGTCTTGGGTGCATCCCCACTAGGCTATCAGTAGAGGGAGGGCAGCTCAGAGGTAGGCCTATCCCCCACCCACGTACTTCCACAGCAGGGGTGCCTGCCAGGGAGGAATCTTTGGACATGATTTGAGGTGTTGCCCCTTCCCTCCATGGCCAAAGTCATTGCAATGTCTTTGAGACTGTAGTGATGGCCACCATTATTGTGTGGTGCCATGGAAGGCAGGATTAGAGAGAAAACTGGGAAAGTCTGAAAAGGGATTTTGGGACAGGACAAGCCACAAAATAGGGCGATCAGTTCTAGTTAGACATTGGCTTCTCTACCCTTAAACACCATGTGAAAAATCTTTTGCAAAGTCCAGCCAGTTCTTGGGTAGAGTCCAATGAGGTCTAGAACACTTGGGGCCAGGACTCCCAACAGTCATCCTTTTCACTCCCCTACCTTGGTATTGTACAAAGCTGATGTGATACTCAGATTCCCTTTTTATCCTAGTTTCTATATCCCCCTATGGAGTGGAATGTATGTGTAGGGTAACAAAGGATTACTATTTCTCCCAGTTGGAGCCCAGCCAGAAAGTCTAAGCAATAGATCTCCATTGCCCTAAACTGCCTTTCTGGCTTATGAACATTCATGAAAACAAGGAGAGGCTGTCTTTAAGCCCAAGGTAAATCCCTTCCTGTCCCTTCCTCCTGCCAAAGGGACTAGAACTGTGTAGGCCTCTGGGGGTCACTGAGGCATAACAGGATAGTCTGATGAGGGAGGTGAAGGTGACCATTTTGGACTCTTTGTGGAATTCTTTCAAACCATCCCAAAAGCCTCAGTAGTGCTCCAGGTCAGTCTTACCCATGACCTATCAACAGGTTAGTGTGTTTGGGGAGGGAAAATTGGCAGGGCAGGGGAGCAGTTACTTGTCCACATAAGTTACCCTTAATTGTCCACAATTGTTCTTTCAGAAAAGATTTAACTAAACCATTTTAGGTGTCCTTGAGCTCTGGGCTCCAGAAATGCTACCCCCATGACCACTTGAGTTTCCTGAGACTCAGTGGGAGGGCCTAGGTTAGGGGGATAGAATCCCCAGAAGCAGAACAGCCCCAAGGAAAAAGCCTGGCCTGGAGCTGAGAGTCTAGAACTCTAGGTTCTAGGCCCCGAGCTTGCTAACATCTTTGCATCTTCTTTTATTTATCTGTTAAATGAGGCTAGGGACTGCCCTGCCTTTCCTGCCTCACTGACTTTCCAGTCAGTTTCTTTTTGAGCTGAACCTAGCCTTATAATCTCACACTCAGAGAGCAGGCCCCTGCATCTGCTTATAGCTCTCCATTGTTGCCTCAGGCCCATCAGGGGGCCAGGATGGCAAAGCTTCTTTCCACCCCTCACCTCTTCTCCAGGGGCACATCCTCTGCCATCTGTGAGAGACACACATACACTGGGTATAAAAATGTGAGGAAAGTCTCAGTTGAGGCTGGGCCACAAGCTTTTCTACTGTCTGCTGGAGCCTGGGTCGACAGAGCCAGCAAACAGGATGGCTCTCTGGCCTCTAATGATATTGGGTGGGGGTGGAGGGGTTTGGGAGGTGGAGAATGGAAGGTGGAAAGGCTGTAATAGGTGCCTTATCAGGAAAAACTGCCTTTTCCATCCAGGCCTGACTAGAGAAAAAGTGTTTGTTTGTTTTTTTCCGAAAAGATGCCCTGCTCCTTTTGTCTCCCTTGGTCCCTTCTCTTGTGTTGCTGACCTCACTGGACTTCCTTCAGAGAAACTCTCTTGTGTTTCAAAGTGCCAGAAGGAGGAAAGAAGGCTGGGAGCCCAAGATCTTTTTGTCCAGGACCCAGGGGGACAGCTTATTGCCCGCCTATGGCCAAAACACAATGGGGGAACAGAACAGACTGTGCATGCCTCTCCCTTGAGGCAAGTAAGGGGAATAGAGGAGGGAGGAGGAAGAGGTATAGGGTAGCATGTTGGTCAATTTACTGCTTAATTGGAGCCTGGAATGATGGGCGTCTGAGCAGGATGGAGTATGTAGAGGGAAGTTTAGGCATCTCTCCTAAATGGGAACTTTTGGGAAGCCTGCCTCTGGGAGGATGGGTGGGTGGGTGGACCTCCAGCCAGAGGTCTTAGCTTAGGGATTTTAGCTCTCTAGGACGACTGACAGGTTTGCAAGGACTGAGAAGCTAAAGAGGCAAACACATCATCAAAGACATTGGGGCCCTCAGGGAAGCTGCCCAAGTCATCTTGAGAGAGGAGACATTAAAAGTCAATCAGGCTCTAAGGCCATGAGGTCCTCGGGGAGGGACTCTTCTTTCATATTTGTAATCCTCAGCACCAAGCTCAGTCCTCTGTACATCGAAGGCTTAGTAATGTTTGTTGAATTGGACCAGACCTGGTATCAGCCACAGAGCTGTTCCCTCCTATAGGGCTACACAACCCCTCAGCAGCAAGAAACCTCCAGAGACTCTGCCTGAAGAGAGAAAATGGGGTAGGGTGGGCTACACCAGGGTGGCAGGCACAGCCTGGCCCTGGCTAGCAGAGTGCTGCCTGCAGCAGAGGTCGGGGATGTCAGGGATCAGCAGGGAAGAAATGGGGAGGGGCTAGAGCATTAGCGCCCCTCCCCTCCCCGGTCAAGGTACGTACACTCAGATTATTCCCACGAGGCCGGCCCTTTCTCCTCTGTCACAGCCCCACAGGATGGTGCACACAGAAAGAACAGAAAGAAGAAAATAAATATCAAAGCAGAAAAGGAAAAGGTGGGAGAAGAAGTCATGTAAAGATGCCCCTTACTGAGTGCGGGGGATGGGGAGAGAGCGAGGAGAACCGAAAGGACTAATGCCGCCAGTGGGCAGCCGCTCCAGATGATTAATCTCTTTATTTATGCCGGGCAGGTCGGCTCGGAACAAACCGCTCTGCTGACAGGTTAAGATTGGGAAGGACAGACAGATAGAAAGACGACAGGGAGGCACGTGACCGATGAGTGTGAGATAATGAAAGCAGCATGGAGACTGGAGCGAGTTCCCCAGCACCCTAACCCCTGACCCTGCCTCCCCGTCATACGCAGGCGGCCTTTACAGCCCAGTCCTGCCTTTGCTAAAAGCTGCAGTGTTATGGCCCTCGTCTCCTCATTCCACTGATGCCAGCAAGACCCTGGTGGGTCTGATTGCCAAACCTCATCCATGTTTCTTGTAGATGGAGGGTGTGTGCATGTTGTCTCTAAGACGTGCATTTCTCTCTAGGACAGGACTTCCAGCCTGTCCACTGTCCCTCCCACTCAGGCCCCCAAATCCTTTACTTCTTCCTTAAGCAGACTTGTTCCCTGAATATAGAAGGAGGGGGAGGGGTCCCAGAGGAAACAGTGCAGCCTTTAGTAGAGTTTAGGGGTGCCTACCTCCTATCAAGCCACCCACTGTTCCAACGCAAATGCCACATAGGAAGCTTGTCTAAAGCCAAACATGCAAACACATGGACTAGTCCAGGGTCTTTCATAGACTCACTGGCCATTCATTCATGCGCCATTCTGTCCGTCCATCCATCCATCCATCCATCCATCCAACAGCCTTGGGAGGGCCAAGCCATATGAGAAACAAGCTTAGCTTTCAGCTCCTGACTACTATGATAGACATTTGCCTAAACCTGGAGGATCCTGTTAACACTATCCTTCCTCACACTACCCCCTGGATAAGGCTTCTTCACAGGAGGAGGCCACCTAAGAATCGAGGGAGGGAGAGGTACAGCTTTGACTTCTGGGCAACAATGATCAACACCATGGAATCAGAATTCCCCTTTCCCTACCCACCTTGCATACACATACACACATCTCACAACATGGATAGGGGAAAAGCTAACAGGTTGGTAAGGCAGCTCAAGAATCAACCATTTAAAAGTCAGCACACACGCACATGCACATACATCCACACGTGCACAGTTATGCACATTCACACCAAGGCCCCTCGAAAAGTCTCAGCTTTATCAGAATGAAGATTACAGATCACATGAACCTTTGCCATGCTGGGATTGGCCCTTGCTGTGGGCATACTGAGGCTGCCCTAGGCCAGGAGCATGCTCATGCGGCACGGCACCAGAAGCCTGATGGAATTTGTCCACTGTCTGTCCATCTGTCTGTTAGGGCCTTGGTGTTCCAAGGCCAAGTTCCCTTTAGCAGACCAATTCCTCGGAGTGAGGCATGGGTGACCACATTCTCACCTGTATCCATTTGGATTGAACATCAAAAAAACCAATGGGTTTTAAAGGGCACCCATGTCATCACCCACACATCCCACCCATAACCCTCAGGATAGGAGAACTGGCCACTCCCACTATATGCTCTGCATAGAAAGGCACTTACTATTTGTTAGATTGTTGAATCAAACTGACCCTCCCCAAGTCTTGCCTCTTAGTCCAGTTATAAGAACAAGCCATTGTTTTTCCAAAGTGACTTAGAAGAAGAGTAAGGTCAGTCTTCTCCCATCACTGGCTTTACCTCACTTTCACTACTTTACTGATTTGTTAGTGCTCTCAAAAAAGCTCTCTCCCTCCCTTTGTTCTCCAAGTCAAAAGTGAGATCTTTAGTCTCAATTTTGCCCACCTTCCTGAATGTACACATTTGTAGGGCTCGAGGTATAGAAGGGATTGACTGAGGCTCCAAGTAGGAGCAGTAAAGCTGACAATGGCATCCCCAGTGGACCTGCCCCCCAACCTGGTCCCCAGTTGGACACCTTCCCCTAGCCAAAATGCTAGCAGGCTTTAAGGATTGATCTTAACTGTGTTGACAGGGTAGAAGAATTTACAAAGGGAGTTGTCATCACTCTTATCCTTCAGACACCTTCTTTTGCTCTGCAGCTCCTTGGGAAGGGTCTAGCCTCTCTAGCTTAAGGAAGGTCTCTCTCCACTTCAGGAAAGTAACAGAGCTCAAGCTTGCCAGGCGAGATGAAAGAACTTTCTTGGAGAAGGCCATAGAGTGAATAGGTCCAAGGGACTTGTATTTTAGACAGTCCCAGAAACAACTAATCATTTCTTCTTTGTAAGTTTTTCTTTGCCAATAGTGAATTTCTCCCCTTTCTTGCCCCCCCCCCCATAACCTAAGCAATGGGGTGTGCCAACATTGACATTAGGGGCCCCAGATTCATTCAAAGTTAGCCTAAGCCAGTTACCAACTACAGAAGATGCAATGTTATATACCCAAACCAACAAAAACAAAAGAAGATCACAAGGATTAACAGACTTCCATTATTAATACTTTAGCTCATCTCCATTAGCTCTCTTCATTGGCTATCAAATATGTTTGTATGTGTATCTATTCATACACACATGTATATGTAGATATTGTGGGAGTAGGGCAAAGGCTCAGTGAAGAGATTTCTGAGTGGTTTCCTAAATGGCTCCACTCCCCGAGGCCTGGGCTTTGGTGGCTAAAAGGAAGCCTCTGGCCTAGGGGAAAAGTTCTCCAAACTCTTATGGAATCAGCAACAGCCTCCCCTCCACCCACCCAAGCTAGCTTGGTGAATTTAGTCTGTGCCTCTCAGGCAGTCACCTGAACCCTGTTTTTCTTCAGTTCCTCTGTATTCAGGTCTTTGTCCCTATCCCCAACTCCCTATACCATGGAATGCTTAGCAAATGATGACCTATATTCCCCAGAAAGTGAAGGCATATCTTTCAAAAGTACAAAATCTGGGGGGAAAATACCCCACCCCTCTGGGGTTGGGGCTACAGAGCAGAGTTGGAGGCCTCCTTAGGCAACAGCTGCTCTCTGGGGGAGAGGGCCCTCTGTGGGCTCACCTGCCCCCTTGGAAGGTTCCGATGAAAGCCCCTCACCTGGTTTTCAGCTGGGAGCCGGGGCATGGAGGTGGCTCTGCCCTGCCCTTCCATAGGGAGGTAGTGGTCGCTGTCTGAGTAGCCGTCCTTCCCCATCTCTCTCATCTCCACAGACTGCAGGGGACACAGCAAGGGGGTGGATGAGCCTGAGGCTTAAAGCTGTGGAGCCAAGGGGATCCCAAAGCAGAACCAGGAGTCCTGGGCACTAGCTCTGGCTTCTCCTATCCTGCTGGCCAATCAGCCTAGCAGGAGTGCTCATGTGGTGAAGATTCTATAAGTGATTTGCATGCAATGTCAACATGTTTAGCTCCCATGGGCTTTACACTTGCTCTGTAGACCTTATTTTCAGGTCTTTTCTTTCCTGACAACTTCAGAGCTGGGGTTGGGAGAAAGAGAATTCTAAATCACTTCCACAACCTTAGCATCTCTGGATGTGGTAGGTTTATCTTTAGTAGATTGACTGGCCATTCCATTCTAGCTCCTTGGCCTCCTGGTCCATATCTTATTTGCCTTCCCTGCCCAGGGGGAGGAAAGGGGATCTGTGCTAACTTAGTAAAAAGGACTGTGGGAAACCAAATAGAAAGAGATGTGAGACTGTCTTGCTTGTTCTTGATTTTTCTTTTTGCCACTTTCGTTCCCCCCCACCCCATATCCCCTTGTCCTGCACATAATCTTTTTGTCCCTTAGCCTGGAAAGTGACGGTCCACTTATCCCTGGCAGAAGAAGCTAAAGGGAGGCTGCTGACTTCTGTCACTGTTATTTCTTTGAGGGAAGTAAAACCCTTATCTTACTGTGATTAGAAATATGGGTCATCCTGTACCATAAAGTATTTATAATTTTGTAAAATCATAATTTGAGGTTTATGGGAAATCTTTCCCCTAGGATTTGTCTGGCACCTGAGGTATGTCATCAAAGGGAACTTGAGGAGATGGGGTGGGCTGATGACCTTTTTTTTTTTTTTTAAAGGAATTGGGGTTAAGTAACTTGCTCAAGGTTACACGGCCAGTTTTTTGTGTGGATGTTAAATATCTGAGGCCGGAACCGATCCCAGGTCCTCCTGACTCCGGGGCTGGGGTTCTTACTCACTGCACCATCTAACCGTCCCTTGATGACCTTTTCTTAAAACAGCAGTATTGCTCATTGGATTGAAGGCATGTCTTATGCCTCTGTGCTGCAAATTATCACAGTATTTAGATCTGGAAGGACCTTTGGGATCTTCTGTCTAACCCCTTTATTTTATAGATGGGGAAATAGAGGCAGTAAGTAACATAATGAGCACTCAAGCCAGTTTCTGTGTCCTTTCCACTATACTAGGATGCTTTCTGAGAACCACAGATAGCACTAAGACCTGGATATAGGCTGTCAGCAAAAGGCTTTGGAACAGGAAGAAAAGAAGGCAACC
The DNA here is from genome assembly GCA_011680675.1 of Gymnobelideus leadbeateri. NCBI lineage: Eukaryota > Metazoa > Chordata > Mammalia > Diprotodontia > Petauridae > Gymnobelideus > Gymnobelideus leadbeateri. The sequence goes on along the minus strand of WOXC01012327.1, from coordinate 74,032 downwards.
TGTTTGTCTCCAGGGACTGTGAGACATGGGATGAAGTCCTGGGCCTGGGTTGAAAACTATAAAGGTTCCCTGTGGCAACTAGACCCAGATGTTTATAACAGGAAATGATAGAGCAAAGAATGTTGAGTCGGTGTTAACAAACAGCCCATTAATATGTTTTAGCCAAACAACCAAGGACAGAGAGACATAGGTCAGAGGAGAAGGGTGGACTCTTTGGTAGCTAGAGTAACAATGAACTTTTAAGAGCAGTAGAGAGAACTCTTTGTGGGTCTGACTGACTCGGAGATCACAGGATTAGAGGGTGATGTGAAAGATTAGAGAGGTTATGACTTGCTTAAGGCCACACTGCTAGGGAGTAGTAAAGCAGGGTTCTGAACCTAAGTCTTGCAACTCTGGCTTGAGCCAGTGCTCTCTGGACCCCACCAAGTGCAGGACCATCTCCAAGAGGTGTGCTATTGTAGAGAGAGCCCTGGACTCCAGAGAGAGAGCCAAGGGAGGCAAGGGTTCTGATCATGAATTGGAGCAGCTCTTGGGACCCTGTCTCTGTTCTGTTATCTCTCTGAGCCAGTTACCTCATCTGTAAAATGGGAATAATTCAATACCTGCCTCATCAGGTTATTTTAAAGAAAGCCCTATGGAGATGGGAGGATTTGCAATTTTTCTGGAATACAGAGGCAGTCACTCTCAAAGCTGTGTGCCAGCCAAGCCAAGCTGTGTCTGCATGTGGCTGCATATACTTATGTTAGGATAAGAGCTCTGGAGATGTTTCTGTTTCTACTTTTCTCTTCCAGGCCAAGAGAAGCTAGGAGTGGAAGGAGAGTGGCTCTTGAGGCTCTGTGATTCTTTAGGCTTGGGCTATTAGGGAGGGAGTCAGTTTCAGACTTTGTTTCTTCCCTCATCACTTACCCCTCCCCATCCTTTTCCTCCCATGTGGCTTCCTCCTTGGTTCAGTGCCCTCCCTTTCCCTAAGTGAAGTAGGAATTAGCGAGCAAGATTTGGCCCTTTGTGGACCCCATTTAGGCATGAAGACATAAGTACCTGAGAGCTGGGTCGGCTGTTGGGCAAATCATCTGGAGGTCCTCGTTCAGGACTCCACGTCCCTGTTTTCTGGAACATCTCTTGAGCACGCTGGGTCACCCAGGATGGACTTTCCTTCATGCCACCTTCGTGGGCTAAACTGGAAATGTGGGACAGAGAAATAAGCAGTAAGTCCCCCTGGGAGACTCGACAGATTCTGTGCCTACACCTCTCCTAAACATCGTATAATTTGGTTAGGAAATTAGAAATCCATATCATATTCCCTCTCTAAGACTGTGCAGTCCTGGAGAGCAGGATCTTCATGTCTGTGTAGATGCTCTGTGGATGTCTGCTAAACTGAAAGGAGAATGGTAGGGGGGTCCCCTGGTCTACTCCTCAGAACCTCCTTCCTCTGAGAGCAAGGCACCTTCTTGGCCTCTCATGTGCTCAGGGACCAGCAGGGGCAAAACACAGTGAGGAGCCCTTCCCCCCAGACTACCAGGCCCTTTCCTTACTCTCATCCCTGTCCATTGAAGAGGGAACCTAATATTCCCACTCTACTCCCTTGGATTTGCTCCCAATGTGGGCCATGGACCTTGAAATGCATGCCTCCTTCTGGGTAGACATGGTCCCTCACATTGTCTGGAGAAGGCATGTAATGACCAACCATATCCCTTTGGTAAGACAGAGATCCACCTGGCCTTACCAAATGCTCCACCTTGACACTTTGTTGGGCTGGGCAGTACTGACTGCCTTTCTGGCACTGTCATCTGACCAACTGCTACACTCTAGAACCAAGGTTTTTACCATGTACCCTACAGCTAGATCTTCCCCTCTGTGTTGTCTCCCCTAATCAGAAGGAGAACGCCTTGAACACAAGGACTGTTTTGCCTTTCTGTTTGTCAGCTGCTTAGCACACAGTAAGCTTTTATTTTTTATTTATTCTTTCAAAAGGCAGAACGTCAGAGGTGTATGTATGTGGGGTGCCTACTCTGGGCCATACTCACAGTCCTCCTTGATCCAGCTGGGAAGAGGGGAGGGCATTCTGACCAGGGCCACCCTCCTGAGTTGGGGATGGCGGCTCCATGCGCTGGAACATCAGTGGCGTCCGGTTCTGTGGGAACACATGATGATTCAAAGGGACATAAGGCCAGCCTGGTGTCTCAGCTGGGTGTCTGTGACTATGAAATAATCAAGATGTGGAGCTTGGAGGATCACATGTAAAAAGAGAGAAGGAGAGAGGTAAGGGAGAAGAGAGGAGGGAAAAAAAGAGGAAGAGAAGAAAACATAGAAAAAGTAGGAGTGGATGAGGGCAGAATCACTCCTCTATATTAAGAAGAAACGTCTGAAGCACAGACAGTGATCTCAGGGAGACTTCTCTGACTTGGGAAGGGGCTGAAGAAACTGTAGGAGAATCTTTCCTCAAAAAAAGGCTAAGTAAAGTTAAAGAAGTTTTTATTTCTGAGTCTCGAGATGGCTGAGGGAGGATATTTAATGTCAGTCTCCTAGGACACAAGTTCATCATTATAAGGAGATCTGTACTTTCTGCTTTCCAACTTCATTAAATATACAGTAGAAAGAAATTGTGAGGAATGGTTGTAAGGGAGATGCAGGTGAGATATCTAGGGAACTCCCAGAAGCCATAATTAGGGAGAAAAGAGTAACCAAAGCCTATGGAAGCTTCTCTCTAAATAGCCTCAAAACAAGGCAAGAGGATGAAGTCTGGGTCACCAGTGGAACCTCCCTCTTCTTCCCCTCCTAGATGAACAAGGAGATAATGATGCCCCCAGGCCCTCTCTGGCCTCCAGCTGAAGGGCCCCAGCTAGGCTCCCCCTTTGTAGCCAAACCGGGCCTATACTTGCCTGCTCCTCCCTCAGGGCCTGCAACTTCTTTGCCTTGCTCTGTCGGTAATACTCCATGATCATCATGGCTGCGTATATCTTTCCCACTGTCAAGTCTGTAGCTGTGGACAAATGGGACAAGCAGGCTCTGTGTGAGAGAGACCAAGGCTGTTCCCCAGGGCAGATCTCCAACCCTGTTCCAACCAATATCTTTTTGCCTTTCTGAAGAGCCCAAGCTCATTTCAGATGCTACTTGGGGCCCAAATAGAATCATAGGAATTGGAGGTAGAGGACCAGAGTAAAAAGGAAAGTAGCTAAGCTGGGATTGGAACCCAGGTTCTTTTACTCCAAATCTGGTGATCTTCCCACTCTCCCTGATGCCTCCCACTGTTCTCTGCTGCCTCAAAGAGTGTTAGGGCTAGAAGGTGCTTTTGAGATTATTTCGTCTGGGGTCAGGTCATTGCTTTGACCATTACTTTTTACTGCATGTCAGGAGGCAGGCATGTTGCTGTATTTATCTTTGGTTCCCACCATACCTCCACCCTCTTCAAACTTGGGGGAACCTGCCTGCTGTCTACCTGACCATTCTTCCAACACAGTTCCCCCACCCCATCCTTCTTCCTTTGCAGACTTTACAACATTAGCCCAGGAGCCTTCTCCAAAACTCCTACCCCAGAATAAGGAGCTGGCCCAGGGCCTCACGGTAGAGGCTGCTCTTCTCCTGGGGCCTGGAGGAAGTATTGGGAATCATTCTTACATTTGTGGGGAGTGACGAGGAGGTCAAGTGTCTTTTGTGAAAGGTTGGGCCAAATGGCCATCATCTCCTTCCGTAACTCAGCATCCATCTGCTGTTTGTCTGCTCCTCCTGTAAGATCAGCCAGAGAATACAGTGAATGTGGGGCTGGACTGGCAGCTCTCTGGCCCCACCCATTTGTCCCCCCGCTTCCTCCCCCCGACAAACTGACTTTCTGGTAGCAGCCCTTTCTCTAGTTCTAGGGGGCTGATTTGAGCCAGGCCTGTGCTGTCAGGTAGAACTTCTACCTGAGAAACTGGAAGTGACAGGGGCCTCAGGCTGGCAGGAGATTTCCAAGGGCTGAATGTTGAGTATGGAATTTAAACTTGGATATCTAAGCCCAAAGAGGATACTGGGGCAAGTCAGCAATGGGGCCTGAAATTCTACCTGCCTGCTGGACAGTTCCATCCAGGATGGACCAACATCTTCAACACCTCATCTGTCTAAAACTGACTTTTGCTTCCCCCCAGTGCCTGCTTCTGCCCAAAGCACCTTTGTCCTTTCAGTCTTCCATGATTATGCTGTCAGTCACTTTTGACTTTCTTCCCTATCACATCCCATATCAAACAGTTAACAAGTCTTGGCATTTCTATCTTTGAAATGACTCAAGCTTGTTCCCTCCTCTCCACTGTTAGCACAGTGTTTGGCATTCAGCAGGTGCTTAATAAATAAGTCAGGTCTTTATCTCATCTATATTATTGTAAGGTCCCCCTAATTGGTCTGCCTCTAGTCCTCATGCAGTTTACTCTGCATACCAGTACCTGAAGTAATCTTCCTAACACATTGCTGTGGTTGAATCCATCCTATTTCAAAACTTGCTGATACCCCATTTTTTACTAGATAAGGTTTAAACTCCTTTCCCTGTCCTCTCACAGTCTGATTCCCATCCACCTGTCCTTCCCCATTCCTATCTTTTCTCATTTTAACTAAAGTGGCCTAGTCTGTATTCCCTGTTCTTGCCCCCCCTTTTGTTAGATCCATGCCTTTGCCTACCTCACCTTTGCATCTCCATCTGTTGAGATCTTTGAGGCTTACCTCAAGCCACCAAGTCTTTCTTGAGGCCTTCCCTAGCACCCTGGGGTGAAAATGATTTCTCCTTCTGCAAATACCCTGTTCCATTATATCCTCTCATGTCTTACTTGAGTACATGTTACATTGTTCTCTAGTAGAACATGAACCCCTTGAGTATGGGATCTTTTACACTGCCTACAGGAAGCAGGCACCATCAGTCTCAATACTGGGTAAGCACAGAACTCTAGAGGTATGGGGTAGTCAACCCTGTTGGGGAGAATGTCCCAGTCAGCCAGATTGCACACCCAGTAGGCCTGGCTGAAGAGTGTACCCCATGGCTAGTGAAATGAAGCTCAAAGGCAAAATGCCCTTCAGAAGTCTCCCTGTTAGGGAAAAGGCTGTGACTGCACACGTGACTGCACTGCTGAGGCCAGTGGCTCAGTCCTAAGGTCTCAAAGAATTGTGGTGCTGGGATTTTGGGAGCAAAACACCTTCACAAGGAGATAGGCCCCCAAGAAGGGAAACCTGATGAGAAGAGCCACAATGAATACCCACAGCCTCGGCACCACCCTCTCCTTTCTGCCTGCCCATCACCTTCTCTCTGAGACTACTTCTCATTTACTCTGAATAGATCTTGTCTGTAGGTTGTCTCTTCCATTAGGACATGGGCTCCTGGTGGGAAGGGATCATGTTTTTGTCTTTCTGTATATGCTCAGTGCTCAGCCCATGCCTTGGCCAAAATAAGCATTTAACAGGGAGGTGGTATAGTGTATATAATTCATTGGACCTGGAGTCAGGACAGACTTGAATTTAAATCTGCCCTCAGACCCTTATTAGCTGTGTGAACCTGGACAAGCCTCTTAACTTCTCTCTTCCCCTACTTTATTCACCTAGAAAGTGAGGATAATAACAGCCCCAACGACTCTCTTAATGATCTCTTAATTGCCAGATCTAAATGTCTTTTCTCAGTCATCATCCTTCTTGGCCTCTCTTAGCCTCTGACATTATTGATCACACTTTTCTCCTGGATACTCTGCTCTCTAGATTTTTTTCCTTACTTTTTTTTTCTTTTTGGAGGGGTAAAGGCAGGACAATTGGGGTTAAGTGACTTGCTCAAGGTCACATGGCTAGTAAGTGTTTGCTCTCTAGATTTTTGTGACACTGCGCTGTCCTTATTCTCGTTCTGTGTGATGGCTCCTTCTCATTCTCCTTTGATGGATCTTTATCCAGGCCACATTTATTAACTGTGGGTATCCTTTTAAAGTCCATGCTTGGCAGTCTTCTTCCTTGTACTCCCATTGATTCAATTATCATTTTTAGGTAGATCAATCTCAGATTTTTTTTCTAGTCTTAGCCTTTTTTCCTGACCTCCAGTCACATCATCAACTGCCTTATTGGGCATCTCCAACTAAATGTCCCATAGACATCTTAAACTCAGTATGTCCACAACTAAACTCATTACCCATATCCCTAAATTCTCATTTCTTCCAACTTCCATTGAAGACATCAACATCTTCCCATTTATCCAACATCACAGCTCAGGTGTCACCTGGGGTTCCTCACTCTTACCCCACATATCCAACCTGTTGCCAAGTCTTTCCTACCTTCTCAACATTTATTTTTTTCCAGAGCCACCTCTCAGGGGAAGGCCCTCATCACCTTATGCCTGTACTACTGCCATAGTCAACTGGTTGGTCTGAAGTGTCTCCCTACTCCAGACCATCTTCCTTCAGCTGTCACAGTTATTTTCCAAAGCATATGTTTGACCATGCCACTCTCCTACTCAATAAACCCTAGTGGTTCCCTATAAAATCTCTGTTTGGCTTCGGAAGCTCCTCATAATCTGGCCCTTCCTTACCTTTCTAATCTTTCTAATTTCCTTCCCTCTACATAATTCTACAGTCCAGCCACATCTGGTTCCTTGTTATTCCTCAAACAGGATGCTCCATCTTCCATCTTCATGCCTTTGGCTGTCTCCCATGCCTGGAATGCTCTCCTTCCTCCTCTCTGCTTCCTGGTTTCCCCAGGTTCCTTCAATATCAGCTCCTGATCTCCTCTACTGTGACTTCCCTTCGATATTACCTCCAGTTTGCCTTGTATGGGGATACACATAGTTGTTTGCACGTGTTATCTCCCATATTAGATTGTGAGCTCTGTGAAGGCAGGGCTGTATTTTTACCCTTCTTTATTTCCATAGCCCTTAGCACAGTGCCTGGCACACAGTAAGTGCTTAATAAATGTTTATTGGCTTGACTTGGATTTGTGAATAGAAAGCTTCAAAGATGGTGGCAGTAACATGGGGAGCTGTTGTTCTGGAACTGAAGAACTGGTTGCTGAGGAGAGAACCCTGGAAGAGGTTATCGCTCACAGCAAAACTACTCAACTCCTCTGTCACTTTTGTTCTCTCCATAGAGGAGGATGCTCTTTAGATTGGAAAGGACCAAACACAAAGAGCTAATAGAGAGCAGACCCCCAAGGTAAGTATGGAGAGAGCAAGAGAGTACCTAAATGCCCTAGAAGAATTTAAAACAGCACAAGAGCTTTACCCTGGGATACTGAGAGAGCCTGCAGATATGAATGCTGAGCCTTGAGAGGTGATCTTTGAAAGATTATGGAGAAGTAGAAAGGGTCAAATGGAAAAAAAGAAGGAGGAGGAGAAAGAAGAGAAGGAGGAGTCACAAATCATAGGCTAGTGAGCTTGACTTTAATAGGCAGATAAAGTCCAGAATGTATGGAGCAGGATGGCTCAAGAACATTTTGAAAAGGAAGTAGTGATCACAAAAAACCAGAACAGCATCATCAAGAATAGATCGATTGAGCAAATATTAAGCACTGACTGTGTACCAGGCACTGTGCTATGTGCTGGGGTTTTAAAAACAAAGATGGAGGGGAGGCTAGGTGGCACAGTGAATAGAGCACCAGCGTTGGAGTCAGGAGGACCTGAGTTCAAATCTGGCCTTAGACACTTAACACAAACACAAAACTAGTTGTGTAACCTTGGGCAAGTCACTTAACTCCAATTGCCCTGTCCTCCCCCCTCCAAAAAAACCAAACCAAAACACAACCCCAAAGATGGAACAGTCTCTGCCTTCATGGAGCTAACATGGGAGGTGGGGGAGGGGCAGGAGATATGACACTTTCACAAATAAATATAGTACAAAGAAAACTAAGTAAAGAAAAAGCACTGGACAGATCAGTGAAGGCTTCATGGAGGAAGTGGACCCTGTGTTGGGACTTGAAGGAAGGCAAAGATTCTAATGGGAAGAGATGATTTAGGAGTGTGTTCCTCTGCCAATGCATGAGACAGAAGATGGAGTATTGGGGCTGGGGAATGGCTAAAATGTGGAATTTGTAAAGGGGAGTGGATTAAGTAAAACTAAAAAAGGTAGCAAGCATTTATTAAATCCTTAGGGTGTGTCAGCCATAGTGCCACGTGGTGGGTCTATGAAGAAAGGCAAATATCCCCCACCTCCCTCCCAAACCACCCTAAAATCTCTGCTTTCAGGGACTTTATACATACATACATATCACACACACACTATATATATGTTATACACACATATACATACATATTTGCATATATATGTTTATAGACTAATGAAGGAGAGAACATGCAAATATGTAGGCACTCAGGTATACATATATGCACAAGATAGAGACAGAGTATATTAAGATAATTTGAAAGTGGAAAGCATTAGCAACTGGGGAGACCAACTAGGGAGACCTCCTAAAGAAGGTGAAATTTGAGCTGAGCCTTGAAGATGTCAGTGAAACTAGGAGGCAGAGATGAGGGGGCAGAACATTCCAGGAATGGGGAACAGTTAGTACCAAATAGGAGATGGGGCATCACATGTGAGGAAATTTGAGTAGAGTCATGCTTTTGGATTTATGTAATTTTTTTTTTGAAGGGGGGAAGGCAAGACAATTGGGGTTAAGTGACTTGCCCAAGGTCACACAGCTAGTTAGTGTGTCAAATGTCTGAGGCTGAATTTGAACTCAGGTCCTCCTGACTCCAGAGCCAGTGCTCTATTCACTGTGTCATCTAGCTGCCCCCATGCTTTTGGATTGCAGAGTGTATGGAGGGGAGGGAGTAAGGTGTGAGCAGTACCAAAAAGTCAGAAGAGTCCAAGTTATGAAGAACTGGAAATACCAAACAGAGGACTTTATGTTTGATCTTGGAAGACACAGGGAACCCCTAGAGCTTTCTGAGAAAGGGGTGAGTGATATGGTCAGATCTACAACTTGGAAGACTCACTTTGGCACCCAAGTGGAGTATGCATTACAGTGACGAGGGCCTTGAGGCAGGTAGACCACTTATTGCATTTGTCTGAGAGCGGTGATGAAGGCCTCAATTAAACTTGTAACTATATGAATGGAGAGAAGAGGACATATACAAAAAATATCTGTGAAGGTAGAAACAGCAAGATTTGTCAGGGGATTAGATATGTGGGAGAATTGAGGAGGTTTTGAGATGGAGTATCTGGGGGGATGATGGTGCCCTTGAAAGTGATAGAGGAATTCAGAAGTAGAGAGTGTTTAGGGGAAAGATCATGAGTTCTGTTTGGGGACAGGAAATCAAGTTGGAGATTTGTAACTGTAGCTCAGTAGAGAGACAAGGTAGGGCTGGAAATATGAATGTGCATAAAAAGATAAGTGGACTTATGGGCATTGAGGATATCGCCAAGTGGGATAGAATAGAGTGAAAAGAGAAAGGGGTCTTACACAGGGCCTTGGGGGATACCCATGGTTAGTGGGCATGGCCTGGATAAAGATCCAGCAAAAAGAGACTGAAGAGTCATCAGATAATAGGAGGAACACTAGGAGAGAGCAGTGTTATGAAAATTTAGGAAGGAGATTGTATCTAGAAGGAGAAGATGATCGATAGTATCAATGAAGATTGAGAAAATACCATTAGATTTGACGGTTAAGAGATTGTTGAAGATTGTTTAGAAGAGAGTGAGAAGAAAGGGAATGGAGGCACCTAGCATAGACAGCTTTCTTGAGAAAGTCAGCCATGAATGGGACCATGGTTAGTTAGTGGGGGCGAGTTGTTCAAATGAGGGTTTTTTTAAAAACTTTTGTTTGTGCATATAGGGGAGATATGGGCACATTTGTAGATAGCAGGGGGATAACCAGTAGCTAGAGAGATTCAAGGTAAAGAGAGAACAGAGATGATAATGGGAGGAGGCAATTTGCTGACAGAGCCCAGAAACATAGGATCAAGGGTGCATTTTGAGGGACTGGCCTTGGCAAGGAGAAACACCACTTCATCTGAGACTGTAGTGAAAGAAGAGATTGTGTAGGAAGATATTTGAGTGATTTGAGATGAGGAGGAGTGGAGAGGCAGCTCTCAGTGATTAGTCTTGATTTTTTAGGTGAAATATAAGATAAGTCCTTGGCTGAGAGGTTGGGGTAAAAGGGATATTGTGAGAGGGTTGACAAGAAAAGTCAGTGCAGTTAGAAGAGGCCACTGGTAACTTTGGAGAGAGTAGTTTGAGTTGAGTGGGGACAGAAGCCAGATTGTAAAAGACTATTAAGTGAGTAACCAAAGGAAGCTGAGGAATGTCTTTAAACAACCTAATAAATAGCAAGGCTGGAAGACAGATAAAGTCTAGATCACCAGTGGAGCCTCCCTTTTCTTTCCCTCCTAGATGAACAAGGAGGTAGAGATACCCCAGGCCTTCCCTGGCCTCCAGCTGAAGGGCCCCAGCTAGGCTTCCCCTTTGTGACCAAGCTGGTCCGGGCTCTAGCAGTCCTGGGCCTATACATGCCTGCTCCTCCCTAAGGGCCTCTAACTTCTTTGCTTTGCTTGACATTACTCAATGATCATCATGGTTGAGTAAATCTTTCCTGTTAGTGGTGAATAAATGGAAATAGTGAATGTAGGTAATTTTTTTCAAAAAGTTTGCCATTGAAAAGGAAGAAAACTAGGGGCAGAGCTGATCATGCCAGACTAACCCATTTCCCTTTTTGGACAGGGTTAGTACATTGGCAGATGAAGGAAATATCACAGATGTAGGCTGCAAAGATTCTAGTGAAGTATTTGCCAGAGTTTCTCATGTTTTTCTTTTAGAGAAGATGGAGAGATGAGGGCTTAGACAACGGGACAGTTAGGTAGATTAGTTCAATAACTGGACTCAAAGAGTGATTAGTTGATATCAACCTGCTGGCAGGTTACCTCTATACTACTGGACATTGTTATTATTGACTTGGACAGATCAAAGAATCATAGAAGGACAGAACCTGAAGGTTGGAATCCCTTCTTCAGTGGCTATTTAAGTCTATCCCATACACATGAGAATTCCAGATTAGAATTAGAAAGAGAAGGGAGAATTAGAATTTCTACAATTAGAAAGAAAAGGGAGGAGGGAAAAAGGATTTATATAGAGCATAGTATGTACCAGGCATGGTGTTAAGCACTTTTAAATAAGTATTATTTCAGTTGATCCTCACAACAACCCTGTGGGCTGGGTGCTATTTTTATCCCCATTTTAGCAGTTGAGGAAACTGAGGCTGATAGAGGTTAAGAGACTTGCCCAGAATCACCCAGCTACTAAGTGTTTGAAGTGGGATTTGAACTTAGGTCTTTCTTTTTCTTTTCTTTTCTTTTCTTTTCTTTTCTTTTCTTTTCTTTTCTTTTCTTTTCTTTTTTGGAAAGCGGAAGGCAGGGCAATTGGGGTTAAGTGATTTGCCCAAGGTGTAATGGCAATGGAATTTGAACCCCACAATGGGATGAACTTGTTGACATGACAAGAAGGGGCTGAACTGGGAGGAACTGGTGCGGTGGACAGAGAGTGAAGCCCGAGCAGAAAGAGGCCTGAAGAAATTCTGGGAGCCAGCAAATGGAGGCTGTTGCTACTGCTGGAGAGAGAGAAATGAGAACTGAGGATTGAACTGGGAGGAAGCATGACTGTGGTGTTGGTATTTGGTCTGTCTATTTTGATGTTTTTTTGTCAGATTCATCTGTTGATGGAGGACGTTGCCATTGTTGCAGAAGTCCTGGGACTTTGCAACTTTGGTTTCAGAACTTTGGTTCAGAAACTTTGCAACTTTGGTTTCTGAACTTTGGTTCAGAAGCCCTGAAAGAGGATTTTCTTGTATGTTCCTCCCTCCTGGAGGAGGGTCTTGTTGATGTTTTCAGGGGTCCTAGGACTGTACTGATGATTTGTGCTAATTCCTTGGACCTTGTTGTTGGGTCTAGGTTGATTTTACAGGTAGAGAGTGAATTGATGAGGATGCCAGCAATGTGTATCTATGTTGTGTCTTGTTAAGCCTTGTCTTCCCAGGAACAGAAACTGCTGAGAACTCACCTTGGGTCAAGATGAAGAAAAGACCTCTCCTTGGGCATTGAATGCTGTGATGATATTGTAACTTAGTTGTGACCTAGGGGTGGATGGCCTTTGTGTTTTGTAACTGACCAAATGGATGTACTTTGTTTATGATTGGAAACTAATCTCCAATTGAGACTACCCAGGGGTGGAATGCTTTTGACTTTTGTACTTTGTGATTGAAGTGAGAACTTAGTAAATGTTACTTACTAACTTACTATGTTACTTACTAACTTACTTGCTTACTTACTTACTTAACTACAAAATACAGTTACCCTGGTATTTTGATTTTCTCTTCTCTGTGAATGTTTTGCCTTAATCTGTTACTGAATAAATGGAGAGTTACTATGCTTATAACCAAAACCTGGAAGTTGCTTGTGCTTTGCCATTACATAAGGTTACATGGCTAGTAAGTGTTAAGTGTCTGAGGCTGGATTAGAACTCAGGTCTTCCTGACTCCAGGACCAGCACTCTCTCCACTATACTACCACCTGATATCATAACACATCTGACTAGTCATTCAGCTGTATTTTCAAGACCTGTAAGGCAGGATAATTCACTGCCTCTCAAGGCATTCCCCCTCCCCCCACCCCGCCCATTTCACTTTGGAAAGCTCTAATAATTAGGAAGTTTTCCTGACATACAGACCTAAGCTAGGCTCCTTGCAACTTCCTCCCTTTGCTCCTGGCTTGGTCCTCTGCAGTCAAACAGCAGTCTAATCCTTTCTCCATAAGACAAACTCTTCAAATACTTAAAGATAGCTAATGTTATCCCCTGAATTTTCTCTTCTTCGGTCTAAAAACTCCAAGTTCCTTAAAACGATTCTTTTTTTTCTCCTTTCTTTTTGGAGGGCAGGGCAATTGGGGTTAAGTGACTTGCCGAATGTCACATGGTTAATAAGTGTTAAGTGTCTGAGACTGGATTTGAACTCAGGTCCTCCTGACTCCAGGGAGGGTACTCTATTCTCTGCACCACCTAGCCACTCCCAAATGATTCTCATATGACATCGGCTTAAGGCCCTTCACCATACTTGTTAGATACTCTCTGGCTTATCAATATCCTTTTTAAAACATCCATGCTCTGAATTCAACACAGTATTATAGAAGATGCCTTGGGAAGGCAGAATACAAGGGTATTTTCACCTCCCTGTTCCTGGAATTTATGCCCCTCTTAATTCAGCCCAAGACTGAATTAGCTTTTTTTTTTGAGGGAGAGGAGGGTCTGCTACATCACCCTGCTGACTCTCCTTGGGCTTGTAGCTCTAAAATTTCCAGATCCTTTTCAGAACAACTGCTTTTTTAGTCACATTTCCCCTCATATTATACTTGTAATTCCTTTTGTGCCCAGTGTAAAAATTTTCATTTACCTCTACTGAGTTTCATCTTATTAAATTCTGCCCAATGTTCTGCCCTTTTAAGGTCCTTTTGGACCTAATTCTGTCATTTAGTGTGTTGACTACTCTTCCTTCCCAGCTTCATATTATTTGAAAATGTGATGAGTATAGCATCCATGCCTTTATCCAAATCATTCATAAAAAATGTTAGCACATATCCAAGCATAGATCCCTGGAGACTTTTGTGTTGACATCAAACCATTAACAACCACTCTTTTAATATGGCAACCTATCCTATTTAGAATCCGTCTGATTTTATCAGCATCATGGTTCATATCTTTTCATCTTTTCCATAATATGGGGATATTCTACCAAAAAATGTAAATCATGTCTATAGAATTCCCTTCATCTGTTGGTGAAATCTGTCAAAAAATGGAAATGAGGTTAGCCTGGCATGACCTATGCTTGATGAAGCAATGGTGGCTCCATTCTCTTTCCCATCTAGGATCACCAATCATCTCTTTAATGATCCATTCTAGCCTTACCCTAGGAATCAAAGTCAGGCTCACTGACCTATAGTTTACAAACTGTTTTTTTTCCCTCTTTTTGAAAATTAGAACAGCATTTACCCTTCACTGATCTAAAGGGACCACTTTCATGTTTGCTCAAATATTAGTATCATGGTTCTCTCAGGACCCTTGCTTGTAGTCACCTGGGTGAAGTGCCTTGAATTCCTAAGGGAACAGTGAGGGACTCTTACTAGTTCCTATCTTGGGTACTGACTCATTTTTGTTTTGTCATTTTCAGTGTAAGGGTCATCTCTTCTTTGCAAAGAAAACAAACGAAACATGAATGAGCAGTGCTGCCTTCTTCCTATGGTCACTTATCATCTCATTCTCCATCAGCAAGGTTCCTATCCCTTCTTTGTTCCTTTTTCTCACAACATAGTAAAAAAAGCATCTTTTTATTGGCCTCAGTCCCCTTTCCAGCTTTTTGGCTTATTCTGAGGTTTAGAATTCCAGGCATTTTTATAGGACCATGCTACATTCTTATTCATTCTCTGTTACCTGGTTTTGCTTTCATCTTCTATATTTAAAAATATTCCAAACCAAAAAACAACTAAGCTGGTTGGTGAGTTCCCTGTGCCTCTGCATTGGTTTCTTAAAAATACACACATAGTGTATTCCTCATTGGGATTGTTTCTCTATGACTTTAGGATATTGTTCTTGAACATCTCTCATCCCTCTGGGGCTGATTTCCTAAAGGCATACATAGATGGTATGCTTATCAAATTTGCATCTGGTACGACGTTGGAAGCGAGAACTAATATGTTGTGTTCTAAAATATCTAAATAGGCTATAAGGATGATGGGTTAAATGTATTTAGATGAAATTTAGTAGAGGTAAAGATAAAGTACTGTATCTGGTCACACATTACTGGGTGACCCTGGGTAAGTCACTTAACTCTGTTTTCTTCAATTTGCCACCTGTAAAATGAACTGGAGAAGGAAATGGCAAACCATTCCAGGATCTCTGCTAAGAAAACCCCAAATGGGGTCACGAAGAGCTGGACATGACTGAAAAATGACTGAATAACAACAAAACTACATCTGGGGTCAAATAATCAACTTTAGTAAATACAAAATATGGAAAGCATGGCTAGATAACAGTTCACATTAAAAGGCATTTGAGTTCCAATGTACTGAAAATTAAGTAAATTAGCGATTCAACATGGCACTCCAAAAAAACCAATGCTATTTTAGGCTATTATTATTTAGGCTATTTTAGAAGCAATTCAGTATAGCACCCCCAAAATTACTAATGCTCTTTTAGGCTATTAAGAAAAGCATAATGTTCAGAACAAGGGAGGAGATAATCTTATTTTTTTTTCTGCCTTCAGAGTCATAGCTAGTTGACAAAACTTAGAGGGTGCCTACAATGCTACCTGGAAGGCTACCTCTCTCCCATCAGCCTCCAGGCTCTTCCTTCAGCCATATGGAAATTTCAAGAGGTGGTAGGGTATGCTTCTTTCTCCTGGAAATTATACCCTAGGTAAGTTCCCTAGCCTCTATGTCCTGTTGTACTTCCTTTGTGCACAAATTCCTAGTTATGGCTCTGGAGTGCTGTGTTCAGTCCTGGGTGCTGAATTTTAGGAAGGATATTGATAAACTGGAGAGCATTCAGAGGAAGGCAAACAAGATGATGGGGAACCTCAGAATCCTATCATGGGAGGATAGTTGAAGGTACTAGGGATGTTTAGCTTGGAGAGGACTTGGCACTATCCTCAGAAACTGAAAGGCTATAGGGCTGTCATGGGGAAGAGGGACTAGATTTGCTTTGCTTGGCCCTTGAGGATAGAACTCAGAGCAACAGAGGAGGAGGCAGAGAGGCAAGTTTATGCAATATGAAAAACAGCTTCCTAATAATTAGAACGATCTAGAAGTAGGATTGACTGACTCTGGAGGTAGGGGTTTTTCCTTCACCTTAGGTCTTAAAGTCTGGGCAGTCACTTGTTGGAAATAACAACAATAATAGCTGGTATCATGCAGCATTTTGAGGTTTGTAAAGCACTCTATACAAATTATCTCATTTAATAATTACAGTGACCCCATGAGGTAGGCACAGGTATTACGACCCCCATTTTGTAGATAAGGAAGGAGGCTCAGCGAAGTTGTGACTGACCTGTGGTCACACACCTACTAAGTGTAGTTGGGATCCAAACCCAGATCTCTACTGTCCCCAAGTCCAGTATTCTTTCCACTATCCCACATTGTGTTTATATTTCTGTAGAGGGCATTCTTGGTCAGGTTGAAATAGCTAATAGATTGTTGTTAAGTTATTGAGTCATGTCTAACTCTTTGTGACTTCATGGACTATAGAACACCAGGCTTTTCTATCCACTATCTCCTGAAATGTGTCCAAGCTCATGTTCATTGCTTCCATGACACCATCTACCCATCTCATCCTCCGCCATCCCCTTTTCCTTTCGTCTTCAATTTTTCTCAACATCAGGGTCTTTTCTGATGATTCCTGTCTTCTCATTATGTGGCCAAAGTGTTTAAGCTATAGCTTTAGTATTAGTCCTTCTAGCTAATAGCCTGAATTAATTTCTTTAAGTATTTACTGATTTGATCTCCTCACTGTCACTTTCAGAAGTCTTCTTCAGCACCACAGTTCTAAAGCATCAAGTCTGTGGTGCTCAGCTTTCCTTATAGTCCAATTCTTATAGCATATATTGCTACTGGAAAAAACATAGCTTTGTTGGCAAAGTGATATGTCTGTTTCTTAGTATACTGTATAGATTTGCTGTAACTTTCCTTCCAAGGAGCAAGAGTTTTCTCTTTAAAAAAATTTTTATGGCTATAGTTGCTATCTGCAGTGGTCTTTGAGTCCAAGAATATAAAATCAGACATGGATTCTATTTCTTCTTCCTCTCTTTTCCAGGAAGTGATGGGACCATGGCCAAGATCATGGTTGTTTTTTTTTCCTTTTTGAGGTTAAGCTTCAAGCCAGCTTGCACCTTCATCAAGAGACTTTCTTAATTCTTCTTCACTTTCTGCCATCAGAGTGGCATCATCTGCATATCTGAGATTGTTGATAATTTTTCCTATCAACCTTAAGTCTGGGTTTTGATTTGTCCAGTTTGGCATTTCACATGACGTACTCTGAATAAAAGTTAAATAAATAACATGACAATATGTAGCCTTGCTGTATTCCTTTCCCAACCTTAAACCCATCAGTGGTTCCATGTTTGGTTCTAACTGTTGCTTTTCAGTCCACATATAGGTTCCTTAGGAAACAAATAACATAATGTGGTCCTCCCATCTCTTTTGATAACTTGCCAGATTTTGTTGTGATCCACACAAAGGTTTTAGTGCAGTCAATGGAGAAGAAGTAGATGTTTTTCTGGAACTCCCTTACTTTATCTATAATCATGCTGGCAATTTGATCTCTAGTTCCTTTGCCTCTTCAAAAACCAGCCAGTTCTTCTGGTAAGTCTTGGTTCACAGATTGCTGAAGCCAAGCTTACAGAATTTTAAGCATAACCTTGCTGGTATGGGAAATGATCATAATTTTCTGGTAATTTGAACATTCTTTGGAATTGCCCTTCTTTAGGATTAGGACATAAAATTATCTTTTCCAATATAGTGACCACTGCTTAGTTTTCCAAATTTGCTAGCGAAGAGTGCAGCATTTTAGCAGCAGCATCTTTTAGGGTTTAAAGTAGCTCAGCTGGAATTACATCACCTCCACTAGCCTTATCTTTAGTAATGCTTCCTAGGGCCCGCTTTACTTCATTCTCCAGGATGTCTGGTTCTAGGTCAGTAACCACACTATGGTGGTTATCAATAGTGTTAAGATCTTTCTTGTATGGCTCTTCTGTATGTTCTTGCCACCTATTCTCAATCTCTTCTACTTCTGTTAAGTCCCTACCATTTTTGTCTTTTATCATGCTGATTTTTACATGAAATGTTCCCTTGATATCTCTCATTTTCTTGAAGAGATCTCATCTTTCCCATTGTATTGTTTTCTTCTATTTCTTTGCATTGCTCAATTAAGAAAACCTTCTTGTCTCTCCTTGATATTCTCTAAAATTCTCCATTCAGTTGGGTATATCTTTCCTTTTCTCCTTTACTTTTTGCTGTCCTTCTTTCCTTAGCTATTTGTAAAGTCTCATCAGAAAGTCATTTTGCTTTCTTGCTTTTTCTGTCCATAGGCACTCTACCACATATAATCCCTTAAATCTATTCATCACTTATATTCATAAAGGATGTTATTTAGGTCATGCCTATATTATCTGATGGTTTTCTCTACTTTTCTCAATTTAAATATGAAATTTTTAATAAGAGGCTTATGATCTGAACAATAGTTAGTTGACTAAATAGATCTTCTCCACCTTTGACTGTAAAGCTGTAATCAATCTGATTTCAATAGTGACCATCTGATGATGTCGATATGCCTTTTGGGTTATTGAAAAAGTATGAGACCAGCAAGTTATCTTGACAAAACCCTTCTAGTCCTTGCCCTGTTTCATTTTGGACTCCAAGGTCAAACTTGTCTGTTATTTCAATTATCTTTTTATTTCCTACTTTAGCATTTCCATTCCCATATGATGAATATGGCATCTTTCTTTTGGTGTTATTTCTAGGTCTTCATAGAAATGATCAACTTTGGCCTCTTCAGCATCACTGGTTAGAGCATAGATTTATATTACTCTAATGCTGAATGGATTGCCTTGGATTTGAAAGATATAATGCTGTTATTTTTGAGATTATACTCCAGCATTGCTTTTTGTACCCAATTGACCATGAGGGCTAGTCAATTTCTTCTAAGGGATTCTTGCCCACAGTAATACATATAGTGAGCACCTGAATTAAATTCACTTATTCCCATACATCTAAGTTCTCTGACACCTAAGGTGTCAATGTTTAATCTTTCCATTTCCTATTACATCCAGCTTACCTTGTTTACAGATCTTACATTCCAGGCTTCTATGTGAAATTGATCTTTACAGAATTGGGCTTTCCTTTCATCACCAGACACATCCGCAGCTGAGTTTCTTCTCAGTTTTGACCCATCCCTTTCATTAGTAGCAGATACTCTGCCTTCTCCAATGGCATGTTGGACACCTTCCTACCTGAGGGGCTCATCTTCTGATGCCATATCTATGATCAATTTAATACTCTCCATGGGGTTTTCTTAGCAAAGATACTGAAAGGGTTTGCCAGTTCCTTTTCCATTAGGTCCCCTTTTGTCAGAACTCTCCACTGTGACCTGTCCATCTTGGGTAACCCTACATGGCATAGCTCATGATTTCACCGAACTATGCAAGCCCTTCCACCACAACAAGACAATGATCCAGGAGTGGGGCTCTCAAGATATCCTCTGAGTTTTGAGACTCAGGAAACTGCTCTTTGTAAGCTCTACTTTCTTATTCCCTTTTCACAGTCTCCCATTCCTTCAGCCCCCATTGTCCTTCACTTTGTCTGTTACCCAGCCTGGACCTTGTGGCCAGTTACATTAGTACTTACACCTGTATTGCCAGTTCCCAATTGTGAGTAACATCTTCTGTCTGCAAGAGAGTTGATTGGGTTCACTAGATTCATGTTCTCTAATGGTAGCTGGACTTTCCTTTTATTTATCTTTGGTCAAATTTCTGTCTCATTTTCTATGATAGTTGCTCTCACTTTTTTCCTTTCTTCAGCTTCCAAACTTGATTACTTTCCTGGACTCTCAATTTTTTAATACAAAGGCTGACTTGAGTTCTCCATACTTCCATCCTCTCCCACCCCCCAAAATCTCTCTTCATCATCACACATCCTCTCCTCTTTCTCCTGGGCCTCCATGGATAAGAAGGACATACCTTTGCCAGATGGATGGATGTCTGGGGTTATGGGTTATGGATGCAGTGTATGGCCATGGAAGAGGATGAAGCAAAAACAGGTGCTACCCAGGTGGACATGAACAAGTAGCTTGGTCTTCCAACTAGGTGAGTCCCCCAGCTAACTCTGGCTTCAGACCAAGTCTTGCATGAACGATCACAACCATCACATCATTGCTCAAGGGGCAAGTTTTTACTGAAGTTCAGTAAAACTGTACTTCATCACACAGCACTCCAAGACAAACATTTTCTCTAAAGGCAGGGATCCCAGAATGTTGGATCAGTAGATTTTCCCTCCAATGGGAGTTTGAAGGAGTCTAGCAAAGGTCCTGCTATGTACCCGGCAGACAAGGGCAGTTCATGGGTCTCTGGCGTCCAATTAATGTCCCTAACACTGCATAGAAGATGTTCCCTGGAGAGGTCCCTAAGGACACCTTGATTGAATGTTCTCTTTTTTAGGAGTTTGGGGTGTTTGGGGCTCTGATATGAGTTTTCCTATCTCTTTCCCTTCTCCTGGCTAGGCCATTCATCCACATCTACCTGTTCTTCAGGTAGTCAATGGGATCTTTGAGTAGAGATACTCTGTCCTCCCAAAACATAAACTAGGATCCATTCAGCTTCTATTCAGTCTGGCATGGGAAGAGCAACACCTATGACCCTTTTGTGTGGGTCCAGTTAGGACTGCCTTTCTTAGCCCATTAGGTCTCAAAGGGGCCATTGAACATCTCCCCACATCCCCCCAAAGCCTTTCTGCCTTTCAGAGGAGCAAGGCCATGGCTCCCATCTTTCTCAACCCCTTTTTTACCTTTGGCAATTTTAATGTCTAGAGCTGTCCGGATCAGGGCCATGAGAGTAGAGTTGAAATGAACCGTGTTGTCATCTGCAACAGGCAAATCCATTCGCAGAAGTCTCTGCGGAGAGTCAACATGGAACCAATCAGCCCAGTGCCCCTTTTGTTGTCCCCTGTATCTTCAGCTCCCTCCAGAATGCATTTCAAAAACCAAAGAACAGCAGGAAGAACTCTGAGATGGGCCAGGTACCTGGAGGTTACACATAGTCCCCATTTTTTTTTTTCTGGTGAAGGGAGAGCCAGGCAGTGGCTAGCTCCTGGGCTCCTATCTTCTGTCTGAGAGGAGAGATCACTCCTTTGTGGTGGTCTGCTTGAGCCTCATTCTGCATAAGGCAGGGAATGCCTTTTGTCTGTAGCACCTTTAATCATCCTCACAAACCCAGAACCCTGCAATCCTTGGACCTACTCCATCCCGTTACCCTCAGGTCTTCCTATGCCTTGGCCCAACAGAGTTCTTCCTGGATGGCTCAATTCAGATCAAACTCCAAAGAAAAAGAGAACATGTCTAGAAGCCTCACAGACCCATTTCTGGGGGAGTACATGCAGGCAGCGGAGGCAGAGGCAGAAGCACAGAGCACATGGGCCAAGGGATGGGCAGGAGTACCCTCCAACTTGGGCCAGACTGTGTAAGATCGGACCAGACCATCACGCGCTACATTCCCTCTGAGAAGATGCTCAGTGCGCATGCAGGTGGGCAGGCAGGTGGATGGTTACACAGGCCGCTGGCCCTAAGGAGGAGGAAGGTGGGGCCATGCAGGGCATGCAACGTGGAACACCAAGCACCACACAACAGCCATGGACAAGGCGTCACAGACAGGAAAGCATCCACATGGAATCTTGAGACTCATTCATAGCTCCCATAGAGATCAGTATTCAGTGATAGGTCCAGATTTCGGCTCAGTGCAATGGTGGGGGTGGGAGTGGGAGTGGGGGTGGGGTCTGCTCCCTAGGTCCCAAGTAAGGGCACTATTCCAAGGTGCTAGGTGTTGTGGACGGGAAGGATGGCCAGGTCAGGTTGTAAGTGGCATGGAGATGGTGTTGGGGTGTGAGGCCCACCAGGGGATTGAGACACTGAGCCCACTGTCCTTAGTGGGACAGTTAGCAAGAAACAGGAAGATGAGGAGTTAGGGATGGGAAATCCAGAGACATGAACCCAGTCAGGAAGGAGAGGGAGAGTCACAGAGATGATGAGGGAGAGAGAGACAAAGAGAAGAACAAGAGTGGGAGGCTTAAATGGGGAGGGACACAGAGGCAGAGGCAAAGACAAACATGCATGTGTTCAAGGACCAGGAAAAGTAGAGAAAGACCAAGAAAGGAGAGTGAGATGAAACAGGGGAAGCAGTGACTGCATCAGGGATGTAAAGTGGCAAAGACCTCAAATGCCCAAAGGCAGATGGCATTGGCTGCCACTTGGTGGCATGGAAGTGATGGAAGAAGACAAAGTGAAGGTGAATCGGGACCCGAAGAGAAGGAAGAATGAATGAGGAGGGCAGGGGAGAGAAGCTGAGACAGGCTAGAACTGCATTGACAGAGAAGGGGCTGGAAGGGGAGGGAAAGGGAACAGACCAAGGTTAGGATTATTAGGGTCATTTGTCAGGGGGCTGATTGTCTTTCTTTCTTTTCTTAAAGCTCCAGAATCTATCTAAGTTACTGTGGCTTATATGAAAAATCTGCCCTTGGAGAAATGGGAATCCCAGGGTCATGCAGGGCCCAGAGAGAAGGTTTGCTTGAGGTCTGCAGGGGTGGAGGTTAGGGGGATGGGCTTTTGTTCAGAAACCCAGCTGAAACCTCAAAGGTCCTACCTCAAAGGCTGCCTGGAATTTTACCCCAGCCCCTGCTGCAGGCTCTCTCTGGCTGGGGGAATTCTGTTCTCCCTTCAGCATGCACAGGGCTCTGTCATGCACATACCCTTTACCCCTGCCCCACCCTGGGCCCTTCCTGGGAGATGCAGCATGCATATCCACAGTGTCAGGGAGCCAGCCTGTCCTGGGACCCCAGCTTCGGCTTGCCCGTCTACTCTGGAACAACAAAGAAGCACATTCCAATGTTGGGGGCCGGGCATCCAGGGGGCTCTATAAAGCCATCCCTGGGCATTGGGGTGGATATGTGTGTGTGGGGATAGGGGAGTGGGAAAGAGGGCTCAGGATGCTCATGGGAGATTTCTCCTCTTCACTTAGCTAAGTATGGTTCCAGATGATTGGAGCCCTTCTTCGGGACCTCTCTGGGTTGAGCCAAGATAGTCCTGTCCTGTTCAATATCTCCATTTTGCCACAGGTTTTCTATCCCCTTCCCCACTTCCCAGGCCAAAGTTGAGGGCTGTGCAGTGTGTGTGTGTGTGTGTGTGTGTGTGTGTGTGTGTGTGTGTGTACACATGATGAGGGGGTGGGGTGGTGATATTTGCTTTTTGAAGGTGAGTTTCCTTCAAGACCGTGATTGAGGGTCTGAGGGACTTGGCCATTCTAGTGGCCCCTCCCACCCCATGCTACTGGCCATAATGGAGTCTCTGAAACACAACACACTAACCGAAGAGAATGGACACAACTGTATTGGTTAAAAAAGATCATGACGGATGATAATCATTTTGCTCGAGGAAAAAAAAAAGGAAGTATCAATAGAAAAAGAGATCTGGTTGGTTGTCTTTGTCAGCATTTAAAAAAAAGAAAAGTGACCTTTTTTCCTTTGGTGGGTGTCAGATTTAGTCTACCTTATAAGCAACTCGGGCTGGACACTTCTTCCCCAAGCCCAGGGGCGGAGACATGTGTCTGAGCATCTCATACATGTCCGGGTAAGCCATGCGGCCCCTGGCAGCACCAAAACAACAAAACCAGAACCAAAACCAAAAAGAAAAACAAACAAAAAAAACCGAGAGAGGAAAAAAAACACAGAGAGAGAAGAACCACACGAGCCAAAAAAATCAGGAAAAAATAGAGAGAGAGATGCAGAGAACAAGAAAATATATTTTTTAAACAAATTGAAAAGAGGGGGAAAAATGGAAGAAAAATAATAAAAAAGATTACTTCACTGCTCGTTGGCAGAGAGAAAGAGAAAAGTCATGTTCATTTCTGACTTTGGTTTATTGGCAAATTGGCAGGGAGGGCCTTGAAACTCTCTACCAGAAACCTGGAAACCATTTTTTCTTTCAACTTGGGCAAAGTTCCACAGCTTAGAAAGGAATATCTTACCGGGAGAGGGAGGGACCTGGGAAAGAGGGCAGGGCTCCAGGAATTGAGAGGAAAGGGAGTGGAGTCAATGGTGGAGTCGTCAATGCAGTTTTACTCCTCCCCAAATGAAAATCCATATTAATGCGACTGTGGTTTGGGGGGAGGGGGCAGTTGAGACCCTGGAATGCCCAGCTTCAGCTAACAGCAAGCAGAGATGGTGGAAGGTAACTTGAAATATGCTCCATGCTTTTTGAGTCTAAGTGACTGCGTTATCTTAGGCATTCTGTTTGCTAAGAGGTCACTAATTAAATGCAAGATATATCGAAAGATGTGTATATATATATATATATGAAATATATATATTAAGAACCAAAAGCCACATTCATTCCGTTGATGCTAGCAGGTTTTAGTGGAAATCAAACCTTGCAAGCAACCCTATGAGGACATTTCTTGCCTAAGCCGAGAGGGGGAGATATAACACGCAATAAACTGTACATATCCTTATAATGAATCCGACCGCTGTAAGAAGAATACATGGGTGTTAGTGCAGATTCTAAGGGTCAAATACAACATATACATGTATACAGACACACAGCATCACAGAGATGTCAGGGGTTCATGGTCACAGATATAAATAACAGGCCTGGGAATTCCCAGCACTGTCTCCAGACATTTGTACCAGAGTAAAAGAACTAGAGGAATGTAACTGTACAAGGGAGTGGGGAATGAGGGGCAAGGAAAATACAGTCTTTTTTGCCCTTAATTTTTACATTTCCAGTTAAGCAAGCATACTGATGAACCAATCCAAGGGGACCCCACAGTCATCTGCTTGGAGAGCTCTGTGCTAGAGCCAAAACTAGTTCAGAGACCCCTGGCTCACAGGGGTAAGTAGACAGAGTGGGGCTGTGGAAAGAGCCCTGGGTTTGGGGTCAGAGGTCTGGGTTCACCTCCTGCCTTTGTTATTTGTTAGCTGAGGGATCTTGGGACGGTCCCTCTCCCTCTCAGGCTCTTCATCTGAAAAAACGAGGGGATCAGACTAAATGCTCCCTGAACTCTCTCAACTCTAGATCTAAGACGAAATCTATTTATACATGCATGCTTATGTGTGCTCGCATGAGTGTGCACAAGCGCACACACACACACACACACACACACACACACACACACACACACACACACACACACACATACCTATCCCCTGAATGAATTGGGAAAGGGCGGTGGTGTTAAAACAACAAAGCACAGTGGGGTTTGTAAGGCAACCCCTTTCCTGGGCCTGCAAGACAATCTAAGTAGCCTCTCTGGGTGAGGACAGCTGAGGCAAGGTGTTAATGGTTATTAGAAAAGCAGTTGGATGCAATTCAACTGAAATGACCTAGAGTTAAAAGAGTAAAAGTTAATCACCAGCAAGAATCTAAGTCCACTGACCCTAAAGGTCCCTCTAGGTCTGGCCAGGCTCCCTGGAGGTCCCTGCCTAGGGTGGACTAGCTCCCCAGGAGCTGCTGTAGCAGAACATTCACCTCTTCCTGTCCCTGTCTAGCTCCCATGGATAAGACATGAGAAGGTGCCAAAGGCCCAGGCATGGGAGGTTTCCAATAGAGTCTTTCAAGGACCATCATTAGCCCTTGAGCTTAAGGCCCAAGGTTAGGGGAAGAGTAGGAATCCTTGCATGATGTTGTTACAGTGCACTAGGATTATTTTACGCTGGTTTTGTTGAATAGAGAAGGGTGGTCTGGGGGAGAGGGGATGCTTGTTTTTTCTGATGGATTTGCCATATTAGTAATACAAGGAAGTGGAGGGGGAAAGTGAAGGGGGCAGAGGCATCCAATTAGAGCCTTCAAGATGCAAGCCCAATATCCTGCCAAAGGAAAGTCTTTTAGACTAGAGCTCAGATTTTGTGAGGGTCAGGATCAGTCCAGAACCCAGGACAAGGTGGCACTTCCATTTCTCTTCTTCCTTTGGGCCCTTCTACCTTCCCTTTAACCATCTGACCCCACAGGGCCTTTGCTTTGTCCCTACACCAGAATGAATGTTAGTAGGGGTATCATGTGGTTGCCAGCCCAGTACCTCTTTCCTCTTGAAGAGGTGAGACAGAGGTCCTGGAAGAAAGCTTAGGCCTGTAGACCCCCAACATCCTTCCTTACAGCTCTTAACCTCCCCAGTAGAGCCCATAGAGCCTTGCCTGAGAAGCATTCTCCCAAACTAGGAGCAGGGAGGAGATAGAGCCTTTCCCAGACTATGGCCTCCAAGGCTGAGAGCTAGGTGTGAGGCCAGAAGAGTTCAGATAACTTCTTACCAAGCTGCAGGATCATATTCGGCCCAGACACGCACATACTCATCCAGGTGGTGGGGGCCCAGGATGGAAGAGTCTCGGGTGAGGTACTCAAAATTGTCCATGATGACAGCCACAAAAAGGTTCAGCATCTGCAGTGGGCCAGGGTAGAAGAGGCAACTTTAAGTGAGAGCCCAGAACAAAAAATACCAAATCTGTCTTAGAAATTCTCATTTCCCTTCTCTTAACCTTGAGCTTCTTGTTTATTCACATCCTACTACAAATGTGAATAACCAATAATTCCTACCTGCCTCTATCTCCCCCAGGAAGAGAAAAGTATCCAAGGATCTCTTCAGCAAAAAATGAGGCCCCCCCTTGTTCTAAGGCAGCTCCACAGACCTCCGAAGGAACCATAGCAAACCTGTTCCTCTGGTCCTTAACCTGTACTGCCTTAGATTGGAGTTATTTTTGTTTTGACCACCCTCCTACAGGATGATGAGCTCCACAGGACAGGTAATGTCTTCCTTCTCTGTACATAGCCTAGAGTGTTGTCAAGCATGGGGCCTTACACGTGGTCACTGATTAATCAATGTTTATGAGGGATACTCCAGCTACAATGCAGCAGGACAGAAGCAAAGCCCCCCTTCTCAGCCATCCCCATCCCCAGCAGGGGTGAGGGCCAATGGCGTCCTCCCCAGACTCACCAGAAAGGAGCAAAGGAAGATGAAAGACACAAAATAAAAGTAGGCAAACTCGTTCCCACACTCGGGCTCCCTGATGCCTGAGTTCTTGTCGCAGGGCTTCCCACTGAGACAGGACAGCATGATGTTATGCCATGCCTCACCTGTGGCACTCCTAGGGACAGAAGGGAAGTCAGACCTGCTGTGCAGAGGGCGTGCTGGACCCCTGCCCACGCCCTTCCTTGAACTTCAGGCCCTGGCCCTGAATCACGGGCCTTTCAGCCTTCCCCATGGTATGGGGAGGACTCCTGATGTCACCTTTTGTGTCTCCTAAAATACCACTCCTAGCATTCACCACTCCTAGTATTTGGCAGGCACAGACCCAGCTCAACGAGGGAGCTCTCTCCTCCTCTGCCTCCACTCTCCTCCGCCAAACAGGTCTGTATGTGGGGCCTCTGCATCTCTCTGTCCCTCCTGCTTCTGCCCAGGAGCCCCATCTCACCTGAAGAGGAGCATCAGTGCCTGGAAGAAGGTGCGGAAATTGTTGTGCTCTGTGATTTGGAAATCATCATCATCGTTGTCTTCTTCTTCCACATCGATGCCAATGTTACCAAACACCTATGGGAGACAAGCGTCCTCAGGCAGAGGATTCTGCCACTGCCAAGCTCGGAGTCCTGGTCAGTACTGGGGAGCAGCAGCTGGCTCTCATGGAGGGCCAGGGAGGGGATAAAACACAGACCACTCTGATACAGTAGAAGTGCTTCAGGGAGTGCAAGATTAAATGTGATTCTGTATCTCTACAAAGAACAGGGAAGATGAAATGGCAGATAAACGCTAACATGGGAAGCTTAGATAACTGGGAGAATTTCCTGTTGCAATAACCTACTAAGGAAAACAGCCTGTCACGGATCCCAGGTATTAAGAAATCAACCAGAAGCAGCTGGTGGTGCAGTGGTTTGAGTGCTGGGCCTAGAATCACGAAGACCAGAGCTCAGATTTTACCTCTGACATTGCCTAGCTATGAGCCTGGCCTCGGGCAAGTCACTTTCCCTGCCCGACTCAGTTTCCTTGTCTGTAAAATGGGGATAATAACACCACTTTCCTCCCAAAGTTGTAAGACTTCAATAAGATATTTGTAAAATTGCCCATCATACAGTTGGTGCCATATACATGCTTATTTCAGAAATCTTTTTGAAAAGAATGATACTTTAATTTTATACTTCTCTGATGTGGACGTGATTGTAAGTCAAGAGAGATTATGAAGAATAAGCCAAGAAGCTGCTAGAATTAATGGAAAATTGACCTCAGGCAAGACTTCCTCCAATTTCTTCCCCAGGAACTCAAGTTTTTATTTGTTTGAATTAACCCTGTGCTGTTTCTGTCAGACAGCCAAGCCACTGTGCAACCAACATTGTGTAGTGGATGGAGCCTTCCTTGTATGGATGAGATAAGCATCCCTGCTATAGTCTTGTGCAGTATGAGGAGGTGGATGCCTACTGGGCAGATCTGGAAAGACTTCATGAGGGAGGCAGCATTTGATTTTTAGCTTTAAAGGAGGAAAGGAAATTCAGCAAGTAAAGGGGAGGGCATTCCAGGCATAGGGAACAGCCTTACCAAAAGGCACGGGGATGGCAGATCAGAGGGCTGTTCATTGAGTAGAGTATACATAATGTGTGTGAATGAAAATGATATAAGGGGAAGCCATGAGTCTCAGGTCTGTACGCTTCATTTTACTCATCTCTGTGACCTTGTAGGTCACTGATCTGTCACTAGAAAGATGGCATTTTTTGTTGCTATGGTGGTTGAGTCATTTTTGTCATGTCTGACTCTTCACGACCCTGTTTAGGATTTTCTTGGCAGAGATACTGGAGTGGTTGGCCATTTCCTTCTCCAGCTCATTTTATAGATGATGAAACTGTGACTTTGCCCAGGGTCACACAGCTAGTAAGAGTCTGAGGCCAGATTTGAACTCAGAAAGATGAGTCTTTCTGACTCTAGGCCCCAAGCTCTACCCAATGTTCCACCTAGGTACCAGAAAGACAATATGGTATAGTGGAAAGGGGACTTGGGAAAACCCCTCCCCTTCTCTAGGCTCAGATTTCTCATTGATGATGAAGTTGAATGAGATTATCTTGAAGGTCCCTTCCAGATCTATGATTCCATGACTTTGTGAATCTTTGAACCCATCCCCCAGTCTCCAAATCTGGCATTTTATTGTCCTTCCTCTGCATAAAGTAAATGGGGAATTCTCCTCTCCTTGAGTTTCTGGAAGTTTTAAGGGAGGAGGAGAGAGAAAAGGGCACCCCACTGAGTCAGCTGAGGTTCTTGCAGAGAGGAACCCACACTCACCTGCATCCCTATGATGGCGTAGATGAAGAAGAGCATGGCGATCAGAAGGCAGACATAGGGGAGAGCCTAAAGAGAAGTCAGGGGAAGACTTTTAATGCCCTTTTGCATCTTCCTGACTGAGAACGCCATCTTCCCATGTCCTCCTTGGCTGGGCCTCTGGTTCTCCCTAAATTGCTGGTCCTCTAGTCTTCTCTAAATGAATTGTCTAAATCTGCACGTGGATTAGACCCAGTGTTTTTAGGTTTGGGCAGTGAAGGTTAGGATCTGGTAGAAAGTGAAGAAGCCACAGAGGAGAGGAGAGTCTCTTTCTGGGTTTGGACTTTGGACTGGCTCAAGACATCCTTGGCTGAATTAAGTGGGTATCACTGTCAGTGCTCCCAGAATCAATGCTGGAGCTTTGCTAAAGACCTAGCCTCATATCTGGCATCTCCCTGTCATTACTTCTACTTCTATCATGGGAGTAACTGATACCTGCCTTCTCGATGCAAGCCAGACCTGGGGGCAACCCCTCCTTTTGTCCTCACAATCCCTTACCTTGAAGGACTGTACAAAGGTCCAGAGGAGGATTCGAATGGTATAGCCCTGTCGAAGTAGCTTGATGAGGCGGGCGGCCCGGAAGAGGCGGAGGAAGCTGAGGTTGATAAAGTTGTTCTGGGAAGATGGAGAGAAGGCATGACTGTCTGCCCACACAAGTAGGCCCCCAAAGCCACTAAACATCTATGTCAATCTGGACAGTGCCAGAACCCAAAACCAAGTAGAGAAATCAATCTAAACCCCAACCAAAGGAGGAAAGGAAAGAAAGGAAGAGCCAACACAATGTCACTGAGAAAATGCTTGAAAGGAAGGGGAAAAGCAAGAGAGAAAGGAGGTATGGAAAAAAAAACTCAACAGCTCAAAATGGAAACCACTTGCTAACACCCTCCCTCCCACCCCAATCCTGCAGCCCATAAAAGAAGAAAAGGAAAAGAAACAAAAACATTTGAATCATCCAATCAGGAAAAAAAATTATTATGGTCTTCGTTTATCCCAACAACCAAATGCACTGAGACACTAGGACACAAGCAGGTAACGTCGCCGAGTCTCGTCACACATGTACGATGCACAGACACCAAAGAGAGGGAAGCCAGCAAGCTCAGGCCTGGTGGGCTTGTGCGTGTTACATGTGCATGTTACGATCCGGGCCAGAAATGCATCAGTCACACGGACTCAACAGGTGCACCGCACGGCACAGCACTCTGGGCGTGGCACTGCCCACCCCGCTCTGGCCCGCCCTGACCTCACCCCCAGACCATCAGCCAAGGGCTGAGAGCAGCAGCGCTCGAGCCAATCGGGAGAAGCAGAATAGGATCTTTTCTTACCCCCTTGGCGAGCGGGGATGGGGAGGACAGAAGGGAGCCGGGGCTGTTCGGCTGCAGGGCGAGTCCTCGCTGCCCGGTGAGTCCGTGAAGATGCATTTTTGGCCCTTTTCCCCCCTCTCTGGGATGGCTTCACAGCTTCTGGGATTGGGTGGAGCAGCGTGGGACCAAGCCTGCAGTAAGCGATGGAGCTCCCATGGGTGTTGTGAGCTTGGAAATGTCCCAGGCTGACAGAGGGGGTGGGTGCTGGGGGCAGGGAGTCTGAGCCATTCCTGCCACCAGCACCTCCCCTGTCAGGCCCCTCCCTACCTCGTAATCACAGACCTTACTTGAGGGCCCTGCTCCCTAGCTGCCACCACCACCTCTCGCTGCTGCCTCCTCCTCCTCCTCCTCCTCCTCCTCCCCACCCAAGCCAAAACCCACGCACCAGAGAAACACTTGGATTAGAAGGACCAGAGAGGGACAGGATGAGATCTGGTAGGAGAGCTCTGGTGTACCAGTTCAGTGAAGCATGGGGAGCTGCTTCCTTGGGCAATTAACAATTTCCTGGGCCAAGCTGGGGCCTTTGGGACCCTTGTGGCAGGAGCTGAGATGTATGGGAAAGGGTGATCACACTAGTGTTCCCTCATTCCCTACCCAAGGCAGGTACCATGAGCTGCATTTCTTCCTAGGAGTCTACCCAGTTTCACTGCAGCTGGCTAGCCATTGAGGAAGAGAAGGAGGGAAAAAAGATAAGGAAGCAACTACTTCCTTACTTGGCCGACAAATTCATGTGGGGATGTGTTGTTAGGGGTATATGGGTGCAAGCAGGTGTAAGGGAGGCAAGCACTGTGGGGGGGGGTGGGCTGGGGCAAATGTAGGGACAAATCGTAGGAAGTGGCCCTAAGAGATAGCTAGATTTTAAAATAGCCTTTCTGCTCTGTTCTTGGAGATGGGCATGATGAGGGTGGGATTCAGGGAAGGGGAGGTGGAGAAGAGCCATCAGGGCCAGTCGAGGGCAGAAGTATGTGCCATATGGTGCTAAGCTAGCCTTGGAAATAGAACACAAAAGTCCCAGCCTCCACTACTTTAGCAATCCACTCAGGTTATGTGGGGGGAGACCATGTAAAGCCTGTTAAAAGACCCCACTTTTAGTCCCCACCTAACTGGCACACATCATCACCCACAGGGAGAAATCTATTTGCAAGGCTGAGTTATAGGAACTTTGTAGGCTAGCTTTGAGCAGGGACCCAAGTGCCTTTCAGAGGTCTCTAGCTCACAGAGACTACACCAACTCCCTCCAGCACACTCAGTAGGGGGACAATGGAGGGGCATCAGCTTCAACATCCTAGCTCCCTGACAGTCTACAAGCAGGACTTAGCCTCTGGGGAGCCATCATGGTGCCTGCTGGATTGGGAATCCTGCTCCAGGAGGGCAACCTGTGCCCCTGAGCTCGTGTGATAAGACAAAACACAGCACAAATACCCTTGGTCTCTGTTAACACACTAACTCAACCCAAGGGGAACTGGGCATAAAGTCAAGCTGAAGTTGCCTTCAGCTCATGTAGTTTGTAGGACGTCTGGGACAAACTCTCCAACTCTCTAGTCACTGTACAACTGGTACCTCGGGACAGCTCCCATAGAATTGGACCAGACCACCCAGTGGACCCTGTGGAGGCACTCCACCTTGTGGCCATTTTCTCTGCCCCCTCTTCCACTCCCTCAGAGACCCTTCCCCTCCTGTCGATCCCATAAGTGCAAGCCATCCCTTCCATGGGTGGAGCATAACATGTGGACTCCAACGGAACATGCAGAGCAGCAGAAGCTCCCACAGTGGGACAGCAAGCCCAGGCAGAGGCAGGGGGAAGGGCAGGTGCAGGGCAAGTTCTCAGCTGGCTGTGGCGATGCTGGGGAAGCCACGGAATAGTCCCAAGGGAGAGATGCATGCAAGAAAGTCCACCGCCCACCTTAGAACACAGCAGGAGGAAGACACACAGGGATCTAGAGAGAGGACTAAGGATGGGGCAAGTGAAGCCTGGAAGAGTGAGGGAAAGGCAGAATCTGAACCCTACTCGTCCCTTACCTTCTTTTCCTGGGCAAAGGGATCATGGACTCTCAAATTGCCCCCAAACCTTCCACCCACTTGACTGCTCTTTTAACTGCCCGGACAGCCCCTAGTTTCTTTTGGGGCTCTCTCTATCTACCCTTTGGCTAGACTTATGGACTGGGGGTGGCTGGAAAGCTCAGGTACCAGGTATATGAGGAGGTGAGCCTCCTCCTCCTCTTCCTTCTCTCAGTTCTCTCTGCCATCTCATGCCCTTTCTTCCTATCTGGCCATGTGCTTCCAAGTTCTAGTATGGACAGAACCTGCTTCAATACCATCAGAGGCAAGACTCCCATGGTATTTCCTATTCATCCACAAGCAGGAAGACCCTATAAATGGCCAGAGAGTTCAAGCCCTGATTCTGCGTGTTTGAGAGTTGGGGACAGTGTCTGCAAGGAAGCATGGTATGGTGGAGACAATGCTAGATTTGGGGTCAAGAAGGCCCAGGTTTGAATCCTGCCTCAATCACTATCTATGTAACCCCAGGCAAGTCACTTAACTTCTCTTGGGCTCAGTTTCCTCATTTGTAAAGTGGAGATAATAATAACACTTTATTCACAGGATAAAATGAGATTTTGTATATATATACACTTTGAAAATATTAAAACACTATATAAATTCTTATTCTTATTATCATCTGGGGGCCTACCTAGCCTTAGATAGTTTTGCTGCATCAACTTTGTGCTCTAGCTAGGACAGGAGGATGGACCCCTAGGTTCCTTCTCCTTACGTTGCTTCCTTCCCTCTGCTTCAGTCCATGGTACTCTGTGGGTAGAAGCAGTAACAGCTTCCTTCTGAAGCTTCCAGCTCCACACAGCCTGGGCGCTAGACCCAGCAGCCTAAATGTTTCTCTCCCCAGCAGAGGCAGACAAACTTAGTGGAAGTTCTGGGGGACTAAAGGCCATTATGGGAAGGCCCTTAAAGGTTCGAGTGAGTCAGAGTGGTGGCAGCAATCCCACTGTAGAGATGCAGGCCCCTCAGGAATCTAATGATAAGCTGCCCCAGATAAAAGGGAGGGGAGTGGGCTCTGTCATTATGGGAAGGATCCCTGAGACAAAAAGACCAATGTGAGAGTAATTTAAAGTTTCCTTTTAGGAATAGGGGTGGCATTGGGGAAAAGGGAGGCATATGCAAGCAGCAGAGTGAGACTCTTAGGAGAACAGAAAGCAGGCTGAATATATGGCATGACAATGTGGGGATCCCTGGGACAGTGATGGACAGCAGAGGTGGGGCCTGAGAATTGTGGGTGCATTGTGGGTGAGCAAGTATTAGAGTCAGAATGTCAGTGTGTCTGTACATAAAGGAGTATCTGTAGGAGGAAGTAGGGAAGCAGGGAGACATATGTGAGGGTATGGCCTGTAGCAGGGCAGGCATTTGAGTATACATTCCAAGGGACTTCCTTTATGGAAGTGGCTGGACAGGGGATAGACCTGTCCAGGCAGCAGGTGACCTGGGCACTCCCCTCATCACTGCCCTGATGTTGCCAGCTCTCATCTGGGGTAGGCTGGGCTGTGGCTCTGCTGTCCCATGCCCTCTCCACCCCAAAACCAACCCTTTTCCTGCTTCAAGCCAAGTCTTGGCACATGGCCAAATTTCCTAGCCCAGGGGACACACAGGGAGAATCAAAGGCCAGTAGAGGCTATATTCTTTGTTAGCAGAAGAGGGAGACAAGAGAGAAAGGAAAGTCAGCGGGTTATGGGCATTTGAACGTGCTCGGGGAACAGTGAATCCCCTAGATATGTGATGGTATTGGATGTAGGTGTGTGTAAGGGAGTGTTGATACAGGGCATGCACATTATGGAATGGTTCTGTAGGGCTGGTGTAGTAGACACTAGGGTGCTCCCTTTAGTGAGGAGTCCAAAGAGTGAGCAGCTTCATTGGATTCATCTCCTGGGCACTCAGGGGCTTCTGGCAGTCAGGAGATCAATTTGGGGAGGGAGGGGCCACTTTAAAAACAATCAAAAGAATACAGAATTCAGACCTAACAAAGATCAGAACAGAAAGGGTAAGAAATACATACAGATAGACACACATACACACGCAGAGAAAGAGGCAAAGAGTAAGGTGGTGAGGAGGTGGGAGGGGAGATGCGACTCAGGCTGTCCAAACGCATGGGCCATGCAGTGCCGAGACAAGAGAATGCTTTCCGCTAATGTAAGGCATTTAGGCTTCAGAAAGAAGTAAAACCAACCGGATCCTAGATGTAGATGTTGAAGATGAATGGGGGATTGGGCGGGGGCAGATGGGGAGGTTTTTTCAGCATTTTAGGTTGATTCGTTACCAGTGCCAAAACCCAATGGATTTCGGTTCCAAAGATGGGGTAGGGGCAGTGGGTTTGGGATATAGTCATTGGTGTATGGACACACAGACCAGGTCATGGATGGACACATGAGTTTCATAGTGCATTTTGATTGGATGAGTTTTTCAGACGGCGTTGTGCATTGGCACATACAGTATAAAGAGCGAGCATGAAAAGAGACAAGACAAGAAACAATCATTATATACTGAACGTGAGTCGAATCAAAGTCACCCCTGGGCAATGTTAGCACTTCATCCTCATCCAACTAGTCCCCCCCACTGGCTTTGTCCACTGGTTGGGTGAGAAGGGAGATGGTGTGGCTGGCTGGACCGAGGGACCAAAGACACCCAAACCCCAGGGTCTGCCACCTCCCAGATTCGGATTGCTCTCCATCCTGCCATGTTAGGCCCAGCCCCAGTGTCTGACTGTGAGAGAATGAGGAGATGAGTCTACCCCATGGAAAGTTGTTTTCACAACCTCCAACTGGAGGTTGAAAGGCTGGGAATCTCCAAACTATACTCTTGAGAGGGCATGGGGCATCAGTAGATATGCCCATCTTTTTCTCATTTCAGCAAGAGAGGTCATTTTCCAAAAATGGTTCGTTAAGGGTAGTAACAGCACTGTTACCGATAGTAATCACATGAACACCAGTGCATTTGGTCCCCCACTCTAGTCAGTGGCCCTGCTCAGGTCTGGCTCAGCTGATAGGGACAGTTTGGTTATCTAGACTTTTAGGAACCAGAATTCATCCAAGTTGGAACAGTTGAAATGGAATATCTACCATTAGCTGCATAAGGAATGGGAAAAATCAATCAAGTCCTCTACCCTGCCTTCTGGCCAAGCTCAAGGACCTAGGGCTTAAGGCTAGCCTTACCTGCATGCTTTTCCTTCCTCTTCTCTCCCTCCTCTCTCCCTACAAGGCCATTAGCTAATTGGCTGGGGCTGGGATAGTGGTCATATATGGAAGTTAGATTTACAGATGGGCCTTACAGGGAAACCTTAGGCCACTTAGAAAACTGCAGGGTCAAGGCGCTGGTTCAGGAGGAAACCGCTTATAGACTTCAGAATATGTATGCACCATTCTGCAGTTGCAGAAGGGAGGTACACAGTGTATATATAAATAGTAGCTACAGATTTCCAACTTGAGAGCTCTTTGGGGTAAGAAAAGACCCTTCAGAGACAGGAAGCAGTGGAGATCCTTGGGCCAGGGAGCTATTTCCTTGCTTGTATTTCCTCTCAGGTGGGTCCTAAACAGGAGAGCAAGGGGCTGAACAGGGGTCCCTGAAAAGGAATCTACAGCTAAGGGTTATGGGAAAGGCAGGGCTGAGAAGGCTACTCTTTATCTGGTCCCTTGGAGAGGGAACAGGATTGACAGCACCCTTAAACCCTCCGCCTGTGACTAGGAACAGGGGGAATGGACTTGGCCACTTTTAGAGCAGTGATCCCTTCTGTAAGCAGGCCTATGTCCTGCTGACCTCAGGATAAGGAGACAGGGCATGTTTGAAGCAGTTTTCCCCCATCCCTCCCAGTTCTTTCCTAGACAGATGAAACAATCAGCATCACAGAATGATGGGGATAGAGGCAGAAAGTGTTCACTTTTGCTGCTCAGACACACTTAGCAGAAGTTGTGGGGGACCAAAGGGCATTATGGGAAGGCTCTTAAAAGCTGCCTTTTCTCAAGAGTATCTGGATATTTTTTCTATTGCTTTCTCCAGAGTTCAGGGCCAGCCTGCTTAAACCTGGGTCTCACCTCTCTCTGCAACCCACCTTTCCCCAAAATTGACCACTTAAGTAGCTTTGGTAGCTTTAAGTAGCCTCTGCCCTCCCCTAGACTCTGTTGCCCTATAGGCCTTGTCTACATTATTCCATATCTTGAGTGACTCCAGTCCTAGGATCACTGGCGAATGGCCAAGGAAAAAAGCCAGCAGAATTATTAAGTTCTATGGGCTTCAGCCAATTAGACCAGCTAGAAAGGTAAGAGTAGGGAGAGGGGATCTCGGTGGGAACATGCCTTAGGAACATGAGAGGTAGAACTGGAAGGGACTTCAGAGAAAATCTAGTTCAGCCTCTTTATTTTATAGGTGAGGAAACTGAGAAACAGAACTTAAATTATTTTCATAAGCCTATATTGGGATTACAGCCCAGGTCCTCTGGTTCCAAGTCTATGCTCCTATTAAATCAGTCGCTAAGTAGAGGATGAGTCTAGATCCTCTGGAATCCCCCAAATCACACTGGAGAAGTGAATAGGTTGGCACCCAGGGCACTGGAGGTAGAAATGGGAAGGAGGAAGGGTACTTCATGGGTACTCCCTGCTGAGTAGGAGTAGCTAGGACACCTAGGGAAATGTCCTGCCCTTTGATCTGGGAGTAGCAATTTCCTTTCCCAGGACCTTCTAGGGACATCCGTCTGATGTCAGGACCAACCAGTGTGGTCCACAGAGAGATTACGATAAATGTTCCACCCCAGGTTGGCTCCCTCTGTCCCTTCTGCCTCTCAAGCTTCCATATACAATACAGGCTGTGAAGGTGTTCTCATGACTTTTAAAAGTCCCTTTCACCTCTCAGAATCTGTGACTTATGAATGCAAATTGCTTTTCACATGACTTCTGGTCTCACATCATTGAGAAATAAAGAAGTGCGAAACATAAAAAGCTCTCATCCTGTATTCCCAGACCTTGAGTTTCTTAGCTGACCTCTCTATATCCTCTTAAGTTAGCACTGACTTCTCAGCCCTTCCCCTCTGTGCGCTTCTTAGCTCATATGGCTGAGGAAGCCCTGGGCTCTAGCCAAGTCCTGAAGCTCTCTAAGAAGCCACTCTTGGCCAGCTGGGTAGCTGTAGGTCTCCTAGTTGGCTTTCCTTGCCCTATTCAGTCTGGCTTTGCCCAGACCAAGGCATTGGCCCTAGGGGCCTTGCTACCTTACAGTCATAGCCCAGAGAGGAACTAATGTGGCACTTACCCCAAACTCGGTCACTAAAATATCAGTGATGCTGCCCAGAACTGTCACAAAATCAAAGATATTCCAGGCATCCCGGAAATAATTCTAGAAAGAAAAAAAAAAACAAAAGAAAGACAAGGAGGACAAGCAGCAAGAGACCAATGGCACAAACAATCACAGCAAAACCCAGGTATGGCCAAAGGGACTGCCCCTGCCTCCCAGGCCAGTCTGCCTGGCAGCCTTTCTTCTGAGTGTGTCCAGAGCAGAGGGAGGGACCTGTCAGGGGGCTGCTTGTGAGGTTCACAGAATTCTCTTTCCCTCCCCCCAGGGGATGCTCTGGGCTCTTTCCCAACCCTCTTACCTTCACTTTCAATCAACCCCAGTCTATTAAATACAGAAAAAAGGCAACAAGGAGGCTACAATGAAATAAGGGACCATGGTGATGGCACCAACTTGAAGGATTCCAACTCTCTTGAGACATATAATAAGCTCTTGATTCCCTGCTCAGTTTGTGGATTACTAGGGGCAAATAACTCCTCCCTGTATAGTTTCTTTCTCTACCAAACTCCCCTTCCTGACCCCGTGCCTGGGCAGCTTCTCCTCTCTCCATTAACCAAATACAGGGTAATACAAGTTCATCTTTGCCTCCACCAGAGCTAAACATGCTTTCAATATAACCCCATAAGGCAAAGTAGAATAGATTCTCCAGGGCCTGGGGCATTTTGGTCTTTTGGTATCTCTTAACTGATTCCAGTAAGCCCCATGAACATGTTATCCATCTATCCATCTATCCATCCATCCATCTATCCATCTATCTATCCATCTATCTATCCATCTATCCATCTATCTATCCATCTATCTATCCATCTATCTATCCATCTATCCATCTATCCATCCATCTATCTATCCATCTATCTATCCATCTATCTATCCATCTATCCATCTATCTATCCATCTATCTATCCATCTATCCATCTATCCATCCATCTATCTATACCGTATCAGGTGGTAATGGTCATCAGATCTTAGAGCCGGAAGGGGTTGTAGAGGTAAGACAACCCTCTCACTTTATAGATGGGGAAACTGAAGTACAAAGAAGTAATTTGCTCAAGGTCACATGGTTAATGAATATCCAAGGCTAGGAGTAGAGTAGAATAAAAAATATCAAGGAATTCAAGATGTTGCTTTTCACCAGGATTCATTGCAACCCGGATCAGATGCTAAACATTCCCAGACTCCTGAGAAGAAGAGATTAAGGCAGTTAGATCTGACCCTGGGTCTTCCTCTCCATATTCACGTTGGGTCTAGCCCTAGAGAAGTGAAGGGTGGCAGCTCCTAACACTATGAGGATGCCTTTTATCAGGATAAGGATAGGGAGTAGACCTATGATTTCCACATGTATGTAGCTCTTGGGTGAGGAAACTTGCTGTCTGTTCTGCACTTTAGTTGTAGAGGTCACAAAGTCAATATGTGTCAGAGACCAGATCTGAACCCAGATCTTCCTGACTTGGAGGCCAGCCCTCTGTCCACTTCCCTGTGCTGCCTTTGCTTTAAGCCTCTACAAAGAGTCCCAGCTCTCACAGAATAAAAACTCCTTTGGACTCTCTTCTGCTTCTAGCGTCTGGAAACTAGGGGCTCACATGGTGCCATCACTGGGCAAAAGACTTCAGTCTTTTGATTTAGTCCCCCAGGAAGCTAGGTGGCTCAGTAGGTGAAGCACTCATACTGGAGTCAAGAGGACCTGAGTTCAATGTGGTTCAGATACCATCTCCTGAGTGACCCAGGGCAAGTCACTTAACCTCTCAGTCCCTCTCAGTTTCCTCAACTGGAAAATGGGGATAATAATAGTGCTTCCCCTCCTCCTAGGACTGTTGTGAAGAGAAAATGAAATAATATTTGTGAAGTGCTTAGTGTAGCAACTGGCACCACTCAGGCATTTAATAAGCGATTATTTCCTGATCTTCATCCCCTAGTGTGAAATCTTCATAGATGGTGAACTAGGGACTTAAATGAGAGGAAACCACTGTCTTCCTTGTTTGTATGAGCTAGAAAGCAAACCCAAGAGAAACTTAGGGAGTGGTCCTGGATCCTTTTAGAAGGGCAGATGGGAAGGTTCAAGCCCCAGTGATGCTCAAATGTGATATGGCCTGGTTTCCCAGTACAGGATCTACCGAGGTTCTAGTCAAGACCACAGGGAGTCACTGAGCCCTTGTGAGAAGACTGGCTGCTTATACTGACCAATGCCTATAGTTTAGATGAAGTCAGAATCTCTTGCAGGAGTATACTGACTCCTTCCCTTTAGCCAGTGCCAGACACAGAAAAGAACTTATAGGGGCCTTTTCATCATGAAGGTTGTTCAGTATGTGAACCACCATTGAGGTCAAGGAACTTGGGAACTTATCACTTGTACAACCCTGGGAAAGTAACTTCCCTTCTCCGGGCTCTTCCCCCTCTTCGGTAAAATAAAGTCTATTCCATCTCAAACCCTATGAACCCAAGTTGTGATTATAAAAAATCAGGCCTTAAAGGTGATTATTAACTTGAATCCCTGGCAAGATGGCCAGTGGAGCCTGTGGAAATGAACCCTCCGACAGCCATCTTGTCTCCCCTTCCCTCCCCTGCTCTGGCCTCTCCACCTTGTCTGCCATTAAGCCAAGTATATGGGTAGACTTACCAGGATCCCAAAGGCCATGATTTTCAAGAGACACTCCAAAGAAAACAGGGAAGTGAAGACAATGTTGAACACCCTTAGTGCATTGTCATAAGCAATTGTGGCACCATCAAACTAGAGGAAGGAGAGAGGGGGTGGGCATGCTGTTGACTATGGGAAGGCAAGTTGGGGCAGTTTGTTGGTTGCCCAACTCATTTTGAACCTAGGGCAAGGTGAGAGCCCTGAGTCTTCTCCCCTTATTGAAAGGCAGGCCCAGGGTCTTCGGTCTGCACTAGCCCCCAGTTCTACATGGCCCAGTGCCTTGCTGAGAAGCCCCTTCCCCTCTCACTTTCCTCCCCCTCCTTTTCCCCGGCAGGAGGTGATCAGGCCTCACCTTCATCATGAGTACAATGGTGTTGAGGGCTATCATAGCCATGATCGTGTATTCAAAGGGAGGGGACACCACAAACTGCCACATCCGGTACTGGAAACTCTGCTTGTTCTGAGGCATGTGTCTTGTCAGGGGCTTGGCGCTGATGGCAAAGTCAATGCATGCCCTCTGCAGGGAAAAAAAAGGTGAGACCAATGTGAGGAAGAGGAAAATGGGAAGAGAGCGGGAGGGGGAAAGAGGGGCACAGGCGAGCAGGTAAGTAGATGGTCTGGGGGAGAGGGGAAGTAGACTGTAGTCCTTGGAATCTCCTTCATCCTTCCTTTGCTAACAGATCAGTTCCACCCCCACTCATATTTCTCAAATCTTGGGGTGATCCCCTTTCCCTCTCCAGTCTCTGGCTTCTGTTCTTTTAGTTATCTTTTATCTAGTTTTCTGACTTCCTCAATCCTAAATGCCAGCTGAAATCCTGCAGAGCCCCAGGAAGAGATCTAACCATAAGCCAGCAACGTACAGCTATGGATTCTAGAGGTCTGAGCCTGATCAGAAAAAGGAATGGCCTCCTTTGCTTCCAAGCTTCCTATGATTTTTGTGTGCTTCACAGAAGGTGTAGCTATGCTGTCATTACTTTGTCCTCAGGGGGCCATCTCCAGTCATCCAAATCTCTATCTTGCCATTGGACCCAGCTGGCTCCAGAAGAGAAAGTAAGGCTGGTGACTGTGCACAGCTCTGCCTCACTTAAATTCAATTCACTTGCAATTCATGGCACCACCTTCCTGATGTCATGGTCTTCTTTGAGAACAAAGGACAAACAACAACAACTTTGTCCTCAAGAATAAGCCAATAATATGAATACTATGCCTCCCTTTGCACTGAAACATGGAGACCTTCCCATAGAAGATTTCATTTATCCTGGCTCTCTCTTGGAGGTAAGGAAGAGACGGAAAGTAATCTTTTCCCTTATGGAGATATCCAAAACTTGGTTGTCCACTCGCTGAATTGATGGCACCAGGGGGACAAGGACAGAATTTCAATTTCAATCAGAATTTTCTACCTCCCTGCCTTATAACTGGTGCCCTGTAGAAATGGCCATTTCCTAACTTATGAACTGAGGAGGGTAAGGGGTGACTAGGGGCCTGCACCTCGTTCTTCTCCAGGCTGTACTCTTCCATCATCTTGTCTCCCTGCTCCTGGAAGGTGATGATGATCAAGGCCACGAAGATGTTCACGAAGAAGAATGGAAACACCACAAAGTAGACAACATAGAAGATGGACATCTCCATCCTGTACCCAGGGCTGGGACCCTGGTTCTCAAAAGTTGCATCCACTGAGTGTTTGAGGACCCTGTTAAAAGAGGGGAAGGGGGGATAACAGAAGAGGAGGGGAAGAGATGGGATAGGGCAGG
The DNA here is from genome assembly GCA_011680675.1 of Gymnobelideus leadbeateri. Classification (NCBI taxonomy): domain Eukaryota; kingdom Metazoa; phylum Chordata; class Mammalia; order Diprotodontia; family Petauridae; genus Gymnobelideus; species Gymnobelideus leadbeateri. The sequence continues at coordinate 31,901 of WOXC01012327.1, read as the reverse complement.
GATAAAGGGTACAAAAGGAGGGAAGTAGGATGGGATGGTTGAGAGGGGATGAAATTGAGATGGGGAGGATGGGAAGAGGTGATGATAAGAGTTGGAATAAAAAAAATATGAAGTAAAAAATAAGCAAGTTAGGGCTATAAGATCTGTCCCATAAATATCAGGGCAACCTGCCATGCTATGCTTTTGTGGGTTGTAGATCTATGCCTCCTTTCTGATGTGTGTGGATATTAGGGGTGTGTGTGTGGGAGTGTGTGTGGGGGTGGGTGTTGGGATCATCTCTGTTTGCTTCTTTGCCCGGTCCTGTTTCCTTGGTTCACCTGAGCCCTGTTCCTGCCTATCCGGTCATTGTTCTTCAGGCTCCTTCACTGAGAGCTAGGTAGAGATGATGGTTAGTGCTTTCTCATTGAACTTCCCTGCTCTTGGGAACCAAGCCTCTGCCTCATTTTATGCTAAGAGTCCAGTCTGTCATTTCTGTCCACATATGAAACAGACACACGAACGCAGCAGCTAGAGAGAACCAAGGTCAACATGCACACATAGGGTCACTTTCAAGGACACAGAAGCGGGCCTCACAATGCATCCTGGTCCTGACCTAGACAGCTCTAAGATGAAGGTTCCACTGCCTCAAGCCCCAGAGAAGTCCCTAAGTGTCACCCACGGGGGAAGCCAGGAGCCCCCAAACCCTTACTGTGGCCAGCCTTCTCCAGTAGACACGGTGAAAAGGGTCAGCAAGGCCCACAGCACATTGTCGTAATGAAACTCATACTTTTTCCATTCTCGATCCCTGGCTTTCACCTCATTTTTCTCATACAGGAGATACTTGCCCCTGGGAAAGAGGAGTGATGCACAGTTAATGGACCCAGGGAGAAGCCCTCTGGAGTCATACCCCTGGACTCTGAGAAGGAAGCAAAAGCAATCAATAGAAAAGCATATCCTGGGTAGTCACTGGGATAAGTGGGCATTGTGAGGGCTGGTTATGAAGTCCCCAGTGCTATGAAAGGGGTAGGGTAGGAATGAGGGGTAGGGAATGGGAATGGCTAATTTCAAGCCAAATGGCATCAGCTCCCAGTATGGGCAGCGTGGTCAGAGTTCTTTCCTCTCATCCCAGACCTGGGAGGGATGGCTTTTAAAGCTGGGCACCTTCCTAGAGTGTCATGACTTAAAGACCACACAGCTGCTGCTTCTTTCCCTGACCTAGGCAAAGGACAAGCCTGACACAGGTCTTTAGGGAGTGGGGCCAGGAATGTCATTTCATTGAATAGCCAAGTGAGGCAGAAGGTAGGGTCTCAACCGAAGTTCAGGGTGAGATGGGATCATCATCCCAAGTCCCAGGCCACTGCTGAATGGCCCATTGAGCAGGGTTCTTAGCGCCCCTCCCTAATCCAGGGCTGAAAAACTCAGGAAGGGAGGGAGGGAGGTGGGTGGGGGTGGCAATGGGGACCCACCGGCAGTCTTTCTCAAACTCCTTGGACTCATCTGTGCAGTGGAAGAACTTGCCCTTGAAAAGCTGTACGGCCACCACAGCAAAGATGAACATGAAGAGCATGTAAACGATGAGAATGTTGAAGACGTTTTTGAGGGAATTCACCACACAGTCAAACACGGCCTGGGGAGGGGAAGCAAGCACACAGAGTCAGGCTGGGGGCCTGGTGTTGAGGGTAAGAAGGCAGGGAAGAGAGCAGTACACTTGCTGGACAGGAGGCCCCTGCTTCCCAGCAGTCTTTCTCAAACTCCTTGGACTCATCTGTGCAGTGGAAGAACTTGCCCTTGGGGGGAAGGGAGGGTGCCTGAGAGGTGAGACATTGTGCTAGCAGCCTCCCTGTCCAGTCATTAGCCCCTCTTCTGACTTTCCTGCAAAGCTTCAGCTTTTATACTCTTCAACTTTTATTCTTTCAACCAGCCTGCCTTCCCAGACTTAAGCCTCAGTGCTAGGTCAAATCTCTGCATTCTTGGAGCCCAAGAGTCCCATGCCCTTCTTTGAGTATTGACACTTATCCTCTCTGTCTTGAGTTACCTATTTTTGCCTGTCTATGCTATGGACCTCCCCCATGCTTTTTGGAATAAATCCTGACTCTCCCCTCACTTTCTTTTCAACTCCTTGGTAGAATCAGATGCCTAGGTTCACAGAATATGGCACACTGGATCTGGAGCTAAGAAGACTTGAGTTCAAATCCCTCCTGAGACACTTACTGGCTGTGTGGCCCTGGGTAAGTCATTTAACCTGTTTGCCTCAGTTTCCTCATCTGTAAAATGAGCTGGAGAAGGAAATGGCCAACCACTCCAATGTCTGCCAAAAAAAGCTCAAATGGGGTCACAAAGAATGGGAGATGACTGAAAAAACGACAGAACGTTATTACTGTTATAATATCAATTTCTAACATTGCAGACGACCTTTGACTTTCAAAGGCTCATGGGATTTCAAGCTGGGCAAGATTTCTGTGGTCATTCAGTCTAAGCCTCTCATTTTCCAGGAGAGAACATAAGGGCCCAGAATGGTAAAGTGACTTTCCTAAGTCACACAGGAGAGCTGGTCCTCTCAAGAGCTGTTGATCCAAGGTTCTTTTCACTATATAGATAGATATGACAGGGCATCTTCAGTGGCCTCAGTGGTTATGTGTATAAAGGATTATTACTCCTGTAATGTTGTTGTTGTTCAGTCATTTTTCAGTCATGTCTGACTTTTCATGACCCCATTTGGGGTTTTCTTGGCAAAGATACTGGAATAGTTTGCCATTTCCTTCTCCAGCTCATTTGACAGATGAAGAAACTAAGGCCAACAGAGTTAAGTGACTTGCCCAGGGTCACACAGCTGGCAAGCGTCTGAGGCCAGATTTGAACTCATTAAGATGAGCCTTCCTTGACTCTAGGCCCGGTTCTCTATCCACTGCAATACCTAGCTGCCCCTACTCCCACTACCGAGCCAAGGGAATGGAGGCATAGAGAAGTTCAAGGCAGCACAGTCAAGAACCATTGCTGAGACTAGTGACCTAGGTCTCCTATGTCCTGATTCAGACCTCTCTCTATGAGACTGTGATGAAGGTGTTCATATTTTCAGATGATGTCCAGGGGCCTTAGAACACAGCTGTACTCCAGAGTGGTCCAAACCCTCCAACTCCCATCTCACCTTGAGTTTTGGCAGTCGTTTGATGGTTTTGAGAGGCCGCAGCACCCGGAGAACCCGAAGGGATTTAATTGTGTTGATATCCTTCCCTTTACTATTGCCACTGTAGGGAACAATTGAGGAGAAGGGAGCAAGAGAACAAAACTCAGATTCAGCATTGGGGTACTGGGGGGTAGTCTTCAACCGGTTCTACAAAGCCCCCACCCTCATAGAGTATGGTATGCTCAAACAGCTGGGAATTAAGTGAACTTGGCTCCCCCACCTTGGAGGAGAAAAGGGCTACTTTCCCTTTTGGCCCTGTGCTCTGGAACATGTTGGAAGCTTGCTCCTTAGGGTTGGTTCTCATCTCTGGGGCTTTCTTAAAAACATGAGCACTTACCGGTAAGGGATCCGAGAACCCTGTTAACACCCAGTGCCTGAGGCAGCTATGTGTGAAGACTCCTGCTTACACAGTCTGTCACAGAATCACAAAACCAAACTCCCAGGAGTTGGAAGAGGCCTCAGAAGTCTTCTAGTCCAACCTATACTTTAATGGCAATCCCTAAGAAATGTTCAATCAGCCTTTACTTAAAAGACCTTCAGTGACAGAGGACCCATTGCCTCCCAAGGCAGCCCATTCACCATTTGGTCAGTTAGAACTGCTGGGGAATTTTTCCTTCCAAGCCTAAATCTGACTCTAACTTCCATTCACTGTCCCTGGTTTTGCTCTCTGGGACCAAGCAGAAAAGTCTATTGATTCTTCTACAGAATAGTGTTTAAGTACTTGAATATAGCTATTATATTTTCTCCCAAGTCTTCTCTTTTCCAGTTCTTTCTCCATCGCCAGTTCTTCTAGCCATTCTAACATGAGTGCCCAGTCTGCTTCCCATCTGGTTACCCTCTTCTGTATGAACTCTGGCCTATCTCTTTGGGTCCTAAGCATGAGGTCCTTACCAGAAACCCAAGCAGTTTTAGAGGCCAATATATTTGTTTTTGGATGCTAGATCTTTCTTTTGGGGATATGCAAAAAGAAGGGTCCAAAGATGAGGATGTATTTTGGACATTTGTGTCTTTCCCATTCCATCTCTATTCACAAACAAAACTGTCCCAGATCCCACTTTCAATCAAATGCTAAATCCAAAATAGCTTCAAGGTCCACGTGGGAAAAAACAAACAAAAACAAATTTTGGGCTGGGGGTTGAAGCCAAGGCTTCTGCTTGGTCCTTGGTGTTTTCCCTAATTGGGGTCACTCTCCCCAGGGACTTCATACCCCTCTCCTTCTGGAGGACTGCCTGGAGGCCTACCCAGCTCACAACCAACAGCACAGGGTCTAGGGAATTCCAAATAAAATTTGCTAAGTCCATGATGTGTGGTGGTTCCTTTACTGCCTCTGGTGGCTGGGACTCTGAGTGCCACAGGCTTTTCCCCTACCAGACAGTTCCTTCTAAAAGCTCTGGTCCAGGACCTTGGACAGCTGTTTAGAAGGGCTGTCTCCAAAGGCAAGCAGCTCTCTCTATTAGGACTTGGTGGCAGGGTTAGGAGGAGAAACTGAGTAGGACCCAGAGTGAAAGAGATGTCTTTATTCCAGATATCTATTCTTCCCTAGGCTTTCTTTTCTCTTTTCTGCAAAGAAAAATGGAAGGCTAAAAAAATAAAGACACTTCCTGAGGGATAGACTCCTTCTTTCCTCAAGGTAGGATGCCACTACATTAGTAGGGACAGTGAGGTGCCAATCTAGGCCCTTTCTCCAGAGCCTTGGGACTGCTGCTTATTTACCAGTTACCATAAGTTTCCTGAGAGCCCAAACCACCTGTTTTTAAAGTGCCTTAAGAGTAACTTTACCCTTTTCATATGACATGGAACAAGCTTCTCTCATCCTGCATAGCAGAACTTGAGCCCCTGGGGTTATCTATCCCTGGTAGATTAGGAACTAGTTTTTCAGAGTGTTTTTAAAGGGCAGAGGTAATAACAGAGGGTGGGGGTGGGGCAGGATGTCTAGCTATTCACTGTCCTCTTTGTATGGGAGCTAAAGAATTTTGTTCAGATGAACTTCACCTACCTTGCTCTAAAGTAAATGAAGATTAAAATCTGGTAAGGACATACCTTTCCCTTATAAAGATAAGTACTTCACCAGTACACCTGATAGTCTTTGTATACATTTGCTATTTTTCTCACTAGCCTCATTCCACATGGTCAACTGAAGCACACATCATCGAAACAATCCTTGAGTCAGTGGCTGGGTCAAGAAGGGAGCCAGCAATCCTGACTTTCACCTAAATGTTTGATTCAAAGCCTCTTTCAGACTTTTCTGTGATTCTCCCCAGCTTTCACATGTTGGGAGAGTGGGGTAAAAGATTTGAGTCCCAGACCCTATGACTTAAAGTAACAGGTAGGCAACCACAAACATAGAAAAAGAGAAAACATATAGAAATCAAAGGAGTGCATTAGGGTGAGAGCGAGAGAATGAGAGAAGGAAAAAGAGAGACAGAAAGAGAGACTTTACCGTGCAGTACTCCTGTATCACGTGGCGGTGAGAGGGAGAGACAAGTAGAGGTGAGCGACCTCAAAAGAAAAAACACACAACACATGCCTAAACAACACCTTTCTCCCTACTTTGGCATGATGGTTTCCTCTGCACTCCAGCTCTGTCTTTGGAAGTAAGAAGATGCCTTTTATTTATTTATTTTTTTTATTTTAGGGGGTTGTTTTGGGTGCTGATCTTGTTGCTTTCTGGTCTCAGAGACCCTCAGGAGGCATCTGTTTGATTAAGCAAGAGTAGAACTATGGTCTGAGAAATTTACCCCTTTACCCATTGCTTAGACATGTTCTAATTTCCGTGCTGTAATGGGCACTACTCCATAGCTGATGCAACTTCCCCAAGGCAAGAGCACCACCTGGAGGACCTTTTGAAGAGCTGCTTGGCTCTTAATAAGACACCTTTCACCTGAGAGCCCAGCCCAGGGCAGACGTAAAGGGAAAACCATCTCAAGCTGTTGCTCCAATTGGGATGGATTTTTCTAGGGGGGAAAGGATCATGGGATCATGGATTTAGAGCTAGGAGAAACCTCAGAAGTTATCTTGTCCAAATCCCTCATTTTATAGATGGAAAACCAAGGTCAGGTAGGCTAAATGACCCACTTGCCCAAAGTCATTCAGGTAATGGGAGGCAGAGTTGGGAATCAAACCCAGGTTCTCTGACTCCAAACGCAGTGCTTTTAAGGGAGAATTAATTAACTAGGTAGGGCATGGCCAAGATGGCTCCAAACCAGATCAGGAAATAGAACCAACTCTAGAGAGAGGGCCGGGAATAAAGGCCATCTGTTAATGGGAACTCTACCCAGTGGCCTTAACAAATAGCTTGGAAGGCCTTGAGAATATGCTGATGAACCCAAGTGCCCAAGGATTGGGGAAGGACCAAAGACCCCTGGGATCCTTCTAATCTCAAATCCTAGACCCATAAGGGGGACTTAAATTTTTCTGGAGATCAATTTGAAATAGCCCCACCCCACCCCAAATCCACCCCCAAAAGGGCAACAGCTCATGCTTCTTTTCCATATCTCAGAAATTCTCCACATTGGCCAAACACTGGCTTCTGTCACAGGCAGCTGGACAAGGACCTTTGAAGAGGAAGCAGAAGCTGGAAGCTGCCCAGAGCAGGCACTGAGCTGAGAGGTGCCCAGCCTGGCCATGATTAGCGTCATTGCCACTCTTGCTTCAATCAGAGGAGATGGGAGGACAACCAGCCTGCCCTGGGCCCTCCTTTCCACTGGCTGGAGCCACAGAACCAGATGGGCTCTTGGCAGCGGATGGGGACTGAGGCATAATAAAACTCCAGCTGTGAAGAAATGTCCATTGCCTGGCCCTGATAAAACTGCCTTGAGCCTGTTACAATGTGATGGGGGTAAATAACAGTGAGTATGACACACTTAATGGAACACACAAGAGCAACATTTATACTCTTAGGTGTTGGTGTTTGGAGGGAAGAAGAGGGAAGGACAGCAATGGAGGAAAAAAATCCTTCTGCAGTTGAGACCCAACCTAAGCCTTCAAGGGGCCAGTTTCTTTAGCTGCTTCCTCTAGCTATGTATTGCTTTGGTGTTCTGAATCTTAACTTTCCATTTTGCTTTTTGCATAATCGTGAACAAACTATAGGATGCCTGGGATTGGTTTCAGACTCCCAAAGGGATAATATTTGCTTTGACTTCTGGTTTTACCTGTCTCTAGTGAGGAACCTAGAGGCTCCTGGAGTGAGTAGCACTGAAAACATGTGCTCCTAATAGCTTTTGGCTTTATGAAATTTGCTCAGCATCTTTTGGGGGTGGGTAAGTAGTAGTCTATAAGTACAGGAGTGCTCAGGACAGAAGAGTGTAGCTGAACCAAAGGGTACAACATTGGGAGGCACAGAAGCAAAGACACCTGAGTTTAGAGGGGCCCTGACTCTCCTCTAGTTTCCCCCTTGGCAGCAAAGTGCCCCAAGAGATACTTAAAAGGAAAGAGGAAAAGCAAAAGCAGCCCCCCCCCCCCCAAAGGAATGAGGAAATTTTGAGACAGGGTAGATTAGAAACATGCAACTAAGTAGAGAATTTCCAGAGTCATTTCCCAGGAAATCTCAGAGGCTCCTTTCAGGTGTTAACAAGGAAGCATGGGATTTAGGGCTCTCCACCCCTATCTACTGTAGGACTCAGAGGACAGTGTCTGGCCTCCTTATAATTCTAGGCTGATCCCAAACCTGACTGCGATCATCCAAAGAGACTGGCATTTCCATTAGAAATAGGTCTCATACTCTCAGAGAAATTAAAGACTTTCTTTTTCCTACCCCCTCAATTCCTTGGATTTTCATAGAAAATAAGATCAATTTAGAGAATTTAATTTAGGAGATAGAGCTGGAGAAGACCTTAGAATTTAGTCTAAATTCCTTTTACAGCTAAAGACACCAAGATCCAGAAATGTCAGAGGATTTGTCCAAGGACCCAAGTCAGTCCTTAAACCTAGGTTCTCACAAGAAAATAGAAAACTAGAAGGAAGCCCCAGAAGCCTTTCTGTCAGTAAGCCTCTTCCTTCCTTTTTGAGATCACCAAACTCCCAAATTGAGGGAGAAGGATAGTAGGGGAGGGAAGATTTAGGATACCTCAAAACAAAAGTCTCCCCCAAATGGATTTTGTTTCCCACTAGAGCTTTGAGGTATGGCTCAAATTACAAAAGAGTGTATTGCTGAGAAACTGAGTGCAAATCTAATTTTTGTAATTAATTTTATTTTAAATGTACTTGGGGAACTTGATATTTAGAAGACTCTTAATGGTAAATCCTTTGTAAAATGAAGACTCATTCCCTTAACTGCTCTTTTGTGTAAGCCCACAAGTTCATACACAGGGTTATTTAAAGCAAGGACTGCCTATACAAGATGAGTAAGGGTAAGGTTGCCTCACATCTGTCTTTACCAGCAACAGAATTCCAGAATGCTAGCACCTAAAGGGACCTCAGAAGTCATCCAGCCCAAACCCTTCATGGTATAGCTGGAGAAACTGAGGCCTAGAGAAGAGTCCAAGGTCACATAGGTAGTAAGTATCAGAGCTAGGATCTGCAGCTAGGTCTTCTGGCCATGCTGCCTCTATTTGCCCAAGCTCTCATAGTCTGGGAATGGCAAAGGGGTCTTTTGACTTCCAGGCCAGAGTTCATTGCAAAACAAAGAACTATATTTAGGTGGGACCTGGGCTAGATGTACTCTGTGATCCCCTGGATTCTTGAGGATTCTAGAATTCTGTGCCATAGAAGAATGGAAGGTTAGCCTCAGTGACTTAAGGCCCCTTTCAACTTGGAAACTCTATGATGCATGCTTAAGAATTTACTGCACTCATGAAAAAATCTACCCCATTTACTTTTGGGAAGTTAGGTTAGGGTAGATAGTCTGAGGTCTTTTAAATGAACCCTTCCAAAATTACCCAAAAAAGCCTCCATGGCTTCCTAAAGGTCTCCCTGCAGTTACTCTCCAGGATAAGCAGGGCTTCAAGAGAGGACTAGTGGGGCAGTCCACTGTGTGTGCCACATTTAGTACAAACATAGGGCCTTAGGACTTAGATCTAGAACAACCTCAGGCATCATCTAGGATAACACTCCCATTTTACAGATGACAAAGCTGAGGCTCAGAGAAGCTAGCTGGTGGTTGTTTCCTTTGGCATCTGTTCATTATATATGTAAGAGATCTCTTGCCCACTGGGAAGGAGACAGAGAAACATTTTTCAGGAAAAGCTGATTCCTAGGCTGAAGATTTTCAGTGTTGGTAAAGGTTGAGAAAAGAAAGTCTTGGTTAATTTGATGATGAAGTAAATACAAAGACAATTCTGTTGAAGCCACACCCAACTAACGCCCCCAGCACAATATTTCCTATATGGACAATGATGGAATAATTAAGGGAACTGGCTAATTGGCACAGAGCATGCAAAGGGTTTGGGCTAAGCGCTTATGAATAATGGGAATGAATGGATGTATGGAGATGAACATCTCTTCAAGGAGGGAGACCCCTACTGAACAAGAGGCAGCCCTTTCCCCTCCACACGGGGGCCACATATCACCCCTTAGCTACAGCCCAACAGATCAGAGGGAGGCTTAGGCTTTTACTAATGGGGAAGGTAGAGCCATGGTGCTTACCACCAGTCCTAAAATCCAAAGGACACTTAGAACATGCACATGTCCTTCCTTCACTGTGAGAAGTTAAGTTTTATTTGGGAATATCTAGGCCTGGGACTTCCTCAGAGGCACTCCCCAGCCTACATTCACTTTTCTAGCTGCCAGAATAATTTACAGAATATCTCTCTATTCCAGCCCTCACCAGGGCCAAACCCCATAACTCCAAAATGAATACTGAGAGTCAGCTTCACATCACAAGAAATGAGAGAGAGAGAGAGAGAGAGAGAGAGAGAGAGAGAGAGAGAGAGAGAGAGAAGACAGAACCAGAAATACCATGAGTCTGGATACTCAACGTTGGGCTTCATTAAGGAATCTTTTTTTTTCTTTTCTTTTCTTTTTTTTTTTTTTGAGTTAATTGGGATTAAGTGACATGCCCAGGGTCACACATCGAGTAGGTATCTGAGTCAATATTTGAACTCAGGTCTTCCTGACTCCAGGGCTGGTGCTCTATCCACTATGCCGCATAACTGCCCCAGGAATTTTGTTTTGTATGCTGAACTCAGAGGAAATCAGAATTTTTGGCTGTTTTTCACTTAATAAGTGGATATACAATGCTTCAGATCTATTCACATAAACAAATGTCTCTAAATTGAAAGGTGGCCTATTTAAGGCCCCTACATAGGGTACTACTGAAAACAAGCCACCAAGCAAAATTTTAGAAACTCTTGGTCTCCAAACCAGGTATTATATTTATTGTTTGCGTGATGACTGACCTTGTTGGCCCCTCCAGATCTGCCAGAGGGATTAAAGGCAAGGTGACCAGGGAAAGAGGAGGCTAAGGACCACTGTAACCTCAGGGCAAAGAACCTGGGAAGGGCCTGACTCAGAAACCCTTACTTGATGGGACTGCCCCTGAAGATATTGCTATGAGCATCCCAGAAACCAAGCTCCAAGAATCCTAGTTTCCCTTCTCAGCAAGAAGCCACCAAGGCCTGCTCACCTCGGTCCAAATATCTATGGCTTGGGCTGTCCTGTGCTAGAAGAGTTTCCGTCACCTTGGAGGCTCAATGGATGCCTGGTACTCAGACATTCAAGGGCCATTTTGGAGTACCAAAATGAAGCACTGCCCTTGGGGAGGGAACAGTGCTCTGGGAATGCAGGGAAACGTTATGTTTACTGGGGAAGATGCACCACGCCTACTGTGTAAGGGGAACTCTGAGCCCCAGAATCCTCATGCACATTCTGCTCCCAATTGTTTCTTTGGGGGGGACCCCAAAGAGACAGCTGCTCAGGGCTGAACCCAGAGAATGAGTGAGTGAAATGGTCTGGCAAGGCTAGCCTGAGACCAGCAGCACAGCAATAGGCCTGGGTGATGAGGTTAGACGCCATTGCTGTATGAGGGAGACAGACAGGTCCTTTACCCCATGGTAGACATCATGCAAAAAGCCAATCCAAATCCTTCTTGGCTTCAGGGTGCATCCTCTATCCCCATTCCACCTGGCCCCATCACTACAGAGCACTCTTCCCCTGAGCCAGAGGAGAGAGCAGACCCAGGCAGGGAGGGGGGGAGGATAGGCAAGCAGGGCGCTTGCCAGGAAACTTACGTGAAGGCAAATGCCACCAGAGCCCCACTGACCACAATAAAATCTAAGATGTTCCAGAGGTCCCGAAAGTACGCTCCTTGGTGGAGAACCAGCCCTAAGTCGATCATCTGTACAAAGAGAAAAAGGTAGTGAGGATCCTGTGATTTTATATACTTTCCAGGCTCAGCATCCATAGATAGGGCAGTTGACCCTGAGGATGTCTTTGTGTCCATGTTTGCGGCAGAAAGAGAGAGAGAAAGAGGAGAGAGAGAGAGAGAGAGGAGAGAGGAGAGAGAGAGGGGGGGGAGAGAGAAGAGAGAAGAGAGAGAGAGAGAGAGAGTGAGAGCGAGAGAGACAGAGTGAATGAGTGTGTGTGTGTGTACACTCACACACGTGCTCAACTTTCTATGTGCATTTGGAGAAGAGTGAACAAAATAGTGGAGGTGCAAAAGGCAGATGGAGTTGGCCTGATGATGCATCCTTGGATGGGAGGGAGCTGAATGTGGGGCCAGTCAAAACTCTCCTTTTTCCAGACCACCGCAGGTGAGTGATGAGGATGTCTAGTTCTGGATGCCAGGCAGGGAACAGTGCAGAAGAGGTACCGATCCTGGAGAAAGGGGGGGCATCCAGGGCCCCCTGAATGGATGCAGGGGCTGGGGGCTAGGTGGGATCACTCTTGTTCCCCGTGTTCCTGCTGAGGGAACCTGTAGCCACTGTCTGTGTATCTGCACTCTCCAGTTGTCTTGCCTTAGGGTGTCTCTTCCATAACTGTCCTAGACTTTTGTATGAAGTACTATGTGTAGTCTGGATCTACTTTCCATTGGTCTTTTCTGCTGACCTTTTTTCCCTTGCAGTTTGAATTATCAGCTCAACACAGCCGCTTGCAGACTGGCAAACCAGTTCTTTTCTACTCGGATTCTGGCTCCATTGCCAGGCAATGCTTTCCTTCCCAACTCTTTCCCACCAGCCTCCCTTTTTGCCCTAGAACAATGGGGCAGGCTTAATTGTGCTTATCTCTTGTTGAAAATCTTCCTACTTGGCCTCCCAAGAGATAAAGAAGGAAATGGTGAAGGTATTGGTCAGGTACTACTTCCTCTGGTCATTAAGTCAGCCAAGCTCTGGGGGCCAGTCAGTGCAGAGGCATGGAGGGAGAGGTGGGGGGTCAAGGGGAGGAACAGCGAAGAGGTTAATGTTGCTGGATGGGGGATTAGGAAGTGTGTGGAGGAGAATAAAGTAAGGTAGGAAGGGGCCAGATTGTGAAAGGCTTTTGTTGTTTGAGCCAGGAGGTCATAGGGAGTCCCTGGAGGCATTTGGAAGCATTTCCTAATCCTCCTAGTCCTTAGTGCCTGGGACCTTCTCCCTTCCCTTTACTTATCTGTTTACTGTATCTTCCAGTAGAACATAAACTCCTTGAGTTGGGGAGTTTGGGGGGAGGACAAGGATTGTTTTCCCTTCCCTTCCTTTCCCTTTCCTTCTCTTCTTTTTCCTTCCCTTCCTTTCCCTTTCCCTTCCTTTTCCTTCCACTTCCTTTCCCCTTCCCTCCCTTTCTCTTACTTTTTCTCCCCTTCCTTTCCTTTTCCTTCCCATGCTTTCCTTCTTTTCTTTTTCCTTCCCTTCCCTTCCCTTCCTATCTTTGTATTCCAGGTACCTAGTTCAGTGCCCTAAACATAGCAATTATAATAAAAATAATAGCTTATATTATACAGCACAAAATGCATATAAAATGTCAGAATTACTGCAGACATGGTGTCCAAGAAGCCAAGCTGCTTTCTTCTGCCGTGCTCAGGACTTTGTGGATTCTTTCTCTTGTAGCCCTAGCATGGAGACTCTCAGTCTCAGGGCAAGGGCCCTACTCCTACCCCCCACCTTATCCTCAAGAATCTACACCCCAGTCCCGGGTTCCTCTTTCCCAGTTCTTCCAACTCACCTTGATCACCATCTCAAAGGTAAAGACACCAGTAAAGACATAATCAAAATATCGCAGCACCTGGAAGAGAGGAGGGAAGTAGGTTGAGTGCTATTCCTCAGACAGGAGCCTGGAGAGGGGTCTGCCCCAGAAGTCTGGGCTGCAAAGAGCTGGGGATTTGGTGACTTTAGTATCAGGTTGCTTGTCTGGGGAGCTCTAATCAAGGGCTTGAAGAGGAAAAACTCAAAGGGATCCACAGAGCCTGGCATGTTCTTTCAACCTCAGTTATAAATAAGCTCCCAATGGTGAAGTCACATGTTCCAGTTGTGCAGGTGCGGAACCAAACATTTAACTCGGCTTTGCTGCTCTTATGAAGACAAGTCCTCTGCAAAGCACAAATACTACCCCTAATCTATTTATATACAGATGCGGGAATGGTCTTAACCCTTGATGGTTGGTCAGTGATCGATGTGTTGAACTCTGCCTAACTCTAACCATGCAGGGTACAGAGAATGGAGCAATGGACCTCTGCAACTTACTGGCCCATATGACCTTGGACAAGTCATGTAGGTCCTGTTGGGTCTCAGTTTTCTCATCTGTTAAGTGTGTGTGTGTGGGGGGGGGGGAGTTGGACTAGATGGCTCCAAGTTCTCTTTAGTTCTAAATCTATGATGTTCTGGATAAGTCTTCAATTACATTGATGCTAAGCTCTTCCTACCTAGGAGTTCTTCCCTTTACTCAGTCCCCTCTGCCTAATGCCTGGGTTTTACTTAAATCACTTTCCTTTGTATTTAAATTTTGATTGTTATCTATCCTCTCCCTCTTCACTCCCTGCTCTTTCACAACTTTGTTAAATCATTAATTCAAAACCTTCCTCCCCAACTTCTAATTTTTGTTAAATTTCTTTTATTACCCCCATTTTCTAAAAAGCTTTTCTTTGCTTTAGCTTTGTTATTTTTTTTTCTTCCCTTCCAGCCTACTATGAATTTTATTTTCTGATTTGTGGGCCCAACTTTTATTTGTTTCTACTTTATTCTCCCTATGTCACTCATGTCAGCTTCTAAGATATCAAGTTAGTACAGTTAGTATAGGATCAAGGATCTAACCAATTTCTATGTAATTGCCCCTGCTCCATCCTCCATTTTTTCCTGCCATGTCTTGATCTTAGAAGTATTAATTCATGAGGAAAGCCATGTTGGTAGAAGCAATATCTCATGGTAGAAATTGCCTTGTGTTCCAATTGTGTGGTCCAGTCCTATTCCATGTCCTCAAGATGATCAGTCTTCTCAAAGACCATGTCACCTCTGCCTCTAGGTCATTTCTCCCCACCTCTCCCCCCATTCTGGGTGCCAGTTGTCCCTAGGAACTCACAAGTCCTTTCTCTTGGAGTAGGGTGCTGCTCATGAAGGCACACTTTCTCAGAGAAGGTGGCTGCCCTAATGTACAAACTCTTCCCAGATTAAATCCATCACAATGTTCCAGTTTTTCTTTATAGGTACACATCTCCTCCCCTATAGGAGTGTGCTTCAGAGGGGACCCCTTCCTTCTGCTGAGGTGAGACACCTCCCCCTTCCATTCCCTTGAACTCAATTTCTCTCCTCTACCTCCCCTCTCATTATTCCACAGTCTCCCCTCCCTCCTAGCCAAGAGACAACTGGAATCTCCATCCCTTAATTGTTGATGCATAGACTTGATAGCTAGCATTTACATATGTGTATATGCAAATATATTACATAATAGCATCCAAATAGTGAAGATTTACAAAGTGCTTTATAAATATGATCTCATTTTATCCTTACAATAATCCTGGGATATGGGTGATTTTATTATTCCCATTTTACAGATGGAGAATCTGAGGCTGAGAGACGTTAGGTTACTGAAGAAGATAGCTATTAAGTGTCTGGTGCTGGATTTAAACTCAGTTCTTTCTGACTCTAGGTCCATTATTCTATCCCCTGTGCCACCTAAATACCTCTTCCTCTCCCCATTTATGCAACTTCCCACTCTGCAACTCTATCCCACAAAAGATGATCTCACACACACACACTGGTGCCAACCCATCCAGTCATATCTCGTTTGGGCCATAGCAGAGAGAAGTAGGTATGGCTCTCACTGAACATCAGGAAAGAGATATGACAAGAAGGACACTGCCAGTGAAGGGAGCAGAGAAGCCTAGCTGGGGGCAAGCAGCACAGCAAACTTGCCCCCAGCATGAGCCCCTCACAGCACCCTGATCACCATGCACTCTTTCTCTATATCCAGTCCTCTGGAATAGGCTATTTGCAGAACAGGAGAAGGCATCTAGAGGCAAGATGCTGGATTCAATCTTCTGGCCTAAAGCCAGATTGACTTCTGTATTTCCTTGCCACCATCTGTCTGGAACTCCTGATGTTACGAAGGGAGCCAGGAATGGTTTGCTGAGCTAATAAGACCACGTGATCTTTGAAATACAGGCACATAATCCCCTTTCTACTTCTATGATTCAGTTCAATCAATCAACAAGTCACTGATTAAGCATCTACTATGTGCCCACCCCAAGAGTGGATATACAGACATAAAAATATGGTCCTGGCCCTCAAGGAATTCACAGTACAGTTCAGGAGAGAAGAGTGACACATACACCATACAATGAGAGCCCAAGTGTGTGACAGTGAATCCAGGTCCCTGGTGCTTCAGAGCAAGGGCAAGTTCAGCAGCAGGGGAGGAAATGGAACTTGCTGGACTGAAATGGATGGAGCAGGGAAGTATGGGTAATCAGCATGAGCAAAGATCCAGAGGGGGAACCAAGTCTGTGGGCAGGTAGGGGAAGGGTACCGGCCTGCTTCTGGAGAGTAGGGACTAGCCATAGCCCTGGTACTAGTACACTCACCATGTCAAGGGCTTAAGTAATTGTTATATGGATGAATGAGTAGTGGAAAATGAATTGAGACCAGATTATAGAAAACTTTGAAGTTGAATTGGCAGGAGAGTTTGGACTGAGGTGACCAGTAATAAGAGCCTATTATAGGCTCTAGAGAAGGAAAATTCATTCATTCCATCCCTCCATTCATCTATCCCTCTACATATCCATTCATCCCTCCACCTATCCATCCATTCATCCACCCACCCATCCATCCATTCATTCATCTATTCTCTAAGCATTTATTAAACATTCACAGTCCCAGGCACTGTGTTAGGTGCTGAGAATATAACTTAAAAACAGTCTCTGCCTGGATTGTTGCCCTCCTCTGCCCCAATGGAATGGGGCAGAGGAGGGCAACAATCTGAACACAGATAAGTAAATTCAAAACATTGAACCTGGGGGCCTGAAAGGATAATAATAACTAGTATTTGTATATCACTTTAAAGTGCACAAAGTGCTTTACTTCTGTCATCCTGTCATTTTGTCACAATGACTCTGGGAGGAAGGTACTATCATTATTCCCATTTTGCACAGGTGAGGACAGATTAACAGAGCTTCAGTGACTTGTTTAGAGTTGCACAGCTAGTAAAGAGGTCTGAAGTGAAGTCTTCCAGACTCCAATGCCAGCATTCTGTCCACTGCATACCAACTCCCTCTATGATTAAACCTATCCTCTCTAGAAAATAGAAACAATAGAAAGAGGGGAATGTTTTTGAGAAAAGATAATTGGTTTTGGACACATCAAGTTTAAGATTCCTATGGGATATTCAGTTGGAAATACTGGAGATGCTGGACTGCACCTTAGGAGAACAATTAGGATGGGATTGAGGTCAATGGTGATAGGCTGGGTGTACAGGTATTCCCTAAAAGGGATTGCCATTGGTCTTTCCCTTTCTTTTAAAGACAAGCTGATAACAGCTGTCATCCAGAGTTTGCCAGCATCTATGATAGCAATCTGAACGTCCCCGAAATTGAGACAGTGGAGACCAAGAAAATTGCTAAGACCATCCAGAGATAGGGCCTGGAGAAAGAAGACTCAGGGTAGAGTCTTGAGAAATGCACACAATTAAGAGTAGGGATATGGTCAAAGATAAGGCAAAGAAGACTGAGGAGAGGTCATATAGGTGGGAGGCGAACCAGGAGTGAGCAGGGAGAAAAGAGTATCCTGGAAGAGGTGAGTCTCCAGCATCCAATGTTGCCGAGTGGTCAAGAAGGATGAAGACTAAAAGAAAAGAAAGAGAGGCCAGTAGTTCTAGCAATTAAGAGAGCTTTTGTCACTTTAAATTTAGCACTTACAGGTGAATGATGAGGTCAGAGGGCAGACTTGGAGGGGCTAAGAAGAGATGACATAATGAAAGCTTGTTTTTTATTACCAGGTGACTAGCGTACCAGAAATATTACTGATGGAATGGAGAGGGAGAGTCCAGAGGGCTTTACAGGGGATGTACAAAGTGGGGGCTTTTCACTACCGCAAGGATCAAAGTTCTTGCATTATACTCCTTGCCTGCTCCTACAAGCTCCAGGCAGCTGCTCATTGGAAAGGGAAAGCAATTACTAGATAGGTGGTCTGGGGAGTTCTTTGGGATCAGAAGGGCCCAATCCTGAACTCATCAAAAACCAGATCTGATCTCTCCCTGCCCCCTGGATGGAAGCATCCACCTCAGGAATAGATAAATAGCTTTTAAAAATTCCTCCCAAGCCATACCATATTAAGGATTGTTGTTCAGTCATCTCAGGCTCTTTGTGACTCCATTTTGGGGTTTTCTTGGCAAAGATACTGGAGTGGTGGGCCATTTCCTTCTCCAACTCATTTTATAGATGAGGAAACTGAGGCAAACAGGGTTTTAAATGACTTACCCAGGGTCATACAACTAGGAAGTGTCTGAAGCCAGATTTGAACTCATCAAGAGTTTTCCTGATTCCAAGCACAGTGCTTTATACTGCTGCCCATATTAAGGATTTGAAGGGGCCTATATAGTACCCTTGATGAATAGTCACCTGGCTTCTACTTGAATATTTCCAATAGCAGGGAGTTTACCCTCACAAGGTAACAAGGCACTAGACAGTGCTGATTGTTAGGAATTTTTTCCTTAAACAGACAAAATCTGCCTCCAGTAATTCTTCCCCAGCTCTCTCCACCCCCATCCCAGTGCTATTAGGTTTGTCACTCAAGGCCAAACAGAGCAAATATAATTCCTTTCAGGCCCTTCCCATATTTGAAGACCCTCTAAATGTACCGTCTAAATCCCATTTGGCCAAAACATCTTCATAGATGTCCACAGAACTGTGGGCCCTTAGAACTGGAAGGGATGTTATATCATCTAATCCAACCCTCTCATTATACAGATCAGGAAACCAAGGCTGAAAAAGAGCAAATGACTTGCCCAAGGTCATACAGTAAGTGTATACTGGAACCACATTGGAAGCCATGTCTTGGAATTCCAGATTCAGTGTTCTTTTCCCTGGCCCACATCACCTCCTGAGCCATTCCTTCACCTATTTCTCATGTGATATGTTCCCCTATCACATCCTGGTCATCACTTAGGTCCAAGAGAAGTTCTGTTGTTGGGACCCCTGTTCTCCTTAGCTACAACCCCCAGAGGTTGGTTATGGAAATGAAGAGATAGAAAAAATAGAAGAGGCACCAGCTTGAGCTGTGCAAGACATTTTAGCAGAGCCCTGATTTCTGGCTCCTTTGGGGAGTTGTGTTCTAATTATTTCTGTCAATCTCCCCCATGAGGTCCCAGCAGGCCCCATCCAGCCCTGGAGTAGAAGAAAGAAAATGCAAGGTAAGCTGCGGAGGGTGATTGTGCCAACCTCTGATTTATGGGACTTGCCAGGGCCTCACACATAACCTACTTAAGAAGAACTGCCTGTTTTCATAAAAGAAAAAGGAAACCTAGCTTGGTCTGTGGGAAGGGAAGGCATTAGAGCAATAGGGGCAGGCTGACCTTCGGTGGGCCCAAAGAAGCTTTCTTTTACCAAAGTCTTGAGCCATTTTTAGTCCTTGTTTCTGGGTCAAATAGTCATCTCTCCAGAGGCCATAAGTTATAAACATAAAGGCTACAAGAATCAAAACTTGGCTTCTTGTGGGCACAAGGCACAAACAGAACTTGACTTTCAGGAGCCTCTTGGCCACAGGTCCTAAGTTGTACTGCACCTGAGTGATGCCAAAGTCCATATGAGCTTTGATTGGGCTTCTCTCAACCAGCAGCCACCCCCACATTCAGAAGCTCCTCACTGTCTGCTCAGTGAGGGCACAGAACAAGCTTAGGCAATGCCCCTTGCATATTAAGGTTCTCTGGAGGAGTTCTCCAAGGAAATCAGAGGCCTTCTGGAAACAAGGGCTGGACTGGCCACAGGATCTGACTTAGAACCAGAACTAGAAAGGGCTCAAGCAGGAATCCATCCAATTTCAAATCCTGCTGACGTAGTATGATTGATCCTTGGAAAAGTGGTCTTCCAGTCTCTGTGTGAATACCCCCAGGACAGGGATTTCACCACCTCTTATAGCTCATTCCATTCTTAATCTATAGGAGCTGTGATCTATCTATCCTCTTTGCATTTCAACTCAAGTTAGTTCTTCAAATTCAGACCCCCAAACTCAAGACCAACACAGACCAAATCCCAGCTGGGTATCTCTGCAGTGTGTCTAGTGATTCCTATTCAGGTGACGGGGGCGGTGTACAGCTCAGCAGGAATTCACAGATGCCCTGCAAGGCCATTAACCACAGGCCTAGTTCTTTGTAGTTTCCATTATGTGAAAAGTGCCAGCTGGGTATGCAGGCCCTCACTGCACTCTGGGGGGCTTGGAACTGGGCTTTCCAGAGGCAGAGAACTGGGTGTAAAAAGCCTCAGGGGGCCCTGAAAGATAATGAGTTTTCTTCCAGGACCTGGACATTCTGAACTAAATTTATGTTTCAAAGAGACTGATGCTAATTTGGAAAACTAGCACATGGAAGGAGAGTGGAAGGCAGTGCAGAGCTGGAGGGGGGGGGGCGCACAGGGAGCCGCTCACATTGTTCCTGGGGGCGTTGGGCTGCACAGGGTCTTCGGCTGCCAGGGCAATACTGCTCATGGCGATCACCATCAGAATGCACATCTCAAAATATCGAAGGTTCAAGATATAGTGACACAGCCGGCGCAAGCTGGGAGAGAAGGAGAGAGGATGTGGATCAGAACCAGGGAAGCACATGCTTTGTGACCTCAGGGCCCACACCAGCTGAAGTGATCCCAGGCCCAGAGGATGAGTCTTCCCCTAGGGGCTCAGCACCCCATACCTCCCCCCCAGCACTTCAATTAAAATCAAATAAGCATATAGCTTGTGCCCTAGTAACTATCTCTGCCACAGAGGCAGGAGGCTCAGAGGAAGGGGAGAGAGGAAGAGCCCAGGCTGGGAAAGGAGGCCCAACCAACCTTGGGGACCACAACTCTGGGTCACCCCCATAGCAGCTGTGGGGAAACACAGCTCAGGTTTTCACAGCCCTCTGAGGAAGAAGCCTCTCCCGTCCTTTTCTCCCTATCCCTGGGGACATCCGACTCTCAGTTTAACACTGCTCCAGCCTGACCCACTAAGGCAACTTCTTTCCCCAAATTCCTAACTTTGTTCAAATCTCCACCTCTATCAGTTAAGTACGTCCTGCCTGAAAAGCTCAGAGGACAAGTAATGGTCTAACAAGCAATCATGTCAGAACTCAAAAGGGGATGATTTAGAAGCCATTTTGTCTGACCCCTTCATTTTTTAGATAAAAAAAAAAACCAACAAACAAATAAGTAGATCAGTTAATTATAAAGGTGTTAAGGGACAGAACAGGGCTTTGAATATGACTCATTTGCCACCAAACTGCATGTTCTTGCCACAAAACCAGCAGCAGCTCCCTCACCCCATCACCCTCCCAGAATGAAAACTCCCTGTCTATCACTAGATGGCCATCTAGACCTGCCTTGTGCTTGGCCTCTCCCATAGAGAACTAGCCAGCCGTTCTGGCCATCCAGACCACAGAGCAGTAGGAGCGGTGGTCCGGCCCCACCAAAGGCCTGTAC
Organism: Gymnobelideus leadbeateri; assembly: GCA_011680675.1. Lineage (NCBI taxonomy): Eukaryota > Metazoa > Chordata > Mammalia > Diprotodontia > Petauridae > Gymnobelideus > Gymnobelideus leadbeateri. The sequence continues at coordinate 10,743 of WOXC01012327.1, read as the reverse complement.
TTGGGGCCATACTCACGGGTTTGTGGTGGAGAGGATGAACATGGAACTGTAGGGGGGCATAGGCTTGGGGCCATCTTCTCCAGAGTCATCCTCTTCTTTCTTCTCTTCCTCCTTTTTTGGCAGTGGGTCTGGGTTGGCGTTTTTGTTTACTATTGAGACAGATCGCCAAAAAGCCTCACTCACTATTTACCTCTAGCAGTCTTCAGCTTCAGCTTCGCTCTCCAGAGGAGGTAGGACATTGTGTTGCTTGCTTGCTTGTGGATAGCAAGAGTAGGCTTTCACTGCTAGAAGAGGTATTCAGAGCAGTGTCTGGCAGTGGCCAGGCTACCTGCTGGCCCAGCTCTGTATGCTCCTAAGCTACCGAGGACCAGGATGCTCTAAGGACTTAGTGTTGGAAGCAACCTTAGAGGTGGCCTAGGCCAGCTTCCTTTTACAGCTAAGGTATCCGAAGGCCAGAGAGATTACATAGTTTGCCCAATATCATACAGAGTTGAGATTTAAACCCTGGTCTGCCAGTTTCAAATTCAGTGCTCCATCCCCACTACACCACCCTGCCTGGTAAGGATGATGCAGTCTGGAACGTTTTCACCTGGTACAGTGGGGAGTGCATTCTGGGAAAGGATAACCTCAATGGTGTTAGCTCCTAACCTTAAGCAAGATGGTGTTAGACATTGCTATCTGATGCCAAATAATTTAACTCCAAGTAGTTTATAGAAACTAAAACCTGATTTCATTTGGGATTTTCTTTTTGGAAAGAGCTTAAAATACTGTACATCCCTAAAAGCACTCCCATTCTTTCTCACTCACTGAGTTTTACCCTCATCACATTAAAAATGGGCAAAGGGGCAGGGAGGGGAGCATAGGACAGCAACATACAAAGGTGGTAGTGGTTGTTTGGGGCTCGTGCCCAGTGAATGAGTAATATAGAATCAGAACAAGGATGAAGGGGTTCTGCTTCCTAGTTCTCCCCAGCAGGCTCTCAATGCGACCCGCATCCCTACACTTAGTGGGAGAGTGGAGGAGGAGAGACTTACCTTGGACAACGGTGTTGTTGACAGGTTGGGGAAAGGCGGGGGGGATATCCACCGCCGTGTGCTCAGGCTTCTTGGCAGTCTTGGCTGGGTTGTTCTGGGTACTGGGGTTGGTGACTATAAGGCTGTTCTCTGGGTTTTTGGGGGGCCCAGGGTTGGATGGGTTCCCAGCTGGCTGATTGGGTGGGGGCCGCATGGGTGGGGAGTTGGTGTGGTTGCCCATCTGGGCAGGGCTCTGGGTGTGGAGGGCGTGGATGGTGTTGTGAGGGTTGGCGGATTCCGTGGTGGCCAGCTTATTGTTTTTAATATTATCAATGTCCTCTGCCAGTGGAGGTTCCTGACGCCCCATATCCTGTTGGATTGGCCGAGTGGTAGACAGGTTTGGGCCAGACACAGGGACTCCAGAACCTTGGTTCTCTCTGAGACAGGCAGTCCAAAGTGGGAGAAAAAAAGAACAACCAACCAAATTCAAATTAGGAAATACAGCTGAAATCTTAGAATCATGGCCCAAGACTCAAGCTTCAAATGTGTGGCTATAGGACATGATAGTAACAATTTAGTGGAACCCAAATGGACAGATTCAGAAAAATCTTTCACAAGTTGTATGGTCCTCAACAGCTTTCTCTAGAGGACCAACCACAGCATCAAGAATCTCTGAGGTCAATTTCTCTCTGAATGAGAATCCTTTTAGCAAGATGACCAACAAGTGACTATTCAGACTTTGCTTGGTGACCTCTACAATGACAGAGAGCTCACTACCTGCCAAGGGAATTCATTTCACTTTTGGACAACTCTAATTGTTAGGATGCAATCCTTTATATCGAATCTATGTCTGTCTCCCTACAAATTCTCCCTGTTGCTTCTGGTTCTGCCCTCTGGGGGAAAGCAGAACAAACCTAATATTTCTATGTGACAGCCTTTAAAATGTTTGAACACAGCTCTCCTGTCTTCCCTGAGTGTTCTGTCCTCCTCACTAAACCCTCCAGTTCTTTATCTGATCTGAGTTGCATAAGAGTTTGGACTTTATTTGGTTAAGTGTGCTTCTAGTTCCCTCCACCTCTGGATTTACTCCAGATTATTAATGTCCTTCCTAAAATGTAGTCTTCCAAATTGAACAGAATAGGGCCTGACCAGGGCATAATGTCCAAGAGGGGAATACTGGCAGACAATGACCCGTAAGGAGTCCCACAGACTCACATATGAGAATTCTGCCCTGACTATAACTTGCTTTATTAATCTTGGGCTGATACCTTTCAGTTTCTACCAAATCTACCTTCTTCACTATTCTTCCAATCTGCCTCCAGTTTTCCTCTTCCTCATCCCACATGTCTAATGGGCCGCCAAACTTTGTCATTTCCATTTCCATGCTTCCCCCATCCGTCCACTTCTTCCTATGTGCATACCCACTGGCTGGGTCCAGGCTGCCATCACCTCCAGTCTAGACAACTGCTGTGGTCTGCTAATTGCTTTCCCTGCCTCAAGCCTCTCCCTCCTACAATTCACTCGACTCAAAGATACCCTAAGTGTAGCTCTGACCATGTTATTCCCTTACCCAATAAATCCTAGTGGCTCCCTGTTGGCTCTAGGATCAGATATAAATTCCACTTGGCTTTTAAAGCCCTTCACAAACCTGGCCCTGACCTACCTTTCTGTTCTCATTATAACTTATTTCCCTTCCCACTTCTTCCCTTTCATCTCACACAGAACTCCTCCTCCTGCTCCCTAGAATGTATGTCTTCCTAAATCCCTCCCTTCCTTTAAGCCGTAGCTCAGTTATCACCCTCTATACTGTTCCTTTCGACAGCTAGGTGGTGCAGTGGATAGAGCACTGGGCTTGGAGTTAGGAAGATCTGAATTAAAATTCAGCCTCAGACAACTGTTATCAAGCCATTTAACGCCTATTTGGCTCAGTCCCTCATCTGTAAAATGGGCACACACTGGAGAAGGAAATGGCAAACCACTCTAGTATCTTTGCCAAGAAAAGCCCATGGACTTTCCATGGGGTCATATAGAGGTAGACACAACTCAACAACAACAAAAACAACAACACTGTTCCTTTCCTGGTGCCCTCCCTCCCTAATGACTTTGCATTTACCTATCTCATATTTATTTTCTGACTTGTTCTTTACACACACACACACACACACACACAGAGTAGAAGAGGAATCTGGCAAATAAACCATAAGCCTGTCACAGAGATATGATCTAGAAGTCATAATGGGGTCTTCAATTATCTGGCACCAGAATCAGGAAGACCTGAGTTCAAATCTATCCTCAGACACTTATTAGATGAGTGACCTTGGGCAAGTCACTTAACCTCTGTATGTCTCGGTTCTCTCAACTGCAAAAATGGGGATAATAGTAGCACCTAATTCCCAGGGTTGTTGTAAGGATAAAATGAGATTATCTTGGTCATTCACTTTATCAACCTTAAACTGTTATATCAAAGCTAGATATTAATAACAATCTAAGTCCTAGAATCTAGCCCCTCCATCTCCATTTTTTTCTCCAGAAGAGAGTGAGAACCTTTGTTAAATGCTGTGCCAATGTTGTCATTCACAGGACCACCTGGCTAGTAATTCAGATCTTCCTGACTCCAATCTAACACTCTACCCACTGTGACACCTAGCCCCCTATTTATAGTGTTTTTTGGGGGGACAATTTGGGTTGTAACTCTCCCAGGAACATACAGCTAGTAGTGTCTGAGGCTAGATTTGAACTCAAGGCTGGTGCTCTATCCACTGTGCCACCTGCTGCCCCTTAATAGAGGTTTGATGTTAAACTGGAAGTTCTCTAGCAAGAGTCTCCAAATTTTTTTTGATTGTGGACCTCTATCAATAAAAATTTGGGGGCCTGTAACCCTACTGTATAGATATTTATTTCTTTACAAATTATATATGCATACTACTGTACTAATAATTATGTGCATTATAAAAGTTCTACAAAGAATTAGACATTTTAAAAGGACAAGAAAAAATGAAATTATTTTGATCTTGGAGTCAATAGGGAATCACTGGAGCTTCTGGAGTAGGGGAGCCTTCGGGTTGGATTTGCACTGTGGAAATGACTTTGGCAGCTGTGTCAAGAATGCATTGGAAAGGCGAGAAAACCATAGGCAGGGAAACCAATAAAGAGGCTGTTGTAGTAGTCCAGGGGAGAGTCGAGAAGGCCCTGAACCATGGAGGTTGGCCATGATATTGGAGAAGAGGTGATAGATGTCAGAGAAGTGGAGGCAGGAACAATAAGACATGGTGCCTGACTGCATAGGAGGGGAAGGACAGTCAGGAGTTAAAGATTACCGTGAGGTTAAAAACCTGTGTGACTAGAAGAAAGAAGGGTCAGTCTGGGGAAAAAGATAATGTAATGAGATCTGCATCTATCCATGTTTGCTAATTCTGTAGGACTCACTGTGTCCTACTCTGAAGGATGGGGGAGGCAGGATTTTTTTTCCTACCTGTTGCTGCTCAGAGTGCAGACCCCACCCACCCAGGTATGCCTTCTATAGCCATGAAGGGATCTGGAGGACAAAGGTTGGGTATACTGAAAGGGAAATGGGTTATCTCAAGATTGTGAAAATGTGATTATGGGTGCCTAGTAGTGGTTTGGTTATAACTAATCTGAGGAACTAAAGCCTGCTTCAGAAAAGGGGACATGTAGAACTTGTATAGGGGAGGGAGGTAGACTGGAGTCTGAGGATAAAGGTAGGTGTGATTGTTTTGGAGATAAGACCCCATAGCTGGCTATCATTGGAAAGATGGGCCATGGACCCCGATTTGGAGGCCATCCTTCTGCCATAGGCCCTGTGCCATTAAATAGTTTATTTTTATTTTTATCAATTTCTCAGTGGTAAAGGCATAGACAACATGTTTATCCAGTCTGTAGATGATAAAAAGCTCAGAAGGACAGCTACCATGCTGGATGACAGAGACAAGATTCAAAGAAATTTAGAGAGGCTGTAATATTACAGGTACAATAATAAGGTGAAATTTACTAAGGATAAATGGAAAGCCTCAAATTGGGGGTTCAAGAAATCAACTTCCTGAATATGAGATTGGGAAGGAGTGATTGGATAACTTGTTCATTTGGAAAAAGATCTGGGGGGTTTTAGTGGACTGCAAGTTCAAATATGATTTAAAAGAGTAATATGATATCTGGGAAAAGCTATGTAATATTACTTTATTTTTCATTAAGAAAGGCATAGTGGGGGCGGCTAGGTGGCGCAGTGAGTAAGAGCGCCGGCCTCGGAGTTGGGATGACCCGAGATCAAATCCGGCCTCAGAAAATGAGCACCCACGCATAAATAATGACTAGCCGTGTAACCTTGAGCAAGTTACTTAACCCCAATTGCTTTATTAAAAAAAAAAAAAAAGAAAGGCATAGTGTCCAGAACAAGAGAGTATGTGTGTGTGTGGGGGGGTGGGGGCAGGGTGAGACTTTCATAGCACTCTGCCCTGGTCACACCATATATGGAGTGTTATATTCAGTTCTGTGCTCTGAATTTAATACTTAGTATAATAGCTAGCATTTATTAAGTGCCTACTGTGTGCCAGGCTCTGTGTTAAGCACTGTATGATTATTATCTCATTTGATGCTTACAACAACCCTATAAGGTGGGTGCTATTCTCATGCTTCTTTTACAGTTGAGGAAACTGAGGTAAACAGAGGTTAAGTGACTTGCCCAAGGTCACACAGGTAATTTCGTTTTAAGTGTCTGAGGCCAAATTTGAACTCAGGTCTTCCTGACAGAAGGCTTGGTACTCTATCTACTCCACCACCTAGTTGCCTCTTCGAAGAAAGACACTGATAAGCTGACAGTCGAGCAGGACAGAAAAGGGTGTTCAAAGCAGGGAATATTAGCATTGGTTCAGGCAAGTGGGGATGCTTAGCTTGGAGAAACGAAGACATAGGGGAAACATGATAGCCATCTTTAAGAATATGAAAGGCCTATTATAAGAAACAGGGAATATATCTGTTCTGTTTGGCCCCCAAAAAGCAGCACTGGGAGCACCCCAAAGGAGACTCAAATCTTCCTATGATTTAGAGCTGTCTGAAAGAGGAATAGGTGTCCTTAGGACAGATATGAGGGGCTTTCCTCTTTTCCTCCACTCAAAGTCTTGAAATATTACTGGTCAGGCATATTTTAGAAGCAATTTCTGTTCATGTATAGATTAGATTAGGTAACCTTTAAGTAAACTCCTAACTAATATTCTGTGACCTATGGACCATATGTGGATTTTTTCCCTATAGGTCAGTAGCCCAAACAGAAAAAATATTCTCAACCTTAGGATAAAACTTTTGCTATTGTGGCAGCTGTGGCTTCACTGGACATTCTGAGGGATAACTGAAGGCTTATCATCATGTCTGATCTTAGAAAAATAAAACTGGTAGCCATTCCAGGGCCCCTCTCACTAGTTGGTTTAAACAGCTGTTTTCTCTGCGTTTAAGTCCATGACACATATGGCTCTTCTTGGTGTTCCTGTTTAATACCCGTCTCTCCAAAAATGTGCCTCAAATATCCTTTGGAATTAACTAGTCTTATTTAGAGAAATCAGTGACTTCCAGGTGAAACTCCTCACACGCTATTAACCAAACTCCCCCCTATCTCTATCTATACCCTCTCCCAAGTCCCATGCATGGTCCACACTCACTAGGAAGAGTAAAAGTGCTCAGTGTCAGTTACCCCATGGGGTGTGGGGGGGTGACTCACTGTGAATCACACTGAGGGTGGGGCTGGTGACCAGTGACACTGGTGGTGATGGTGGACACTGGGGCTCCCCAAGCTGAGCAATGCCTAACCTCTGCATGGCCCATCATACCCTAAGAATGGGAGCTTGGGGCCATATCAGGAAGTCCTTTGCTCCCTTTCTGGGAATAGGTAGTGAGTATCCAAGGGAGATTAATGGGAGCGAATAAAAGGGGTGGATAACCCTCAAAAGGCAATGGGCAATGGGTAAGGAAAATGCTTTGTTGCCCTTTTCTGGGAGAGAGAGAAATATAGCAGAGGGCTGAGTACCCAGGAAGTCTTATCCTGGTCTGTTGGGGACAGTGTCCCCTGTACAAACTTGATCCTATTACCCAGGCCACCAAAGGCCAAATGGCTCAGGAGTTCTGGACATCCCAACAGCAAGAGGGAAATGAAGAGAGGCAGGGCAACTTTGCTGAGTTGCTTCTCCAACAGCTGGGGAGAAGCAGCAGAGCATACTATTAAGACAATGTAAAACACACAGACATGTAATAACACAGGAAAAATTAGAAGAGAGAGACTGAATTAATGCAGAGATCTCTTACACGGGCAACACCAGAGCAGAAACAGCAAGGGGATGGTAAAAACCTTGTCCCTCTTTTGGCCGAGACACTCCTAGGCATCGCTGGGCATTTCCTGGGTACTTAAGAGATGACTTCTGATGATAATGTGACACGATTTCCCATCCCACCCAATCTCTGGAGTTCCCTTTACTTACTTCCTCCGCCGATGTCTCCTCTCCTTATCTTCTCTCTTGAGGTCGCTGTCATATGTAGACTGAGCGGCGTGCCGGTGTCTCCGCCGCCGGTCCCCATCGGGAGGCTCATTCTCCCCGTCGCCTCCTCGGCTGGGCCGGCTTCCTTCTCGGTGGCGATACCGCCGCTCTGACTTGTTACTGTCCTCAGTGCCCTCCTCACCTGGCCGCCGATGGGCCCGGTGTCTCCGAGGCTCACGCTCACCCTCACCTGTCCGAGGAGAGCCACTGCGGCTTTCTTTGCTGCCCCCCTGCCGATGCTGATGCCTCCGATGCGGGTCCCCCGGTTTGCTCCGATCTGGCTCTCCATCCCGAAAGCCACGATCCTGGTTCCCGTCACGCTCTTTGGTTTGATAGTCTGGCTCCCTCCCATAGGACCCTTCGTGGTTCAGGTCAGCCTCTTTGCTGCTGCTCCTTTGCCTGCGGGGCTCCAGACCCCCTGAATCAGCCCGCTCGTAGCCTCCGCGTGTCCTGTCGTAATAACGGGCCTGTTTCCTGAGGAAGTCTTCAGCACGCTGCTGGCTGAGCCGCTGATCCATGGAGGGGTCACTAGGCCTACTCTTGTTCGTATTATTGTTGCGGTTTTCCTGCGGGTCCACCACTAGGGGTCTGTCCAGGTGAGTCTTAATGTCGGGCCTCATGTGCCGGCCATAGGAGACTTTCCACCTCTCCTCGGGGCCCAGCTCGTTGTACAGAGCCTCCCGGCTAGCCAGCAGGTTTTGTTTCCGCATCTCACTCGTCCTCTGCTCCCACACTGACTTGGAGGATTTTTGGTTTTTCTGCTGTTCTTTCCTGGAGTGGAACCATGGGAGTATGAAATGAGAAGACATTCAGCCATCCCCCTGATTCTGAACAGGAAGGCAGCCGTCTTAGCCCAGTTGGACAAGAGACTCTCCTGCTCTTAAAATTCTCCAAAGAGATTCTCCCACCTCCCTTGGCATCCATCCTGGTTCAAAGCACCTGCCCTCTATCTTCCCAGTCATCTCTGCCCTTTTGGGGAAAATCCTCATACAAAGGGACACTAGGGCTTGTCTGGTTGGTCCCTTCCCCAATATGGGCAAAGGCTCCCCAATCCCCTAAGAGATGGTCAGTATCAAAGAGATAAGGAGTTTGTTTGCTTGATAACAAAGGGTCAGCCATGGGAAGCTGTCTTCCCTAATGCTCCTACTGAGACAGAGGGGTTCTTGGCAGCTTTGGGCATGCTCCAGCCCAGAGGGACCGAGATGGCCAGGCCCTGGGTCCCTGAGCCTCTGGACAAAGCTCCCGTGGATGGGTGGCACTTACATTGCTATTGACATGTTGGCTGCAGACAGAGGACTCACTTCTGCCACTTCCTTTGCTTTTTGTAAGGCAAGCTTCTGGTTGGCTGCCTCCTCCTCCTCTTGTTCATCCTAAAGGGCACACATGTTCCCCATTCATAAACCATGGACAGAGGCCTTGGGCCCTGACCTCTGACCCTAGCATAGACTAGTGATTGCTAACAACCCTGTTCTAACACCTGCCCCCCCCCAACCCTGCTCCCACCCCCCCAGCTGGGATCTACCCTGGCCTCTGCTCACAGTGGTCAATGAGCAGCTGGTGCACAACTGTCAAAAACTTTCCTTCCTGGCTTCCTGCCCCTCAGGTCTCTGAATCCCCAGAGTCAAAACACAGCCAGTCCCACATGCATGGGGAGTAAACCACACCTCCCTGCTCCCTCCCCCAAGTGCACAGGGCTCCTCCTAGTGGCATGCAGTGCTCACAACTCCCCACACAGAGACACAAGGAGAGAGCCCACTGTCCACAGTAGCCCCACAGTCCAGGGCATGCAGTGCTCACAGCTCCCCATGCAGGGAGGCAGGGAGGAAGCTCGCTGGTCCATGCACAGTATGCAGCACTCAGAGCTCCCACACAAAGACACAAGGAGGGAGCCCACGGGTCCACAGGGGCATGGATGGAGTTCTCTCTGGGGGAGGGGGAGATCAAGAGGGAAGGGCAAGCCAGGTAAAGTTTCACTGCTGCTGGCCTTCCCTGGGGGGTCAGCAGCTGGACAGACTCAGAGAGAAGGAAGTTGGAAAAGGGGGCGTAAAAAAGACATTAAAAAAATACATACATAAAAAGACGGTTTGGACTTTTAATCCATCTTCAGCCTCCATGCAGCCCCTTATTCGTAAAACAGAAAACAAAAAGAAAGAAAGAAATGGACAGAACAAACCCCACCAGGAGAGTCACCATGCTGCTCCAATGCACCTTCCTTAGCCAGACACAGCTCTTTGTGATAAGGAAGCAAAGTTACCACCTAGGAAACAGCCAGACCAGGACATTCCTTGTCAGCTGCAACAAGGAGATCTTTGGCTAATGGGGCTTCCCTTTCCCTCTGGCTAAGAATCATGGCACTGCCATTCTGCACCGTTTGAGCTCCCTAGCAGAAGCCCCTGAAGGTCAAGGACATAAGGTTGAAAGGAAAGACCCTCAGCTCTAGGACCCCTCTCCCAGGCCTTTCCAAAGCTGGGTGCCCTGGCTCCTGGGAGGTAGAAGGTTTCCTCTTTTCTGGCCTGGTCTACAATATGGTTCATCTGATTGGAGGAAAGGAGGAGGTCAGCTACTATTCTGAGCCATCCCTGAGTGGGTGCACCTCTCTGGAACAACCCTGACAAATGATTTTCAAGCTTGAAATTGAAGATGTCCAGTGGGGGGTGGGGGGTGGGTGGGATGGAAGGATCCACAGTGCTCCCCTTGCCCTGCCCTGCCCTGTGCCTCCAGATGGCCCATCCGGTTTCTATATAGCACCATTAGTGGAAGACTTTTTTTCTTACCTTAAGCCTAAATCTGCCTCTCTGGGACTTCTACCCATCATTCCTAGTTCTGCCCTTTGGGATCAGCCAGAACAAATCTAATCACTTGACAACCCTTCCAATATTTGAAGACAGTTACCAAGTCTCCCTCCTTCCCTCCACAGGGCTTTTCTTTTCTAAGCTAAACATGCCCAAGGGAGCTGACCCCCTTGGAACCAGACTTTCTAACCTGACTGAGCAATCTGCATTCTCTACAGGAATGGCAATGGGCCTCTCTCAATGGAATTTTCCAATTCTAATTGACTTTGCAGAGATGCAACTGCATCCAAATTTAAATTCAGTTCCACAAACATCTATTAAGAGCCTACTGTGCATCAGACACTGTGCTGGATGCTGGGGATAAAGACAAGAATGAAACAGTCCCTGTCCTCAGGAAACTTA
>WOXC01012326.1:35000-255706 GCA_011680675.1 Gymnobelideus leadbeateri | reverse complement strand
CAGTTTTCTTTGACAGTCTCTTGGAGGATGTTGTTTAGGCTGCTTTTTTCATCATGGCTTTCTGGTAGACCAATAATTTTTAGGTTGTCTCTCCTGGATCTTTTCTCTAGGTCAGTTATTTTTCCAGTGAGATATTTTACATTTTCTTCCAATTTTTTGATTGTCTTGTTTTGTTTGATTGACTCTTGCTGCATCATAGAGTTCTGAGGTTCAGTTTGATTGTTTCTAATTTTTAGCTAATTATGGTCTTCAGTTATTTTTTGAAGTTCCTTTTTTAGGGAGGTATTTTCTCCAATTACTTCACTGAGACGTTTTTCCGGGTTGGTCACTGCCTCCCTGATTTGGTCTTTAAATTTTTTCTTAAGCTCCTCCAGGAATACTATTTGGGCTTGAGATCAGATCATGTTTCCTTCTGTGGTCTCAGGTGTGGGTAGAGAGTCTATATAGTCCTGTGTATTTTGCTGTTCTTGCCCTGCATAGTATGCTCGAATAGACTTTCTTGGCTTCCCCTTCTCCTTCTCAGCTTCTTTTTTTCCCATTTTGACTTCCTTTTTCTTAGTTTCTCAAGCTATTTGTTTAGGGCATTATCCTTGACTCTGAATACCTCTGGGTGGCTAGTTTGTAGTAAGTCAGGGAAGTCAGTGAGGGATGTAGATGCATAGGTGTGGGTGCCTCTTACCACTTCAGATTTCTGCCTCTATACCCCTGGGCTATAAGTAGGCTTTTGTTGGTTAGGTGAGGTGGGGCTTGTTGGGACCCTACCCTCTCTTCTCTTCAGACTCCTGGCTGTCTCAGTTGTACCCCTTCTTGGAGATTCTCAAGCATGGGGCTATTTCCATTAACTTGGGATTTCAGTCTGGGTGGGAGACTTATTTTTGGTTTTCTACTTCATGGGGTAGGATGGGAGGATCTGAGCAGCTAGAATTTACTTTGCCATTCTAGCCCCTGTGTTATAGAGGCAGGCAGTTTCTTAACTTTCAGGCTGGTTGATGATTGCAGTGGAGAAGCTGCTGTCTCTAATGTGGTCCTGATTCTCTTACCTGGGTCCAATGATTCTTCCCGTCCCTTTGTGAGATGAAGGCGAGATGACTGTGTTTTGTCCTTGGTAAGTCTGCAGGCTGGGGCTTTTTCTCTCTCTGGTGTAGTCTGCTTGTCTGCTCTTATGTCTGAGCTGTGCAGGCCCCATGCACTCTGCACTCGTCCTGTCCAGACAGAGTGGGCAACCTCCTGGGCTGGACTCTACCACGCTCCTTCTTCCAGTGGGCACTATCACTCTGGAATCCACTCAGATTCACCCTGTGAGACTTAATGACTGAGGATCTCAGCGAGGTTACTGCTTTCTTTCCTCCATCTTGGCTCCTCCCACTTGTGCCACTATGTTAAGAGATGCTTCTAGGGGGCGGAGCCAAGATGGCGGAGTAGAAACAGCTCTTCCAAGCCTCTCTGCCCCCAGATTCCCCACAAACTATGTAAAAAAGGACTGTGAACAACTTCTGGAGCTCCAGCACCCACAGAACGACACAGAGAAGCTAGCCTCCCGCTGAGGACAGCCCAGCAGCCCTGCAGGAAGGACCAGCGCAGCGGTCTGGGAGCCGGCAGCACGCAGAGCGCAGGAGCCGAGCTGAGCAGAGCCGAGCCCAGGTGCGCGTGAGCCGAGGTTTTAGCCCCAGGGCAGCAGGGCCAGCAGCCGGCTGGGGGAACCCCAGAACACCAGGAGCTGTGGCGACCCCAGAATTATCAACATAGACATGCCTAGGACAAAGTAAGAGGTTAGTGTCCTATGGACTTTGGGACCTGTATTTGGGGAATGCGTCAGCTCCCTCCCCTGGGGGCTAGAAGGTGCTGAGGAGACATGCCATTTTGTAGTTTTCAGAGGCATCTCTGTCTCCCAGCCTACAAATCGTGGGGAGATCCAGTGATCAGTCTTGGGGGTTAATCGCTCTTGCTTTAACCTCCCTGGATCTGGATTGTGATCTAGGGTGGAAGTTGTGGGTGGGTTTACAGCTTGCCAGAAATGGAAGTTGCCCCCCCCACACATTCGGGACGAAAATTCCTCTAGCTGGCCTTAAAGCCATGGTGTGGCAACAGGCCCAGAGGTCAAGCGATTGAGTGGCAACATGCCAAGGCAAAGGAAACAGAAAAATGCAACCCTAGACTCCTATTTTGGGGGCATAGAGCGGGAAGAGGACTGTGAGGTCAGAAGTCCTGCTCCAAAGGCTCCAGGGGAAAACATGAGCGGGTTGCAGGCCATGGAGGACCTTGGGAAGGACTTTAAAAATCAAGTAAGAGAAGTGGAGGAAGAATTGGAGGGAGAGGTGAGAGGGATGCAGGAGAAGTGTGAGATGACGGTCAACAGCCTGGCTGAGGAAAGCGACACCTTAAAAAATAGACTAGCTCAGGTGGCAGGGGAGGCCAAAAGGGGCAATGAGGAGAAGAATGCCTTAAAGAGTCGAATTTGCCAGATGGAAAGGGAATCTCAAAAGTTCACTGAGGAGATTCATTCCTTCAGAGTTGGACTGGAGCAAGTGGAAGCTGGTGACTTTGTAAGAAATCAAGATGCTGTTGAGCAGATCCAAAAAAACGAAAGATTAGAAGGCAATGTGAAGTATCTCATGGGAAAAACCACTGACCTTGAGAATGGATCCAGGAGAGACAATTTGGAAAGTGTTGGACTACCTGAAGGCCATGATCAAGGAAGGAGCCTGGAAATCACCCTTCAGGAGGTTCTCAGGGAAGGCTGCCCTGATGTTTTGGATCCAGAGGGGAGGATGGAGGTTGGGGGAATCCACCGATCACCTCCTGAAGAGGATCACAGAAAGAAAACTCCCAGAAATATTGTGGCCAGGTTCCAGAATCCCCAGATCAAGGAGAGGGTACTGCAGGCAGCCAGGAAGAAACAATTTCTATATTGTGGAAACACAATCGGAATGGCCCAGGACCTGGCAGCTTCTACACTGAGGGATCGAAGGGCATGGAATGTGATATTCCGGAGGGCAAAGGAGCTGGGAATGAACCAAGGGGTCACCTACCCAGCAGGGCTGGGTATTTTGTTTCAGGGGAAAATGTGGTCATTCGGTGGAATGGAGGACTTTCAAGCATTCTTGAGGAAAAAACCAGAGTTGAATGGAAGGTTTGACATCCAGACACAAGAAGGAAGAGATGCCTGAGAAGGTAATCAGGGAAAAGAAATCAAAAGGAACTTATCAAAGTTGAACTATTTACATTCCTATATGGAAAAGCAATAACTGTGACTGATGATATATTTCTCACTATGAAATTAATGGAAGAAGGGTATGTGGTCATATGAATACATATGTGAATGTGTGTGTATATGGTTACAGTTATATCGATAGAGGGCATAGGTTGAATTTGTTGGGAAGGGAGAATACTCAAGGGATGAAATTATGAGGTGAGAGAGGAAAGTGGCAAGAGGAGATGGGGAGAGACAGGGTAGGGTAAACTATCCCATGTAGAAGAAGCAAGGGGAAGTGGTTGCAAAGGAGGGGGAGAATAAGGAAGGCTAAAAAGGCAAAACCACAATCACATTGAATTTGGTTCAGGGAGAAAATGACATACATACTAAATGGGATATCTCAACCTGCAGTAGGATAGGGGGAAGGGGGATGAGAGGAGGGATGATGGATGGGAGGGCATCCTTGGGGTGAGGCGAGGTTGGAAGTACCCACTATAGAAGAGGGACAGGATTATGTAGGGAATGGACCAGGTGGGGGGGTGGGATGAGTGGGAGCGAATTATAAGCAGCCTTGTACAATATATCTACTATGATAATGTTTTGCATAGCTAGACATGTACAACATATACTGAATTACTTATCTCCCCAGAGGGAATGGGTGACAAGGGAGGAAGGAAATGGATCTGAAATTCTAGGTCTTAACATTAAATGTTTCAAATATATATAAATACTATTATTAATACTCTTTTGCTTGTAATAGGGAAATAAGATGTGCAGGCATTGGGACACAAAGATTCACCTTCCTCTAATGGAAAAGTCGATGGGGGTATGGGAGAAGGTATGGGAGAGAGCAGATTGGAGGAAGTGATATCTTGTGGGACTACTATTCTGGGAGGTTGGTAGGGGAATAATGGGGGGAAAATTTTTGTAACTCAAAATCTGGTGGAAATGAATGATGTAAAACAGAAGTTAATAAAGCATTTGTTTAAAAAAAAGAGAGATGTTTCTAGGGACTGGTAAGTTCCAAGGTGGGGTATGATCTAAGGAGAGGTATGTTTGCACTCTCCTTGCCTGTGCTCTGGCGTATGACCAACCATAAGCACTCTTTTCTGCCCCGCAACTATGATGAAGGTTCCTATTCCACTTCAGCCACAAGCTCTAGTTTTGCTAGTTGTGTTCTTCACTCTGAGACTGCAAATCAAGATCACAACCCAAATCTCATTATTAGCAAAGTCACAGAGTTCTACCTCAGTGTGAACAAAGAGGCCCTTGGAATCTCTTTCTGACCACTTGTGCAACCACCTTACCATCTGTGG
This sequence comes from Gymnobelideus leadbeateri, assembly GCA_011680675.1. Lineage (NCBI taxonomy): Eukaryota > Metazoa > Chordata > Mammalia > Diprotodontia > Petauridae > Gymnobelideus > Gymnobelideus leadbeateri. The sequence goes on along the minus strand of WOXC01012326.1, from coordinate 251,197 downwards.
GCTCAGAGGTCCAGAAGCAACTGTTGCCACTTCTTTTTGAATGGCTCCCAAGACCTGCTCCACATTTGCTGGATCCCATTTTGTAATAGCCTGGACTATGCTCCACTCTCACCCAGGTATGACAAGCACTTCTTACTGACCTTCTTAGTTGTCTTTGCCTAGAAAATTGTTTTACACCATCTTTTTATAAATTCTGATGCTCCAATAATTTTTTATGACATCATTTAACAAAGCTCAGAGGGGTTTTGGGGAGAGCTCAGTTGATTTCCTGCTTTTTCTCAACGTTCTTGACTCCCTCGCCAAGTTCCTTAGAAAGGAAATATTCTTAATTTGAGAGGGAGGGCTGGTGATGAGGAAAGTCTTTGTTTGCATTCAGATACTAAAGCTTTGAATGTGATATAAGAAATGTTTCCCCCTGCTGACAAATTCTGATTGAATTAAAATCCTTATGCCCACCTGTCCTGCTCCCCCAGGTGAAAAAAAAAACACAATTCTCTTCCTACCATAGTATTATTTTACAAAGTTACATTGTCTTTTGATAATGACCCTATATGAATATATATGAGTGGATAATAAACTTACATTGTTCTATTTAATAACTATAAATTACCCAATTCCTCTCCAAAATAGGAAGGGCCTAACTACCCACTTCAGTCATTAAGTTTATAAGTGGATTACTCATTTCTCACATGTCTGACCTACTTTGGGACTTCTCTGCCTGACTTTTCTAAAATGCCCTAGGCAGTTCATTATTGGGATAACCCCATCATCCTGTACGATGTCATCAACCTTGGGACTCTAGAGTATCATTACCCTATCTCTCTCTGATTGAAGGGTGGGTCCACGTACTCCAAAACTTCATTTAAGTACAGATGTCATCTCAGACATTTTCTCATTTCATTTCTCACATGGCTTCCTCTCCCCTCTTATTCCCTGATATTTCACTTTTATTTTTGAGGACAAGGTGAGGTTTTTGTTTGTTTGTTTGTTTTATATTTCCATCCTCAGCACTTAGCACAGTGATTGGTATATACTAGTCAATTAATAAATGTTTATTGATCATTTAATTCATGCTAATTAACCAAATGAAAACCATTTCACAGCTAGAATAGACTTCTATTTCTTGAACAGACTCTAAAGTTGAATAAAATTCTACTTATGTGAAGACAGTAAAGCATCATTTTGCAAAGTATAGGAGGGTATAGGCAAGTAATATATCTCAGTTTGGTTTTGAACAAATAGACCCATATCCCCAGAAATTGGCGTAGGGGAGTAGAGTTCCTAAACTCATAGTATTACTTAGTGCAGGAGTTCTTAATGAATCTTGCATCATGGACTCCTTTGAATTTCTGATGAAAACTGTTGACCCCTTATCACAAAAGATGTTTTTAAAGGCATAAAAAATACATAGAATTACAATCATGCTGAAATATAATCAACAATTTTAAAAAATCACAGATTGTACCCCGTAAGTTTAAAATTATTGTTTATTCTACAGTAAATATTTTGTACTTTCTACCTAGCCTTAGTGATAACCATGGTCCTATAAGAGAACTGTGGGTTTGCCTTTTGAGAACAGGTGCTGACAAAACACATGGAGGAGGACAATAATTATTTTCTATGAAGTCAGGTTACTTGAACAGAATGGAGCATCCCTTCCTACTGCCAGGCTGTGATGAATTTAAGCTTGATTGAACTTGCCTGGCAATGTGGCAGTTGGAAAAATAAAAAAAAGGATGTCAATTCCAATCGTAATTAACCAGAGTGCTTACAAATATCTGGATGATGACACATTAGGGTTGACATGTTTGTGACTGTAACTTGACATCAATTCAGGAAACTTTTTGTATATTCATCTCCTCTAAATGAAGACTGAAGCTGCCAAGATTAGAGGGAAACTATGGTAATTTATTCATTTCACATCATCTTGTGACTCCATTACAAATGCAGCTTTCAAATTCAACACCTCCTAGAGGAAGTGATGTACAGTAGGAAGATTACTGAATTTGGGCCAGGATTCAAATCCTACTTCAGTCATTTATTACCTGTGTGACTATGGTAAAGTTACTTATCCTATCTAGCCTTTAGGTTATTTTTCTGTAAAATGAGTTAGGATAAATGACCTCTGAGGTTCCTTCTAACTCTAAATCCCTCATCCTATGAGTAATTTTTGAGATGTCCCAAAAGTTGCCAACTTGGTCTCCTTCCCTAAGTCTCCTTGCCACTAATTCATTGCAGAGATTTGATAATAAAATGAAAGGTACTAAATTACTATTCAAATTGTGCCCAAAAGGATAAATTTTTCAATGCTTTCTTCTTATGCTTTCCCAAATAAAGAATGTCCACAGAGCTATTAAAAAAAAAGAGTTGGGAGGGACAAATAATTTCTCCTTTTTTGCCTTCAGGCAAGATTTACTATATTCTATCTTGAGAGATGAGAATTCCTTTATTTAAAATCACCTCAGTGTAACGTAATTCTCTAGTCTGCCTGGAACCCAACCCAAAGTTTATTTGCCAAGGCCAGGAAATATTTCCTTTTACTTAAAACTCTTCTCCTGCAGTTTCAGATCATTTGCTCTTTTTCTGTCTGCAATGCAGATGTAGAACAGCTGTTTATTACATTCTGTGTGGTTTTTAGGAAAGATATTATTTATGATGCTTCAAGAATTAGTTAGCCCCAGCACCCACAGAACGACACAGAGAAGCTCACCTCCTGCTGAGGACAGCCCAGCAGACCTGCAGGAAGGACCAGCGCAGCGCTCTGGGAGCCGGCAGCACGCAGTGCTCAGAGCATGGGGAGCTGAGCCAAGCCAAGCAGAGCCCAGGTCCCCGTGAGCTGAGGTTGTAGCCCCAGGGCGGCAGGGCCAGCAGCGGCTGGAGAGACCCCAGAACACCAGCAGCTGTGGTGACTCCAGAATTATCAACATAGACATGCCTAGGACAAAGTAAGAGGTTAGTGCCCTATGGACTTCGGGACCAGTATTTGGGGAATGCGTCGGCTTCCTCCCCTGGGGGCTAGAAGCCACTGAGGAGACATGCCATTTTGTAGTTTTCAGAGGCAGCTCCAGCTCCTGGCCTGCAAACTGTAGGGAGATCCAGCAATCAGTCTTGGGGGGTAATCATTCTTGCTTTAACCTCCCTGGATCTGGATTGTGATCTGGGGTGGAGGTTGTGGGTGGGTTTACAGCTTGCCAAAAACGGAAGCTGGACCCCTCACACGTTTGGGGCGAAAGTTCCTGTCTGGCACCAGGCCATAGTGTGGCAACAAGCCCAAAAGTCAAGCAATTAAGTGGCAACATGCCAAGGCAAAGGAAACAGAAAAATGCAACCCTAGACTCCTATTTTGGGGGCATAGAGCGGGAAAAGGACTGTGAGGTCAGAAGTCCTGCTCCAAAAGCCCCAGGGGAAAACATGAGCGGGTTGCAGGCCATAGAGGACCTTAAGAAGGACTTTAAAAATCAAATAAGAGAAGTGGAGGAAAAATTAGAAAGAGAAATGAGAAGGATGCAGGAAAAGTATGAAATGAGGGTCAACAGCCTGACTGAGGAAAACAACACCTTAAAAAATAGACTGACTCAAATGGCAAAGGAGGCCCAAAAGGGCAACAAGGAGAAGAATGCCTTAAAAACTCGAATTTGCCAGATGGAAAAAGAATCTAAAAAGTTTACTGAGGGGATTCATTCCTTCAGAGTTAGACTGGAGCAAATGGAAGCTAATGACTTTATGAGAAATCAAGATGCTGTTAAGCAGATCCAAACAAATGATGGAGTAGAAGGCAATGTGAAATATCTCATGGGAAAAACCACTGACCTAGAAAATAGATCCAGGAGAGACAATTTAAAAATTATTGGACTACCTGAAAGCCATGATCAAAGAAAGAACCTAAAAATCACCCTTCAAGAAATTCTCAGGGAAAATTGCCCTGATGTTTTAGATCCAGAGGGAAAATAGAGGTTGAAAGAATCCACCAATCACCTCCTGAAAAAGATCCCAAAAAGAAAACTCCCAGGAATATTATAGCCAGGTTCCAGAATCCCCAGATCAAGGAGAAAATACTACAAGCAGCCAGGAAGAAACAATTTCAATATTGTGGAAACACAATCAGAATAGCCCAGGACCTGGCAGCTTCTACACTGAGAGATAGAAGGGCATGGAGTATGGTATTCCAGAGGGCAAAAGAGCTGGGAATGAATCCAAGGGTCACCTACCCAGAAAAACTGAGTATTTTGTTTCAGGGGGAAATATGGTCATTCAGTGGAAAAAGGACTTTCAAGCATTCTTGAGGAAAAAACCAGAATTGAATAGAAAATTTGACATCCAGACACAGGAAGCAGGAGGTGCCTGAGAAGGTAATCAGGGAAAAGAAATCAAAAGGAACCTATCAAAGTTGAACTGTTTATATTCCTAGATGGAAAGACAGTGACTGTGACTGATGATATCTTTCTCACTATGAAAATAATTGAAGAAAGGTGTGTGGTCATGTGAATACATATGTGAATGTGTGTGTATATGGTTACAGTTATGTATGGATAGAGGGCATATGTTGAATTTGTTGGGAAGGGAGAATACTCAAGGGATGCAATTATGGGTTGGGAGAGGAGAGTGGCAGTGGGAGATGGGGAGAGACAGGGTGGGGTAAACTATCTCATGTAGAAGAAGCAAGGGGAAGTGGTTGCAAGGGAGGGGGAGAATAGGAAGGCAAAAAGGCAAAACCACATTCTCATTGAATTTGGTTCATGGAGAGAGTGACATACATACTAAATGGGATATCTCAACCTACAGCAAAATAGGGGGAAAGGGGACGAAAGGAGGGATGATGGATGGGAGGGCATCCTTGGGGGGAGGGGAGGTTGAAAGTGCCCATTATAGAAGAGGGACAGGATCATGTGGGGAATGGACTGGGTGGGGGGTGGGATGAGTGGGAGGGAATTATGGGCAGCCTTCTACAATATATCTACTATGATAATGTTTTGCATAGCTAGACATGTACAACATATACTGAGTTGCTTATCTTCCCAGAGGGAATGGGTGACAAGGGAGGAAGGAAATGGATCTGAATTTCGAGGTCTTAACATTAAATGTTTCAAATATAAAAAAAGAAATAGTTATCATATGTCTATTGTGTAGTCCCCTCTTTGCCAAAAATATCTTGAATTTATTTTGCATAGGGCATGTACGTGTGCGGGAGTGTGTTACTGTGTGTGTTAGTGACTGTGTATAAGAAGCATCCTGGCATATCAGATAGAGGTCCTGAGCAGAGAGTGAAGGTAGAGTTTTGAGAGTGAAGAAGTATTATAAAAAAGTTGGCTGCACCAGCATTAGGTGAGGATATGTACACATGCACTCGTATGTGCATGTGTGTATTTGTACTTACATGCATATTCATATGTCTATACTTGTATGCACATCTGTATGTACACAAATGAACATGTACACATGCACATGCATATATCTCTCCATGCACATATATATGTGAATATATACACACATGCACATATATGTACATCTATATATATGCATACCCATAATCACATATGTATAGTGTGTGTGTGTCTGTGTGTGTTTGTGTACTCTGAGCTTAGAACAGCAGGTTAAGGCCAGGGTTTTTAAATCTAAAGATAAAAGCTCATATTTGATGCTAGAGGATTTCCTTTCACATCCTCTATGCTGTAGATAAACAGTCTTTCTTGATTTTCCTCACAAATAGATACTGTATTATCAATATAGGTATATGTATACTGGCTGTCCCCTATGCATATAAACACAATCACTCTTTACCTGTCTCTTGGATCCCTTGTTTCCTTCAGTGCTCAGTTTATGTGTGTCTATGCATATACTTGATTTCCTATGATGCTAATGTTTTGCTTCCCTTAAAATTATTTTATAACACATTTTGCATATATTTATCTCCCCTGATAGAATGTAAGCTTCTTGAGGGCAGAAAGTTTATCATTTTTGTCTTTACATCTAGTGGGCACTACCTGACATATAGAGTAGACACTAAGCATTTGTTTATTGATTAATATCTATACTATTAAGTTTCCCTGGATGTAAGCCCTATTTTTACTTAATATTATTTTTAAGGCTAGGCTCCTTATAGTCCCTGACTTTCTGGTAAATGCAGCATTCCTTCTTTCATATGAAACTGCTACCATTTGATTTTGTCTTTCACTGCCTTTAATTTCTCTGGGAATTGACTCTAGTGAAAATGCTTTATGTCAGGTTTACTCAAAGAGATAGAGAAGGGAAAACAGTTAATATGGATGGTTTAGTAAGGGACCAACTGACATTAAATTGACCTATTCCCTTCATAATTTTGATTATTAGTGAGAGATTTCAGCAAGACATTAGAAATATAATGAAGACACTGGGGAGAAAGAAAGCACAATGATCAAATATGTTCACAGTGTAAAAAATTAGTAATTAAAAGAAGAAAAAAACTTCTGAAAAGAGAATGGCTCAAGAAAAGAGATATTGTTTATAACACTGTATTTCTTTTGGGTATTTTGCTGTTTGCCTTTGTAGATACATCAAATTATCTTTAAACATGCATTACAAGGTAATGTCTTAATTTTCCTGTAAATGTGAATGTTAGATTTAATAGTTTTGGTTCAATTCATATAATTATATTTCTTTTCTTTCTTTCTTTTTTTTTTTTTTTGGAGGGCAGTTGGGCTTGTGACTTGCCTGAGGTCACATAGGTAGTTTTTGTGTTAAGTGTCTGAGGCTGGATTTGAACTCAAGTCCTCCTCAATTCCAGGGTTGGTACTCTATTCACTGCACCACCTAGCCACCCCCAGATAATTATATTTCAATATAATTGGTTTACGTTGTAAACCTATGTTACTCATACATTTAAAAACATTATTTAAGGGCAGCTAGGTGGCGCAGGGAATCAGGAGGACCTAAGTTCAAATCTGACCTAAACACTTGACACACTTACTACCTGTTTGACCCTGGGCAAATTACTTAAACCCAATTGCCTTATCTTTCTCTCTCCAAAAATATTTTAGGAAGGCAGCCATAGACTTCAGTAGACTACCAAAAGTGTTCATCACACACACACACACACACACACACACACACACACACACACACACCTTTATGAACCACTGACTTAGAGTTTCAGGTTCCTAGAGACAATGGAAAATTCAATGACTTTCCCACTGTCAATGAGATATCTGTTGTTACAAATCTTGGTTATTTTCAGTCTAGTTTTCTATTTGCCATCTTTCTAGTCACTTAAGATTTGAAGCCCCAATATCATCCTTAATTCCTCAATCTCCCTCAACCCAAATATAAAATCACAAAACAAATCTAAAAAAATTCTACCTTTATAGCATCTCATGAATCCATTCCTTTTTTTTTTCTTTTCCCACAGCCACTATCCCCCCGCCCCTTGCCCAGTTCAGACCCTCATCATCTCTTTCCTGTAGTAATTTAATTTTAAGAGACTTCTGATTGAGCTAAAGGATGCCTTCCCACCTCCAGTTTATCACCAACACAGCTGACAAAGTGATGTTCCTAAAGTAAAGTTTTGTCCATATTTATTTCCTCTTCAATAAATTCCACTGTCTCCCTATCCCCTTCAGGACAACGTGTATACTGTATTCCTCTGGCACTTAACGCCCTTCACAATTCAGCCCATATTTCTCACATTCATCTACACTATAGCTGAACCAAACTGCACTCCCTTTTTCATGTGCAAGGAATTCTTGAATCCTCTGTACTTTGACATTGGCTTTCTCTTCATGTGTGTAATATAATGGAAAGCTGCTGAGGACATGATTGTTCATCCTTGTGGTACAAAAGTTAGGATTAATAGAAATATCCTATTACAAAACATGTGTTCTCATGTGAGAATTCACTAGGTTAGAGCATTCTTTTTTTCATATGCTTTATTAACATCAAGTTTATATCATTCATTTCCTTCAGATTTTGAGTTACAATTTTTCCCCTACTCACCTCCCCAAAATAGCGGTCCTGCAGGATGCCCCCTCCTCCAATCTTCTCTCTCCCATATCTTCCCCCATACACCCTATGATTTTAAAGTAGGGCATGGTTGATCTCTATGCCCCAGTGTCTGTATATCTTATTTCCAAATTACACATAAAATAATATTGATAATAATGTGTATACCCACACACAAACACACACACATATTTAAACATTTGGTTTTAAAAATTGGAATTTCAGATTTATTCACTTCCTCCCTTGTCACCCATCCTTACTGGGAAGATAAGCAATTAAGTATAGGTTGTACATGTGTAGCTAATGCAAAACATTAACATAGTAGATATATTGCAAAAGACTGATTATATTTCCCTCCCTCATATCCCTCCTGCCACTTGTTCTATTCTCTACTTTGGCCCTGTCCCTTTTCAAAAGTGGGTGCTTCCAAATGCCCTCCCCACCAGACTGCCCTCCCTTCCATCATCCCCCCTCTCATCCCTTTCCCCCCTACTCTCCTGTAGGGTGAGACACCCTATTTAGTGTGTATGTTATTCCCTCCCTGAGCCAAATTCAATTCGAATAAGGTTGACCCATTCCCTTTTGCCTTCCTGTTCTTCCCCTCCATTGTAACCATTTTCTCTTGCCTATTTTATATGATAGTTTACCCCATTCTGTCTCTCCCCATCTCCTCTCATTATATTACTCTCACCTATTAATTTCACCTTTTAAGTATCATCCCTTCCTATTCAATTGATCCTGTGCCCTCTACCTATGTATACCTGTAAACATATATACAAACATTCACATATGTATTCATACGCCAATGTATGCTCTGATATATATATATATATATATTCAATATGTACATATATGTATATATATTCCCTTCAAATATTTTCATACTGAGAAAAGTTTCATCAGTTACAATTATCATTTTCCATGTAGCAATGTATATAGGTCAACTTTGATAAGTTTCTTATGATTTCTTTTCCCTGTTTATCTTCTTTTGCTTCTTGTATCCCGTCAAATTTTCTATTAAACTCTGGTTTTTTCTTCAAGAATACTTGAAAGTCCTCTATTCCATTGAATAATCATATTTTCCCACAAAACATGGTACTTAGTTTTTCTGGGTAGGTGATTCTTGATTTTAATCCCATCTCCTTTGACTTTTGGAATATCATTTTCCAGGCCCTTCTATCCCTTAGTGTAGAACCTGTCAGTTCCTGTGTTATCCTGATTGTGTTTCCATAATGTTCAAATTGTTTTTTCCTGGATGCTTGTAATATTCTCTCCTTGATCTGCAAATTTTGGAACCTGGCTATAATATTCCTAGGAGTTTCCTTTTTGGGATCTTTTTCAGGAGGTGATTATTTCAGGCTCTATTTTGCCCTCTGGTTCTAAACCATCAGGGCAGTTTTCCTTGAAAATTTCTTGGAGAATAATTTATAGGTTCTTTCTTGTATCATGGCTTTCAGGTACTTCAATAATTTTTAAATTATCTCTCCTGGATCTATTTTCCAGGTCAGTGATTTTTTCCATCAGATATTTTCATATTGACATCTATTCTTTCATTTGTTTGTACATGTTTAATAGCATCTTGATTTCTGATAAAATCACTAGCTTCCATTTGCTCCAGTCTAATTCAGAAACAATGATTGTCCTCAGTGAGCTTATGAGTTTCTTTTTCCATCTGGCAAATTTGGCTTTTTAAGCCATTCTTCTCTTCATTGTCTTTTTGAGCCTCTTTTGCCATTTGAGTTAGTCTATTTTTTAAGGTGTTATTTTCCTCAGTCAGGCTGTTGACTTTAATTTCATAATTTTCTTGCATCTTTCTCATTTCTCATCCCAAATTTTCCTTCACTTATCTCTTCTTAAAGTCCTCTATGGCCTGTAACCAGCTTGTTTTTTCCTTTGAAGCTTTTGGTGGAGGAGCTCTAGCTTCACTGTCTTCCTACTGTTCTATGCTTTGATCCTTTTTGTCTCCCAAATAGGAGTCTAATGTTGGATTATTCTCTTTGTTTTGCATCCTTTGCCTGGTCACATTGCCCTTCAATTACTTGACTTTGGGGCTTTTTGCCACAGTAGGATTCTGCCACCAGACAGGTGACTTTCATTCCAAACACTGCAGTTTTCTCAGCTGCCAAAGGTATTAGTTGGGTGCTCTCTCTGAAGCCTCCACACACTCTGGTAAGCTGGTTACACACCCCAGTACTTCCACTCTAGACTGCAATCCAGATCCAAGCAGTTACTTCTCAGACTGGTCACTTGGTCCCCCTACAGTCTGCAGGCCAGTGGCTGAAGCTGCCATGTGGCAGCTACACTGAGGTTCTCAGTGGCTTCTTGCCCAGGGGGAAGAGGCTGATGCACTCCCAAGACTGGGTCCCAAAGTTCACATTGGGCTGATCTCTAACTTTGTTCTTAGCATCAATTGGTTGATAATTTTGGAAACAGTCACTACTGATGCTGTTCTTGAGTCCCTCCAGCCAGGCTGCTTTTCAGGCCCGCCCTGCTGCTAAAATCTCAGGCTTGGCAGCTGGGCTCAGCTCTCAGAGCACTGACTGCTCCCCACCAGGCTTCTGTGCTATGCTTAGCAGGAGGATAGCTTCTCTTTATCATTTTGTGGGGTCTGTAGCTCCAAAGTTTGTTCAGAGTCCCCTTTTTACATGAATTGCGGAAGGTGAAAGATGGAGCCCCACTGAAGTCCTCTTTCACTCCACCATCTTGGCTCCACCCCCCTAAATTAGAGCATTCTAACTGGGTAGAAGGAAAGGGAAAGAAGAATAAGGATTTTCAGTACATACTATGTGCCAAGCATTGTGTTAAGCACTATACATAAATTATCTCAGTTGATCCTCAGGAAAAAAACAAAACAATACTGGGTGGTGTATACTATTATCCATATTTTATAGAAAAAGGAACTACAGCATACAAAAATTAAGAAGTGATTAGCTTAGAGTCACACAGTTAGTAAATATCTGAGGCTAGATTTTAACTCATGTATTCCTAACTCCCATGTATGGCATTATATACACCACCATTTGAAGATACATGATTTTAGTGGGTTTTTTTTTTGTTGTTTTTTTTTGTTTGTTTTTTGTTGTTGTTTGAGTTTATATTAGCCTGGCTGAGTAGATGACAGGAGCTGCTTTATCACATTACCTAATTAAGGGGAGTACTGCTCAAATGGGAAAGTAGATAATTGTTCCTTAATTAAGTGGCACTAAAACAGAGTCCTAAGGAACTTAGCTATAGGAAAAAGTGAAAAGGTTAACAAGCAATAATAAGGCTATCAGGTACAAAAACTATCTTGAGATCCATCTGAAGAAATTTATGATGTAAAGTATGCTTTCTCAGGTAATCACAGGAACTGGTGTATGTATAATCTAAGCAGAGGGGAGACTCCTTTTGAAAAATCACCATTTTCATTATTTTGGGGATGCTCAAATGTTATGAGAATCATGAATTTGTAGTTAGAGGCCTTGGGTCCAAAATCCAAGTCTTTCACTTAACATTGGTGGAGGGAAAAAATTCTAAAGAGACTGATGAGGATCAATAAACCATGATTTTAAAACACATGTACAGAACAAAGAAATAAAATTATGTTCAGAAAAAAATTATCTAAAAGAAGTGGCAGGAAGGTAACATTATGATCAGGCTTGATAAAGCTCAAGAAATGCTGAGGTCGAAAAACTAAAAGACAACAGTTTTTGTCCTTTTTTGTTTTAAGTGGGAGGGGAGGGTATTACTTTTTTTCCCTTAAAATAAATTGAGAAATGAAAATACTTATTTCTCAATTTACATTGTATGATGATAGATGATGGAGATGAAGCAGATGTTTAATTATAATTTTCCTCTATTTTTCCTTTCCAAGAAAAATCCTTGGATTGGGAAGGATAAAAAAAAATTGCTAATGGTGCTTCTGTAGCCAAGATAGGTATGCATACAGCAAGAGAGCATATAGCAAATTTTAAATACATCCTATCACTATATGGAGATACTTGAAATCCTTAGATGGTGAATTGAATGGGCAGGTGAGATCACTGAGTTGCTTTTATTGATTTTAGAAAGTTTATGGAGAAAGATACAAAAAATTATGCTAGATAATAGAGGTAAATATCTCAATTTTTAAAGGGAGAGGATAGAATCTACAAACTATAGATCTTTAAGTTTAGCTTGATACATGGGGAAAACTATATAGGATATATTGGTGAAGAGCTGGCTAGTGATCATTGAGAAAAGAAAGCAGTGAAAATGAAAAGTAACTATGGATTCATCAAGAAAAATAAATCTAGAGGGCGGCCGGGCCAGCAGCCAGCTGGAGGGACCCCAGAACACCAGCAGCTGTGGTGACTCCAGAATTATCAACTCAGATATGCCTAGGAAAAAGTGAGAGGTTAGTGCCCCATGGACTTTGGGACCAGTATTTGGGGAATGTGTTGGCTTCCTCCCCTGGGGGCTAGAAGCCACTGAGGAGACACGCCATTTTGTAGTTTTCAGTGGCAGCTCAAGCTCCTGGCCTGCGAAACTGTAGGGAGATCCAGCGAGCAGTCTTGGGAGTTAATCGCTCTTGCTTTAACCTCCCTGGATCTGGATTGTGATCTGAGGGGGAGGTCTGGGGTGAGTATCCAGCTTGCCAGAAAGGACAAAATCTCTTCTGTCTGGTGGCAGACTCCTACTGTGGCAACAAGCCCAAAAGTAAAGTAATTAAGTGGCAACATGTCAAGGCAAAGGAAAGAAAATAAACAGAAAAATGCAACCTCAGACCCCTATTTTGGGGGCAAAGAGGATTGAAGCATAGGACAGGAAGAGGATTGTGAGGTCAGAAATCCTCCTCCAAAAGCCCCAAAGGAATATATGAGAGGGTTACAGGCCATAGAGGACCATAAAAAGGACATAAAAAATCAAATAAGAGAAGTGGAGGAAAAATTGGGAAGAGAAATGAGGATGAAGGAAAAGTATGAAGCGAGGGTCAACAGCCTGACTGAGGAAAATAACACTGTAAAAAATAGACTAACTCAAATGGCAAAGGAGGCCCAAAAGGGCAATGAGGAGAAGAATGCCTTAAAAATCTGAATTTGCCAGATGAAAAAGAATTTCAAAAGTTTACTGAGGAGATTGATTCCTTCAGAGTTAGACTGGAGCAAATGGAAGCTAATGACTTTATGAGAAATCAAGATGCTGTTAAGCAGATCCAAACAAATGAATGAATAGAAGGCAATGTGTAATATCTCATGGGAAAAACCACTGACCTGGAAAATAGATCGAGGAGAGATAATTTAAAACTTATTGGACTACCTGAAAGCCATGATCAAAGAAAGAACCTAGAAACCCACCCTTCAAGAAATTCTCAAGGAAAATTGCCCTGTTGTTTTAGACCCAGAGGATAAAATAGAGGTTGAAAGAATCCACAGTTCACTTCCTGAAAATGACCCCAAAAAGAAAACTCCCAACATTATTATAGCCAGGTTCCAGAATCCCCAGATCAAGGAGAAAATACTACAAGCAGCCAGGAAGAAACAATTTCAATATTGTGGAAACACAATCAGAATAGCACAGGACCTGGCAGCTTCTATACTGAGGAATCTAAGGGAATGGAATATGATATTCCAGAGGGCAAAAAGATCTGGGACTGAGCCCAAGGGTCACCTAACCAGCAAAACTGAGTATTTTGTTTCAGGGGAAAATATGGTCATTCAGTGGAATAGAGTACTTTCAAGCATTCTTGAGGAAAAAAAACAGAGTTGAATAGAAAATTTGACATCCAAACACAAGAAGCAAGAGATGCCTGGGAAGGTAATCAGGGAAAAGAAATCAAAAGGAATTTATCAAAGTTGACCTATTTACATTCCCACATGGAAAAACAATAACTGTGACTGATGAAATCTTTCTCAGTATGAAAATCATGGAAGAAGGGTGGATGGTCATATGAGTATATATGTGAATGTGTTTAAATATGTTTACAGTTATACATGGCATAGTTTGAATTTGTTGGGAAGGAATGGTACTTAAGGGGTGAAATTATGAGGTGAGAGAGGAAAGTGGCAAGAGGAGATGGGGAGAAACAGGGTAGGGTAAACTATCTCATGTAGAAGAAGCAAGGGGAAGTGGCTGCAGGGGAGGGGAAGAATAGGAAGGCAAAAAGGCAAAACCACATTCTCATTGAATTTGGTTCAGGGAGAGAATGACATACATACTAAATGGGATATCTCAACCTGCATCAGAATAGGGGGGAGGGGTTATGAAAGGAGGGATGATGGATGGGAGGGCATTCTTGGGTGGAGGGGAGGTTGGAATTATCCACTCTAGAAGAGGGACAGGATCAAGTAGGGAATGGACCAGTTGGGGGCTGGGATGGGTGGGAGGGAATTTTAAGCAGCCTTGTCCAATATATCTACTATGGTAATATTTTGCATAGCTATACATGTACAACACATACTGAATTACTTATCTTCCCAGAGGGAATGGGTAACAAGGGAGGAAGGGAATGGATCTGAAATTTGAGGTCTTAAAATTATATGTTTCAAGTATATATAAATACTATTATCAATCCTCTTTTGCATGTAATTGGGAGATAAGATGTGCAGGCATTGGGGCACAGAGATTCAACTTGCTCTAATGGAAAAGTGGAAGGGGTATGGGAGAAGACATGGGAGAGAGCAGATTGGATGAGGGGATATCTTGTGGGACTGCTATTCTGGGATGGTGGGTAGGGGAAAAACGGGGAAAAAAATGTAACTCAACATCTGGGGGAAATGAATGATGTAAACCAGAAGTTAATAAACCATTTGTTTAAACAAAAAAGGAAGAAGAAATCTATTGTATTGGTTTCTTTTCCATTTTGACAAAGTTTCATATAAAGTGGAGGTTGTAGAAATAATTCATCTAGATTTGTGCAAAGCTTTTCACAAAGTCTTTTATGTGAATTATGGGAATACGTAGACTGGCTGATAATGTAATTATATTGATTCAGGATAGGTGGATTGGGCAAACTCAAAGGATTAAAATTTTCATATTGCAATGAAAAGGGATTTCTAATGGATACTCCCACCAATTTGTCTTCAGTCCATATGCAAAGGCTAACACATGCACATGCAAACACAAATGCATGCATACAGATATTTGTATGATGTTTTCCAATTTATTATATTATGCCATCTAAGCTTTTATACAAGGAATCAGTAAATATATATAATTATAAATATACGAATATATAAACATATAACCATAAAATACATATATAATACACACATGTTTACATATAAATATTTTACATAATTATTTTGTGTGTGCAAATATAATTATATATTTTCAATTACTTAGATAGAATCTAAAATGACATATTTGGCAATTTGCAGAATACAATAAATTTGAAGACATAACCTACATGGAGGAAATACAAAGGATACAAAAACCTTCCTGAAGTAGATATGTGACCAATCTATGAAATATGAAATCCAACAACTGTGTGAGTCTGGGAAAATCTCTTTATCTCACAAACTCTAAAGTAACCTCTAAATATAGAGAATTATTTGCCAGATAATCTTTGGGAAAAAATAAAGGATGCTGTCTTTGAGTAAGGCTGACCTAATTACTAAATAGTGGTATGACATTAAACAAGTTATAGAACTTATTTGCACTTCAGTTTCTTCACATGGAAAATTAAGACATTTCATTAATATCAATTAATAACAATAATAACAATAAAAATAAACTCTTAGGTTTCTTCCAGGTCTGAAAAATACTGACATCTCATTTATTTTAAGGATACTAACATCTGGCAAACCCCATCACTTGAAAACTAGAGATGAACTCAAAAGTAAACGGACAGGTCCTTTGAGTAAAATGAAATGATTGTCAGAAATCATCATTCTTTGCCCTTTGCACTCCAGAAGGTGTTCTTCAGGCCAAAATTCTAAACTGAGGGATACCCTAAGCACAATGTTAACAACCTTGGATATTTGATTTCTCAGACCTCGACAAATCATAAACAACAAAAAAGAAGAGTGTGAAAAGGAGGAATTCTCACCACAGGAGTGACAAGAATATTACTGTATTTCTCAGCAGAATGAAAGGATAGATAGTGATGTCTGACTGCAAGCCATTGTTTTCTCTATAAAAGAGAATGTTACTTAGATAGTCAAGTATGGAATAAAAAGCAAAGATATCACAAATAACAAGGACTCAAAACACAAAGCAAATGAGGAGAGAGAAAATGAACATTTAGCACCATTAGATAAATTAAATTTACTAGGTCCAGAAAGATTATCTCGATGAATTACATTCAGTGAAAAAAAAAATGGAAGATGTGATCACGGAGGTAGAGTTAATGATTTTTTTTAAATCATGGAGAATGGATGAGATACTTCAAGACTGGAAGAGGACAAAACGTGTTCCATTTTTTTCAACACCTGTAATAACAATAGTAGAAACTGAAAATACAGATATACAGAGGATTTTGATATTAATTCCTGTTATATTCCTAAAATACATAATTAAATGAACTTTTACATACCTCATGATAACACATAAGGGAAAGCAGTGATCCTAGAAAGCTAACACTTCTTCATCAAGAATAGATAATACAACTGATGATGAGCGAAATGAGCAGAGCTAAGAGATCACTGTAACAGTAAATGCCACATTGTGCAATGACTAATCTGTTGAAACACTTAATCTCTTTTTAGTAATGCAGGGAACTAAGACTACTCCAAAAGACTTATGTTAGGGTTAGGGTCTCTCTCTCAGTGTCTCTCTTTTCTCTTTCCCTCTGTCTCTGTGTCTTTCTCTGTCTCTGTCTCTCGATGACTCTGCCTCTGTCTGTCTCTCTCATTTCTTCTTTATTGTGCTTTCTCCCATTGTTTCTAATTCTTCTTTACAACATGACTATTGTGAAAATACACTTAATATGAATATATGTAGGACTTATATCAAATTAAATGCTAACATGGGGTGGGAGAGAGAGATGGGAAGAAAATGTGGAGCTCAAAGTCTTATGGGAATGAATGTTGAAAACTAAAAATAAACAAATATATTTAAAATGAATTGAGTATTTTAGTAATTCATTTTCTTCCAAGCATATTAGACAGAGTATAATAATGCAGTTATCTAAGTCAATCCCTAAAGACCCAAGAAAGAGAGAAATGCATCATCCAGAGATATAACTAGAAAGAACTGAACCTGAATCCTGATGGAAGCAAACTAAATGATCTTTTTCTTTTCATTGTTTGGTTTTATTTCTTCTTTACCATCTTTCATCCCACCTAGTACAATACGCCTTGGTAATTGGAATAGTGTCTAATATGACTGTATTTTCAGATCTTATACTGGTCTATATGCTGTCGGGGGGGTGGGGGAGGGAAGTAAAGGAAATTTGAAAATCATGGAACTACGGAATTGAATCTTGTTAACTGAAACTAAACTAATAAATTAATTAAAAATTAAACATAATAAAATTAAATTTAATAGAAAGTAATTAAAATTTTACTTGGATTAGAAATCAATTACTTAAGTATAAACTAGGAGGGACATGATTATATAGTAGTTCATATAAAAAAGGTCTAGTGCACTTTGATTAATATGAACAAATTAAGAGACATTTTCTCTCTCCCCATTAAACCCACCTCATCCTTTAACATCAACAACAAAAAGTTGGTGTAAAAATAGGGAACAATAACAGAAGTTTTGAGACTTAAATGAGGGAGATTATACTTCTGTTATATTTTGCCCTGGCCAGACCACACATGGATTACTGTGTTGAGTGATTCATGTTAGAAATTCAAGAATTCAAGTTGGGGCCTTTTTAGGAAGAGCTTTGACTAATGGAGCAAAACCAGAGAGGGATTTGGAATTGGAGATGCTTAGCCTGAAGACAAATTGTGAGCATGATAGGTCTTTTCAAGTATTTAAAATGGAGTTATGTGAAAGATAGATTACTTATAGTTTCCTTAGCTTCAGAAGAAACCAAACAGAAATTACTTAGTGGAGAAAAGATATTTTCTATGTTCCCAGAAATCAGAACTGTTCTAACATATAAATTAACTACCTAGGAGGATAGTGAATTTTCCAGTATTACAGATCTTCAAGCAGAAATATAACTAGAAAAATTTTCACTACAAAATGATTGGATCTAGGGACAGTGTTAGGAAATAAGATAGCTGAAGGGAAAGTAATAGAAAACTGCATAGAGAACATGGAAAGGTTGTACAGACAGATGACAGCAATTGGTTATTGGAATAGCTGTGCTAGAAAAGGGAGATTCTGATCTTTTAGAGAAGTCCTGAGCAGCCATGGGTGTTTGCAAAAAAGAATGCCCTGGGAGATTGGTGCCATGATAATAGAATTATTTTTTTTATTTTTTTTATCTTTTTAATTAAACAAATGCTTTATTAACTTCTGGTTTACATCATTCATTTCCACCAGATTATGAGTTACATTTCCCCCCCATTTTTTCCCTACCCACCACCCCAGAATAGCAGTCCCACCAGATATCCCCTCATCCAATCTGTTCTCTCCCATATCTTCTCCCATACCCCCTTCGACTTTGCCATTAGGGCAAGGTGAATCTCTGAGCCCCAATGCCTGGACATCTTATGAAACATTTAATTTTAAAGCTTTGGTTTTCAGATACATTCCCTTCTTCCCTTGTCACCCACTCACTCTGAGAAGATAAGCAATTCAGTATGTGCTGTACATGTATAGCCATGCAAAACATTACCATAGTAGATATGTTGTAAAAGACTGCTTATATTTCCCTCCCACCTGTCTCACCTCCCACCTGGTCCATTCCCTACTTTGATCCTGTCCCTCTTTGATAGTGGGTACTTCTAACCTCCCCTCTCCCCAGAATGCCCTCCCCTTCATCATCCCCCCTCTCATGCCCCTTTCCCCTACTCCGGAGAGTGAGTGAGGGTAAGATATTCCATTTAGTATGTATGTGATTCTCTCCTTGAGCCAACTTCAATGAGAATATGCTTTTGCCTTTTTGCCTTCCTGTTCTTCCCCTCCCCGGCAACTACTTCCCCTTGCCTCTTCTACATGAGATAGTTTGCCCTACCCTGTCTCTCTCCATCTCCTCTTGCTACTTTCCTCTCTCACCTCTTGACTTCACCCACTAAGAATCATGCCTTCCTTGGGGCGGCTAGGTGGCGCAGCAAGCGGAGAGCCAGCCCTGGAGCCAGAAGGACCCGAGCTCGGATCTGGCTCCAGACACCCAACACAGAAACAAAAACCCAGCCACGTGAACCTGGGCAAGTCACCCAACCCCAATTGCCCTCCAAAAAAAAATAATCATCCCTTCCCATCAAATTCAACCTGTGCCCTCTATCCATGTATACCTGTGAACATATGCCATGTACCCTTATTCAATTATTTTCATAATGAGAAAGGTTTCATCAAACACAGTTATTGTTTTTCCATGTTAGGACTGTAAATAGTCCAACTTTGATAAGTTCCTTTTCATTTCTTTTCCTTGATCACCTTCTCAAGCATCTCTTGCTTCTTGTGTCTGAATGTCAAATTTTCTATTCAACTCTGGTTTTTTCATCAAGAATGCTTGAATGTCCTCTATTCCACTGAATGACCATATTTTCCCCTGAAACAAGATACTCAGTTTTGTTGGGTAGGTGACCCTTGGGTTCATTCCCAGCTCTTTTGCCCTCTGGAATATCATATTCCATGCCCTTCTATCCCTCAATGTAGAAGCTGCCAGGTCCTGTGCCATTCTGATTGTGTTTCCACAATATTGAAATTGTTTCTTCCTGACTGCTTGTAGTATTTTCTCCTTGATCTGGGGATTCTGGAACCTGGCTATAATATTCCTGGGAGTTTTCTTTTGGGATCTTTTTCAGGAGGTGATCTGTGGATTCTTTCAACCTCTATTTTGCCCTCTGGATCTAAAACATCAGGGCAGTTTTCCTTGAGAATTTCTTGAAGGGTGATTTCTAGGTTCTTTCTTTGATCATGGCTTTCAGGTAGTCCAATAATTTTTAAATTGTCTCTCCTGGATCTATTTTCCAGGTCAGTGGTTTTTCCCATGAGATATTTCACATTGCCTTCTATTCTTTCATTTGTTTGGATCTGTTTAATAGTATCTTGATTTCTCATAAAGTCACTAGCTTCCATTTGCTCCAGTATAACTCTGAAGGAATGAATCTCCTCAGTGAGCTTTTGAGATTCTTTTTCCATCTGGCAAATTTGACTTTTTAAGGCATTCTTTTCCTCATTGCCTTTCTGAGCCTCTTTTGCCATTTGAGTTAGTCTATTTTTTAAGGCGTTATTTTCCTCAGTCAGGCTGTTGACTATTGTTTCATACTTTTCTTGCATCTTTTTCATTTCTCTTCCCAAATTTTCCCCCACTTCTCTTATCTGCTTCTTAAGGTCCTCTATTGCCTGTAGCCAGCTTGTATTTTCATTTGGGGCTTTTGGTGCAGGGGTTCTGACCTCACCCATGCTTTGAGCCTCTTTGCCCCTAAAATAGGAGTCCAATGTTGAACTTTTCTGTTTATTTTGTTTCGTTTGCCTAGGCATGTTGCCACTTAATTACTTGATTTTTGGGCTTCTTCCCACAGTAGGACTCTGCCACCAGACAGCTTCCGCCCAAACGTGGGGTCTTCACAGCTTCTGCCAGTTGGGTGGCCTCTGTAAAGCCTCCACCCACTCTGGCAAGTTGGATACCCACCCCAAACTTCTCCCCCAGACCACAATCCAGATGCAGGCAGTTTAAATCAAAAGAGATTAACCCCCAGACTGATTGCTGGATCTTCCTACAGTTCCAAGACCAGGACCTAGAGCCACTACTGAGGCTGCAAAATGGCTTCTGTGCAGCTGTTTCTTCAGCAGCTTTTTGCCCCCAGGGGAGGAAGCCACGTGTTCCCCAAATACTGGTCCTAAAGTCCATAGGGCACTAACCTCTCACTTTGTCCTAAGCATATCTGTGCTGATAATTCTGGAATCGCCAAAATTGCTGGTGTTCTGAAGTCCCTCCAGTCAGCTGAAGGCCTGGCCACCCTGGGGCTAAAACCACGGACCTGGGCTAGGCTCTGCGGGCTGTTCTGTAGGTTCCCAGCGCGCTGTGCTGCCTGCTCTCAGAGCGCTGCGACGGCTGCTCCCTGCAAGGCTGCTGGGCTGTCCTCAGCAGGAGGTTAGCTTCTCTGTGCCTCTGTGGGTGCTGTGGCTCCAGAAGTTGTTTGGAGCTCCCTTTCACATTGTTTGACCATAGAATTCTTAAAGTAATGCTAGAGCAATGAGGAATTTTGAAACCCAGCAGTGGACCACAAGGCACCAGGCATAGGGATAAATGAATCAATGAATGATTTATTAAGAATTTACTATATGAAACAGCACTTCCCCACCACTCCTGCCAACACCACTTCTAAAACATAGAAAAGGGGACTCTGAACAACCTTTGGAGCTCCAGATCATACACAAAATGATGCAGGGAAGATAACTTCAAACTGAGGACAGCCTGGCATCCCAGCAGGGAGAGGCAAGAGGAGTTGCAACACGCCTAGGCAAAGGAAACAGAATAAATAGAAAAATGCAACATTAGACTCTTATTTTGGGGGCAAAGAGGACCAAAGCATGGAACAGGAAAAGGATTGGGGGGTCAGAACTCGACCACCAAAAGGCCGAAATGAAAATACGAGCTGGTTACAGGCCATAGAGGAAGTTAATAAGCAGATAAGAGAAGTGGGGGGAAATTGGGAGGGGAAATGAGAAATAGATGAGAAAAGTATGAAATGAGAGTAAACAGCCTGACTGAAGAAAATAACACCTTAAAAATAGACTAACGCAAATGGCAAAAGAGGTTGAAAAAGGCAATGAGGAGAAGAATTCCTTAAAATGCTAAATTTTCCAGATGGAAAAAGAATCTCAAAAGCTCACTGAGGAGAATCATTCCTTCAGAGACAGACTGGAGCAAATGGAAGCTAGTGACTTTATGAGAAATCAAGATGCTATTAAGCAGATCCAAACAAATGAAAGACTAGAAGGCAATGTGAAATATCTCATGGAAAAAAAAAAGCTGACCTGTAAAATAAATCCAGGAGACCCAATCTAAAAATTATTGGAGTACCTGAAAAGCATGATCAAAGAAAGAATCTAGAAATCATTCTTTAGGAAATTCTCAAAGAAAATTGACCTGATGTCTTAGAATAAGAGGGCAAAATAGAGGTCGAAAGAATCCTCCTGAAAAAGATCACTAAAAGAAAACTCCTAGGAATATTGTACCCAGGTTCCAGAATTCCCAAATCAAGGAGAAAATATTACAAGCAGCCAGGAAGAAACAATTTCAATATTGTAGAAACACAATCAGGATAGCGCAGCATCTGGCAGCTTCTACACTGAGGGATCGAAGGGCATGGAATATGATATTCTGGAGGCCAAAAGAGCTGGTATTAAAACCAAAAATCACCTACTTAGCAAAAATGAGTATCATGTTTCAGGGGAAAATATGGTCATTCAGTGGAATAGAGGACTTTCAAGCATTCTTGAGGACAAAACTAGAGTTGAATAAAAAATTTGACACTCAGGTACAAGAAGCAAGAGATGCTAGAGAAGGTAAACAGGGAAAAGAAATCAGCATGAACTTATCAAAGTTAAACTATTTAAATTCCTACATGGAAAAATGATAATTTTAACTGATGAAACCTTTCTCAATATGAAAATTATTGAACAAGGGTATATGGGCATATGAATACATATGTGAATGTGTGTATATCTATTTACAGGTGTACATAGTTAAAGGGCTCAGGTCAAATTTAATAGAAGGGAATGATACTTAAAAGGTGAAATCAAGAGGTGAGAGAGGGGTATAACAAGAGGAGATCGGGAGACACAGTATGGGGTGGACTATCTTATATAGAAGAGGCAAGGGAAAATGGTTACAAGGGAGGTGAAGAACAGGAAGGCAAAGAGCCAAAACTTGTTCTCATTGAATTTGCCTCAGGGAGAGAATTGCATATGTACTAAATAGGATATCTCACCCTACAGGAGAGTTGGGGGAAAGGGTTTGAGAGGGTGGATGGTGGTAGGGATGATAGGAGGGAAGGGTGGGGTAGGGAAGTTGGAATCACTTACTTTTGAAAAGGGACAGGATTAAAGTAGGGAATATACCATGTTGGAGGTGGGATAGAAATAAGGGAAATATAGTCAGTCTTTTACAATTTATCTACTCTGGTGGTGTTTTGCATAGCCACATGTCAACAACATATACTGAATTGCTTGTCTTCCCAGTAGGGGTGGTTGAAAATGGAGGGAGGGAATGAATTTGGAAATGGAAGTTTTAAAATCAAATGTCTTAAATATATATAAATACTATTATTAATACTATTTCACATATAATTAGGAAATAAGATACACAGTCATTGGGGCACAGAGATTCACCTTGACCTACTAGAAAATTCGAAGGGGGTATGGGAGAAGATAAGGGAGAGAGCACATTGGATTAGGGGATATACTGTGAGACTGCTATTCTGGGGTGGTGGGTGGGGAAAAATGTGGAAAAATGTAACTCAAAATCTGATGGAAATGAATGATGTAAACCAGGAGTTAATAAAGTATTTGGAAAAAAAATAATTTACTATATGTAAAGCATTATGCTAAGCAACAGGGATATAAATAGAGTAGTAAAATTTTCTTGCTATCAAAGAGCTCACATTCCATTCAGGAGGATACAAATATGGAAGGAATTGTAATCACTGGACGTATGCATCTCTTCTTGTAATTCCAATTATAGAAAGTATGGCAGCCTGCTCATGACCATCACATACCTTTCAATTCTCTTTCAGAGACCCTCAAGTTTGGTTCTTCAGAAACTGAAGTGTCCATAAATTTTATGTATGCCTAAATTACCTCATGGAATTTAATTTCCAAAGGTAAATGGGTATTTAGGTCAGTACTGTTGTTCTCTTAATCCCTTACCTCTTATACTAACTTCTGAG
Organism: Gymnobelideus leadbeateri; assembly: GCA_011680675.1. NCBI lineage: Eukaryota > Metazoa > Chordata > Mammalia > Diprotodontia > Petauridae > Gymnobelideus > Gymnobelideus leadbeateri. Next base: position 227,306 of record WOXC01012326.1, on the reverse strand, counting down.
ATACTTTTCCCCAAGTTTTGGTACCTTTTCTACCTTCTGATTCTTTGAAAAATACCGATGCTCTGTGAATAATGTCATCTTAAGAACATATCTAATTTATATATAGATATATACTTGCTCTCCACTTTGTAAGACCTTTGGAGCTTTGCCATCCTTTGTCTTCTGGGGTGCCACTTTTACTTTTTTTCATAAAGAAGTAGAGGATGCATATGAATCTGATGGATTCATTGCCCATGTTGGTAAAAGGAGTTTATTATTAAAAAATAATCCTTCCATATATTCTGCTTGTTTAAACTCGTTGTGGTCTTTCTTATAGTTCCCTCCATTAATTGCTTTCAATCATTTTAATTGTGTTTCTTGCATATCATTCTTTAAACTGTTCCCCATTTTATTTTTTATTTTTTCTTTTACCAAACATATGGATAGCTTTGATTTCTTTCTTTGAAAAACACCCATTTGACAATCAATTTATTTGGAGATGGCTCATTTTAAAAAATCAATCAGTCCTTTATTTATTTTGGATATATTTCTCAATCAGAGAAACTTTTCTGTTTTTCCAGTTACTTGTTTTAATTTTTAAATGCCCAAACTTCTTTGAAAAAGAAAAAGAAAACAGAAGTAAAACTTTAATTTTATGGAAACAATATTTGCATTTGTACCTTTCTATAGTTCTAAAAATATTTTCTATATTGCTCTTCTAATTTATGAGACAAATAGTTTTGGATGAATCAGCAATTCCTTGATTCCCAAGGTCAGAAAAGGGTTAAAGGGCATGTCAAAAAGGAACGGAAACTGAACTAGGAAGAGGAGCTCACTAAAATACTTTAAAAGGAATGTATCTGCCCTTTGTTGCTCTATTTATTTCCCCTTTCTTTCTGTCTGTTGAAACATGGAGGATTAACCACTTGAGGTAAAATATTAAGAATTATGATTTACTGTTCCCTATGTTTTATTCCTTTGGCAATATGCACTTATGTGCCTTTTATGCTTAAGCAATCCTATTATGTGTGGGAAATAAATATTTTTCCTACATAGTACATGACTTGTATGAGAATAAGGAACTTTAAACCCAGTTTTTTTTTTGTTTGTTGGTTCAGTTTTGATGTCTCAGGGGTTTCTTTTTTATAAAACACAAATAGTTAAGCATTATTTTTCTACCTATTGTGTGCAAAAGGTAAAGGACCCCCTGAAAAAAATCATACCTGATGTCTGTGGCTACAGGAGATAAAAACATTTTTAAAAAATATATATACAGGGGGGTGGAGCCAAGATGGCAGAGTAGAAATAGCTCATCCAAGGCACTCTGCCCCCAGATTCCCCCCAAACTATGTAAAAGGGGACGCTGAACAACTTCTGGAGCCCCAGCACTGACAGAACGACACAGAGAAGCTAACCTCCCGCTGAGGACAGCCCAGCAGCCCTGCAGGAAGGACCAGCGAAGTGGTTTGGGAGCCAGCAGAGCACAAAGAGTGCAGAGCGCAGGAAGCAGGGTCGTGCAGAGCCCAGGTCCGCGTGAGCCGAGGTTTTAGCCCCAGGGTGGCAGGGCCAGCAGCCGGCTGGAGGAACCCCAGAACACCAGCAGCCATGGCGATTCCAGAATTATCAACATAGACGTGCTTAGGACAAAGTAAGAGGTTAGTGTCCTATGGACTTTGGGACCTGTATTTGGGGGAATGCATCGGCTCCCTCCCCTGGGGGCTAGAAGCCGCTAAGGAGACATGCCATTTTGTAGTTTTCAGAGACAGCTCCAGCTCCTGGCCTGCAATTAATTGTAGGGAGATCCAGCGATCAGTCTTGGGGGGTAATCGCTCTTGCTTTAACCTCCCTGCATCTGGATTGTGATCTAGGGTGGAAGTCATGGGTGGGTTTACAGCTTGCCAGAAACGGAAGTTGCCCCCCACAAGTTCGGGACGAAAATTCCTCTATCTGGCCTTAAAGGCATAGTGTGGCAACAAGCCCAAAAGACAGGTAATCAAGTGGCAACATGCCAAGGCAAAGGAAAAAGAAAAATGCAACCCTAGACTCCTATTTTGGGGGCATAGAGCGGGAAAACGACTGTGAGGTCAGAAGTCCTGCTCCAAAAGCCCCAGGGGAAAACATGAGTGGGTTGCAGGCCACAGAGGACCTTAAGAAGGACTTTAAAAATCAAATAAGAGAAGTGGAGGGAAAATTGGAAAGAGAAATGAGAAGGATGCAGGAAAAGTATGAAATGAGGGTCAAAAGCCTGACTGAGGAAAACAACACCTTAAAAAATAGACACTCAAATGGCAAAGGAGGCCCAAAAGGGCAATGAGGAGAAGAATGCCTTAAAAAGTCGAATTTGCCAGATGGAAATAGAATCTCAAAAGCTCACTGAGGAGATTCATTCCTTCAGAGTTAGACTGGAGCAAATGGAAGCTAATGACTTTATGAGAAATCAAGATGCTGTTAAGCAGATCCAAACAAATGAAAGATTAGAAAGCAATGTGAAATATCTCATGGGAAAAATCACTGACCTGGAGAATAGATCCAGGAGAGACAATTTAAAAATTATTGGACTACCTGAAAGCCATGATCAAAGAAAGAACCTATAAATCACCCTTCAAGAAATTCTCAAGGAAAACTGCCCTGATGTTTTAGATCCAGAGGGCAAAATAGAGGTTGAAAGAATCCACCAATCACCTACTGAAAAAGATCCCCAAAAGAAAACTCCCAGCAATATTATAGCCAGGTTCCAGAATCCCCAGATCAAGGAGAAAATACTACAAGCAGCCAGGAAGAAACAATATCAATATTGCGGAAACACAATCAGAATAGCCCAGGACTTGGAAGCTTCTACACTGAGGGATTGAAGGGCATGGAATATGATATTCCAGTGGTCAAAAGAACTGAGAATGAACCCAAGGGTCACCTACCCAGCAAAACTGAGTATTTTGTTTCAGGGGAAAATATAGTCATTCAGTGGAATAGAGGACTTTCAAACATTCTTGAGGAAAAAACCAGAATTGAATAGAAAATTTGACATCCAGACACAAGAAGCAAGAGATGCCTGAGAAGGTAATCAGGGAAAAGAAATCAAAAGGAACTTATCAAAGTTGAACTATTTACATTCCTATATGGAAAAACAATAACTGTGAGTGATGATATCTTTCTCACTATGAAAATAATGGAAGAAGGGTGTGTGGTCATATGAATGCATATGTGAATGTGTGTGTATATGGATATAGGGCATAGGTTGAATTTGTTGGGAAGGGAGAATACTCAAGGGATGAAATTATGAGGTGAGAGAGGAAAGTGGCAAGAGGAGATGGGGAGAGACAGGGTAGGGTAAACTATCTCATGTAGAAGAAGCAAGGGGAAGTGGTTGCAAGGGAGGAGGAGAATAGGAAGGGAAAAAAAAGGCAAAACCACATTCTCATTGAATTAGGTTCAGGGAGAGAATGACATACATACTAAATGGGATATCTCAACCTGCAGCAGAATAGGGGGAAGGGGGTTGAGAGGAGGGATGATGGATGGGAGGGCATCCTTGGGGGGAGGGGAGGTTGGAACTACCCACTATAGGAGAGGGACAGGATCATGTAGGGAATGGACCAGGTTGGGGGTGGGGTGAGTGGGAGGGAATTATAAGCAGCCTTGTACAATATATCTACTATGATAATGTTTTGCATAGCTAGACATGTACAACATACACTGAATTACTTATCTCCCAAGAGGGAATGGGTGACAAGGGAGGAAGGAAATGGATCTGAAATTCGAGGTCTTAGTTTTAAATGTTTCAAATATACATAAATTCTATTATTAATACTCTTTTGCTTATAATGGGGAAATAAGATGTGCAGGCATTGGGACACAAAGATTCACCTTCCTCTAATGGAAAAGTTGAAGGGGGTATGGGAGAAGGTATGGGAGAGAGCAGATTGGAGGAAGCGATATCTTGTGGGACTACTATTCTGGGAGGTTGGGTAGGGGAATAACGGGGGAAAATGATTTTAACTCAAAATCTGGTGGAAATGAATGATGTAAAACAGAAGTTAATAAAGCATTTGTTTAAAAAAATTAAAATATACATATATATGTTTGTATGTATATATATACATATATATGTATACATACATATATATATACATATATATATATATATATATATATATATATATATATATATATATTCAGGCTTCAGTATTTCTATAAATTTAAACATTTGGTTTGGCTTCTAAATATAGCTCCTGGAAAACCCATAAGGTACATGTAACATACTTGAGTAAGCAAAAGTCTGAATGTCAAATTTTCTATTCAACTCTGGTTTTTTCCTCAAGAATGCTTGAAAGTACTCTATTCCACTGAACGACCATATTTTCCCCTGAAACAAGATACTCAGTTTCTCTGTGCAGATGATTCTTGGTTTTCATCCCAGGTTCTTTGCTCTCCAGAATATCATATTCCGGGGCGGCTAGGTGTCGCAGTAAATAGAGCGCTGGCCTTGGAGTCAGAAGGACCTGAGTTCGGAGCCAGCCTCAGACACTTAATCCACACAAACAAAAAAGAAAAAAAAAACTAGCCCTGTAACCTTGGGCAAGTTACTTAACCCCAATTGCCCTAAAGGGATGGCTAGGTGGCGCAGTGAGTAAGAGCGCTGGCCTCGGAGTTGGGATGACCCGAGATCAGATCCGGCCTCAGAAAATGAGCACCCATGCATAAATAATGGCTAGCTGTGTAACCTTCAGTAAGTTACTAAACCCCAATTGCTTTAAAAAAAAAGAGAGAGAGAATATCATATTCCATGCCCTTCGATTCCTCAGTGTAGAAGCTGCCAGATACTTCACCATTCTGATTGTGTTTCCACTATATTGGAATTGTTACTTCCTGGCTGCTTGTAATATTTTCTCCTTGATCTGGGAATTCTGGAACCTAGGTATAATATTCCTATGTGTTTTCTTTTTGGGATTTTTTCAGGATGTGATTGGTGGATTTTTTTTCAACCTTTATTTCCCCCTCTGAGTCTAAAACATCATGGCAATTTTCCTTGAGAATTTCTTGAAGTATGATTGCTAGGTTTTTTTTTTGATCATGGCTTTCAGGTTGTCCAATAATTTTTAAATTATCTCTCCTGGATCTATTTTCCATGAGATATTTCACATTGCCTTCTAATCTTTCATTTGTTGTGATCTGTTTAATAGCATCTTGATTTCTCATAAAGTTTCTAGCTTCCATTTGCTCCAGTCTAACTCTGAAGGGATGAATTTCCACAGTGAGCTTTTGAGATTTTTTTTCCATCTGGCAGATTTGGCTTTTTAAGGCATTCTTCTCCTCATTGCCCTTTAGAGCCTGCTTTGCCATTTGAGGTAGTCTATTTTTCACAGTGTTATTTTCCTCAGTCAGGCTATTGACTCTCATTTCATACTTTTCCTGCATCCTTCTCATTTCTCTTCCCAATTTTTCCTCCACTTCTCTTATTTGATTTTTAAAGTCCTTCTTAAGGTCCTCTATGGCCTTTAACCCTCTCATCTTTTCATTTGGGGCTTTTGGAGCAGGGTTTCTGACCTCCTAGTCCTTGTCCTATTCCATGCTTCGATCCTCTTTGCCCCCCCAAATAGGAGTTTAATGTTGAATTTTTCTGTTTATTTTGTTTCCTTTCCCTAGGCATTTTGCCACTTAATTACTTGACTTTTGGGCTTGTTGCCACAGCAGGACTCTGCCACTGGACAGGGGAGCTTCAGTCCCAAATGTTGAGGTCTTCACAACTTCCATAGGTATTACTTAGGTTGTCTCTGTGAAGCCTCCACATGCTCTGGCAAGCTGGATACCCCACCCCAGACTGCAATTAAGATCCAGGGAGGTAAAGCAAGAATGATTACCCCCCAAGACTGATTACTGGATCTCCCTACAGTTCACAGGCCAGGAGCTGAAGATGCCATGGAAGTTGCAAAATGGCATCTGTGCAGTGTCTCTTCAGCCATTTCTCAGCCCCAGGGGAAGAAGCCTACACGTTCCCCAAATATTGGTCTCAATCTCCATAGGGCACTAACATCTCATTTTGTCCTAGGCATATCTGTGTTGATAATTCTGGAATCACCAAAGCCACTGGTGTTCTGGGGTCCCTCCAGCCAGCTTCTGGCCCTGCCACCCAGGAGTTAAAACTGTGACTCAGGTGGGCCTGGGCTCAGCTCCCAGAACTCTGTGCCGTCTGTTCCCAGCATGCTGTGCTGGCTGTTCCTTGCTGGGCTGCCAGGCTGCCCTCAGTAAGTGGTCAGTTTATCTGTGTCATTGTGTGGGTCCTAGAGCTCCAGAAGTTGTTCAGAGTCCACCTTCTACATGGTTTGGAAGTGGTGTGGGCTGGAGTGCCTTGGAAGTGCTGTTTCTACTCCACCATCTTGGCTCTGCCCCCTCCCATTTTACTTTAACAATATATAACTATTGTATAATTTCTACAAGCTCAGATGATTAAATCCTCTCATAATGGTTGCTTCAACATATTTATTTCAGGATTTATCTAAATAATTGTTCTGTGATATCTTTTATTCAATTATATAAATCATCTGTGACATAAATAAGAAATGAAAAAGCATTAAAATTCACAAAAATAGTATATGACTAGAAGTTTGTAAATGCCTTCTTTCTTGTTACTTTAAGACATTATATAAATAGAAGCCTCTAGAGGACTATACAAACAGATTATAATAAATTTTGCATGGAAAATATTATTTTGCTTCAAATTGTCACGCATCTCTCTAATGAATCCATTGTAATTAGAAATACATTGTAAATGAATTAATCCTATTTTTGATTTTATTGCTGTGTATTTCATCACAAACAGGATAATGCATATACCTTATACTTTGCCTTTTATTTTCTAGACTTTATGGCAAAAAACAGGAAATAAAAATGTAAATGGCACCAAACTGTGTGCTCAAAGAAGGATTATATGTTTAGGCAGCTGAAAACCTTCAGAAAATGCTGATGTCAACCATAGAGCTCAGATAATAGCATTCCATGGGTCATTAAACAAGAACAAAATGGGAATATACAGTCAAGAGACAAGAGACTTAAATTCGAATGCATTCTCATACTTTGACAAGGGAAAAAAAAAGATTCTTTTGTTTTTCCTAGGAATATACTGGGGCAATAATATTTTGAAACATATCTAAATAGATTCTATGCCTAAATAGGAGTAGTATATAAATTGTTCTTAAAGGTTCCTTTTCCTTAGATACTTACCACCATGGGCTTTCCCCAGAACTTGAAATACATATATCACAAGGTTTTTTGGTTGGTTGGGTTTTTTTTTTTTTATCTTGTTTTGCTTTGTTTTGTCTTTCTTTTAGCTTATAACACTTAATATTCCTACTAAAATTGCAAGTGTCATCAGGGTGGAGTAAAATATTAAGCTATTACAATTCTTAATGCCTTCTTGAGATTTAGTCTCTGCATTAATATTGTATTTTGTTAAAATTCTCCTGACCTACCTCAGTTGGTAGAGTAAGTAGGTACATAAATAAATAATTTATTGTTGTTGCTCAGCCATTTTCTAGTTGAGTTCAATTCTTTGTGACCCCATTCGGGGTTTTCTTTTTTTTATGTTTTCCTTCTTAAGTATATCAATCAAAGGGGTTGGCAAACAATGGCCTACAGGCGAAATACAACCACTCCCTACTTTTATATGGTCTATGAGCTATTAATGTGTTTTTTTATGTAACTTTGCTTTTATTCCCCCACTAATTGGAGGGAATGTGTCATTTAAGTCATGCTTCCTTCTAAAAAGATAAATGGTAAGATTAGGACTGTTGCCTAAAGATCAAGAGTTTCAGCTTTTTTTTTTTTTTAAAGCAATTGGGGTTAAGTAACTTGCTCAAGGTTCACGGCTAGTCATTATTTATGTGTGGGTGCTCATTTTCTGAGGCCGGATTTGATCTCGGGTCATCCCAACTCCGAGGCCAAAGCTCTTACTCACTGCACCACCTAGCCTCCCCTTTAGGGCAATTGGGGTTAAGTAACTTGCCCAAGGTTACACGGCTAGGTTTTCATTTGTGTGGATTAAGTGTCTGAGGCTGGTTCTGAACTCAGGTCCTTCTGACTCCAGGGCCAGCGCTCTATTCACTGCACCACCTAGCCGCCCCTAGTTTCAGCTTTTTTTTTTAATGTTTTATTAATTTCTGGTTTACATCATACATTTCCACCAGATTTTGAGGTACAATTTTTCCCCAGTTTTTCCCTACCCACCATCCCAGAATAGCAGTCCCACAATATATCCCCTCATCCAATCTGCCCTCTCACATATTTTCTCCCATACCCCCTTCGAGTTTTCCATTAGAGCAAGGTGAATCTCTGTGCCCCAAGGCCTGCACACCTTATCTCCCAATTACATGCAAAATAGGATTAATAATAATATGTGTGTGTATATATATATATATATATATATATATATATATATATATATATATATATATATATATATATATATATATATATATTTACACATTTACTTTTAAGACCTTGATTTTCAGATCCATTCCCTTCCTCCATTGTCACCCATTCCCCTTGGGAAGATAAGTAATTCAGTATGTGTTGCACATGTAGAGCTATGCAAAACATTACCATAGTATATATATTGTACAAGGCTGCCTATAATTCCCTCCCACCCATCCCACCCCCACCTGGTCCATTCCCTACTTTATCCTGTCCCTCTTCGAAAATGGGTACTTCCAACCTACCCTCCCCCCAGAATGCCCTCCTCTCTATCATCCCCTCTCCCATCTCCCTTCCCCCTACTCTACTGCAGGGTGAGAAATCCATTCAATATGTATGTCATACTCTCCCTGAGCCAGATTCAATGAGGATATTGTTTTGCCATTTTGCCTTCCTGTTCTTCCCCTCCCCTGAAACTACTTCCCCTTGCTTCTGCTACATGGGATAGTTTACCCTATCCTGTCTTTCCCCATCTCCTCTTGCCACTTTCCTCTCTCACCTCATAATTTCACTCCTTAAGTATCATCCCTTCCCAACAAATTCAACCTGTGCCCTCTATCCATGTATAACTGTAAACATATATACACACATACATATATGCATTCATATGCCCATATACCCTTCTTCCATAATTTTCATATTAAGAAAAGTTTCATCAGTCACCGTTATTGTTTTTGCATGTAGGAATTTCTTTTCCCTGATTACCTTCTCAGGCATCTTTTGCTTCTTATGTCTGGATGTCAAATGTTCTATTCAACTCTGTTTTTTTTTTTCCTGAAGAATTCTTGAAAGTACTCTATTCCACTGAATGACCATATTTTCCCCTTAAACAAAATACTCAGTTTTCCTGGGTAGGTGACCATGGCTTCAATGCCAGCTCTTTTGCCCTCTGGAATATCATATTCCATGCCCTTCGATCCTTCAGTGTACAAGCTGCCCCGTTCTGTGCTATTCTGATTGTGTTTCCACAATACTGAAATTGTTTCTTCCTGGCTGCTTGTAGTATTTTCTCCGTGATCTGGGGATTCTGGAACCTTGCTATAATATTCTTGGGAGTTTTCTTTTTGGGATCTTTTCAGGAGGTGATTGGTAGATTCTTTCAACCTCTATTTTGCCCTCTGGGTCTAAAACATCAGGGCAATTTTCCTTGAGAATTTCTTGAAGAGTGATTTCTAGATTTTTTTCTTCGAACCTGTCTTTCAGGTAGTCTAATAATTTTAAAATTATCCCTCCTGGATCTATTTTCCAGGTCAGTGGTTTTTCCCATGAGATATTTCACATTGCCTTCTATCCTTTCATTTGTTTGGATCTGTTTAACAGTATCTTCATTTCTCATAAAATTACTAGCTTCCATTTGCTCCAGTATAAATCTGAAGGAATGAATCTCCTCAGTGAGCTTTTGAGATTTTTTTCCATCTGGAAAATTTGGCTTTTTAAGGCATTCTTCTCCTCATTGCCCTTTTGGGCCTCCTTTTCCAGTCTATTTTTAAGGCGTTGTTTTCCTCAGTCAGGCTGTTGACCCTCATTTCATATTTTTCCTGCATCCTTCTAATTTCTCTTTCCAATTTTTCATTCATTTCCCTTATTTTATTTTTAAAGTCCTTCTTAAGGTCCTCTATGGCCTGTAACCCACTCATATTTTCATTTGGGGCTTTTGGAGCAAGATTTCTGACCTCACAGTCCTCCGCCCTGTTCCATGCTTTGATCCTCTTTGCCCCCAAAATAGGAGTCTTATGTTGCATTTTTCTGTTTATTTTGTTTCCTTTTCCTAGGTATGTTGCTACTTAATTACTTAACTTTTGGGCTTGTTGCCACAGTAGGATTCTGCCACCAGATAGAGGAGCTTCTGTCGCAAAGCTGTGCTCTTCATAATTTCCGGTTCTCGAAAGCTGGATACCCACCCCAAGACCTCCACCCCAGACTACAATCCAGATTCAGGGAGGTTAAAGCAAGATCAATTACTCCCCAAGACTGATTGTTGGATCTCCCTACAGTTGGCAGGCCAGGAGCTGGAGCCGCCACTGAAAACTACACGATGGCGTATCTCCTCAGTTGATTCTAGGCCCTAGGGAAGGAAGCCGATGCTTTCACCAAATACTGGTCCCAAAGTCTATAGGGCACTAAACTCTCATTTTTTTTTTTTTTTTTGTTTTTGTTTTGTTTGTTTTTGAGGGCAATTGGGATTAAGTAACTTGCCCAAGGTCACACGGCTAGGTTTTTGTTTGTGTGTGCGTTAAGTGTCTGAGGTTGGATCCGAACTCAGGTCCTTCTGACTCCAGGGCCAACGCTCTACTCACTGCGACACCTAGCCGCCCCTAAACTCTCATTTTGTCCTAGGCATGTCTGTGGTCATAATTCTGGAATTGCCACTGCTGCTGGTGTTCTGGGGTCCCTCCAGCTGGCTGCTGGCCTGGCTGCCCTGGGGCTAAAACAGAGCCTCCTGTGGACCTCGACTCACCTCTCCAAGTGCTGGGCTGTCGGCTCCCAGTGAGCTGCGCTGGCCCTTCCTGCAGGGCTGCTGGGCTTTCCTCAGCAGGAGGTTAGCTTCTCTGTGTCGTTCTGTGGGTTCTGGGGCTCCAGAAGTTGTTCAGAATCCCCTTTTACATAGTTTGGAGGTGATCTGGGAGGAAAGCACCTTGGACATGGTGTTTCTACTCCGCCATCTTGGCTCTGCCCCCCATTTGGGGTTTTCTTAGCAAAAATACTGCAGTGATTTGCCATTTCCTTCTCAAGCTCATTTTACACAGTATGACCTGAAACAAACAGGTACATGACTTGCCCAGGGTTATACAGCTAGCAAGGTTCTTGAAGCCAGATTTGAACTCACAAAGACTCTTCCTGAATCCAGGCCCGACCCTCTATCCACTGTACCTCCTAGATAAAATGCAAGGTAACAATAACTAGAAAATAGTAATGAAGTGTAAAGAGGCAAAACAAAACCAAAAAACAAAGAGACTCTTAAATTAAAGCCACATCTAGAAACTATGCACTGGTGATTTCAGCCATCAGAGGGACTCATTGACCCATACCCAATAGCTGGAAAAATTTAGAACCCTTTGGAACACGTCTTGTCGTCTCTTTGGAGACTCCATTTTACTGCAACTGAAGCCCACTGTTCTGATCAGATGTCACCACTCTCTGAGCCACTCCAGCCTACTTTATAGACTTTCAGCTATTCTGCAAAGCAACTTATATAATAGCTCTCAAGACTGTGCTTTCTATGAGACTTCCTCCCTAATAAGATAATTTTAAACCCTGTCCCTTTTCGCTCTTTGGGAGACTCCTTTACTCTAGTGCTGTGCATTGTCTTGAACTGCAATTCCCTTGCCTAAATTAAAGAACCTTGTTTTTTTGTAGACTTTGTAGTATTTTATTTTGGCTTGACAGCATTAAATTAGAAGAAGCCAACTAGGCCCCTGTAATGGCCCCTGGATCTGCAAACTGCAGTGAACCTCCAGACATAAGCAATAAATCCAGAGAAATTTTATATTAATAATGCAAACCAAAGTTGGCATTGATAAATTTGAGATGATAGTGATATGTAAATGAGCATACCTTGTAGTGATATAGATAAGTTAGGATATCCCCCAGTAGAAAATTACATAGGAAAAGGACCCCAAAACATTGCCTCTCAAGTACTGCTTTAACTCCTTTGAGTTCATGCTGCTCAAGTGCTCTATTTCCAATCCCCAATTGTGACTCTGCTTGCTGCTTGCCCCTCCTTTCCCTTCCCATTTCCCATCATTTTCTGCCTACCTCTCCTATCCCACTTCCTGTGCCATATCCCTCTGAAATCTGTGTATCTTATCGAAGTGTAATTATTTGAATTAATTTCCACTTCCTGTCAGCATGACACATTCCTGTATGTATCCAAAGAACTCATTTGCCTTGATCCAACTTCGGACCCCCTCAGTATTCTTCCATAGCAAACAGGTCATGTACTTAGTCTGGGACTTAATTTGCCTATAACCATCCCTCCCAGTTTATACGCACAGTGTTGTGAACCCAATAGTAGAAAGCAGGAGAAGACAAAGAAAATCTATATACCTATCCTCCTGTAGGGAAATCATCTTATAAAGTCTTAATAGAACAGTCTCTAAAATGAGTTAGAAGCCAGATCTATGAGGGGATGAGAAAAAATTAAATTCAACAAACATTTATTGAATGCCTGTGTGTTTGTGTGTATATACATGTATACATATCTACGTATATATAGACATAAATGCACATCTACACATGTATTTATATATACACAAATACACATAACACATGTGTGTATGCATGCAGATGGTGGTGATACAAAGACAAAAACACCCCTGGACACATAAATTAATGTTCTACTGGGGGCATATCAAATGTGAACATAGAAGGACAGTATAAGAAATGGTGAAGGATAAAACACAAACTGAGAAACGGGAAACCTCATGGAAGTTTTATTGAGGAATGAGCAATATGGGGCACCACATTGCTGGCAAGATCAAGTGAAACATTTAATAAAGTTCCTGAGGCAATTACCTATCACAAGTGTGCAGTTTACCAAGTTCTTGACAAAGGGAAAAGCTCAGAATGGTAGGAGAAAAATGGAAGGGAACTAGAGACAATCAGTTAAAACCTATGCTTGTTCCAAGCACTGAGTGAAGTACATGTTATATAGGGAAAGAACAAAGGGGTATTAAACTTTGAGGAGCTTACATCCGAATAGTGCAGATATCTTGTAAATAAATGAAAGATTCAAAATATACACAGAGTAACTTGAAATCAATTTTAAAGGGAAAATATCCAGTAGGTAGTTGGGTTAGGGGGGAAATGGAGTATGACTATAATCAGCAGTCTGCAGACTGAGGCATTTGAGCAGAGTTTCAAAAAACCAGGGATTTTACGAAGTATAAATGATGAAGGAAAGCATTATAAGTATGTGGATGGATCAATTAAAAGGCACAGAGATTCAAAATGTAATGTCATGAATCACAAGTAGAATCACAAGTAGGCCAGAATGACTGAGTCTTAGAGTTTATAAAGGGTGATAGAGTATGAGCATCCAGGAAAGGGATAAAGAGGCCAGATTGTGAAGATTATTAAGTACTCCCACCCAATTACAATGGATTCAAACCTTTAGATAATTGGCAACCATTGAATTTTATTGAGAAAGGGAATGACTTTTAATATTTTTCTCTGAGTTGAGCAAATGTAACAGAAAAGTAAGCAAAAAGGAAAACAGAAAAGAGATAGACATATTAGAGCTAAAAGACAGACATAGGGGTCTTGTGAATACAACCACTAAAGTATACACATATATATATGTGTGTATATACATACATGCACACATGCGTAGATACATGTAGAATATTTATTTTTAAAATCAAGTGCTTGTGGTGGGAAGATGTTTGCAGGAGGCAGTTGTCTTAGTTGGTTGGCAGTGGGGGCTGTAGTACATTGTTAGCAACCTCAGAGGTCTGAGCTATAATAGGGAAGATAGTTACAGTGCTAGTGCAGGAAGCTCCCTGCTGAAGTGTTATCAGCAATATCATTTGTCCTTTTCTTCCTCTTTCCCCTCTATGGCACAGTGACTCATCAGCTGACTAAGGGGCAGCTTGCTGAATTCAAGTAAGTCTTCTCCCTATTTGACAAAGATGGCAATGGCACCCTCAGGACAAAAGAACTTGGAACTGACATGAGGTCATTGGGTCAAAATCCAATAAAGGCAGAATTACAGGTTATGATCAATAAGATGGATGCTGATTTTAAAGGCAATATTGACTTTCCTGAATTTTTGGCCATCATGGCTAGAAAAATGAAAGATACAGATAGTGAAGAAGAAATCCCTGAGGCATTCCAAGTCTGACAAGGATGGCAATGGTTACATCAGTGCAACAGAACTATGTCATGTAATGACAAACATAGGAGAAACTAACTGATGAAGAACTAGATGAAATGGACACACAAATATCAGCACTACATAGAATTTTATTTTTAAAGACTTTATATTAGAGCATAGAGATACATAAACTTTCAAAAAGAAGAAATATTTAAAAATAATAAAAATAATAGTACCTTCTGGTAGCACAAACAAAACACTATGTTAGATATAAATGCACACAATAATAAAATAGAAAATAACAAGTGGGTGAAATAACAAATTATATAAATAATAAATAGCTATGTAAAAGATAATAAAAATGAAAAAGCACATTGAAAATTTAAAATGTAGCTAAAATTGTCCTCATGATGAACATATTTAAATATACATATGTCTATGTATCTATGTATGCTAAAAAGTGATTTCAAAATAGTGTATTTTCAGAAATGAAATAACATTTGGCTAGTTAAAATCGACAAATGTTATATGTATGTGGAGTGGCAAGGTGATTTTCTTGGTCCTGATGATTATACTGGAGAATTATATTAAATATTTAAACAACTTTTTATACCCATACTACAAAAGTTTATCCTCAAAAGTTTAAAAATAAAACCTTACCAATCTTTTTTTAGGCAAAGTCCTAATACCTCAACCACGTAAGTATAAAGCAGAGGAGAAAAAAAAATTAAAAATTGTAATTGAGTGTCAATTTAAAATATTAAATACAATCATGACACACTGCAGTTAATTATTTAAGGATTCAAACATTATGAGACTGAAACAAGAATCATTCAACATTGGGTAGAACAATCAATTGAAGAGTAAAAGAAGGGAATAACCATTTATATAGTGTCTACTATGTTACAGGCACAATATTAGGTACTTTTAAAAATATTATTTCATTTGAACTTCACAAAATCCTTGTGAGACAGGTTCTCTTTTAACCACTATTTTAAAATTAAGGAAACTGGGGAAAGTATAGCTTTAATTATTTGCTTAGGGTGACAGAGAACAAAATGTTTGACTTACAATTTGACCCAAGGTCTTAATTACTCCAGGCTGTGTTCAACCAATTTCCCATCACCTGACTCTAATTATAATTAATTGTACTAAAAAGAATAACAACAAAACACCCTAAAACCACTTGCTTATTTTGATAGATCCATAAAAACCTTGAACACCCTGCGACATCAATTTATGTTAATGACTATACAAAATAAAGGAAGAGATTTAAAAAATTTTAAAAACATCTAAATGCAAAAGCAAGCCTCATATAAAAGAATGATACATTAGGCAATTCCGCAGTTAATGCTGAAATAAAACAAGAATACCTCCTCTCCTTTCTATTATTTGATATAATTCTAGAAAAAAAAAACAGGCAATGGAGGAACTAATGACATTAAAAAGAAGCAGAGAAACAAAAAATTATCCCTAATCGGTGATGTTATAAAGGTTTATTTAGAAAATGCTGGGGAATCAGTAGACAATTTGGGATCACTTATAGTTTCAGCAAAATCTGGCTACAAAATAAACTCCTCAAAATCAACCACATTTCCATTTAATAATAATCAAATACAAAATGGTAATAATTGAAAAGTGATTCTCATGCAAATATTTGAGTCAAATATAACAAAATATATTTAATACTTTTATATATCAACTTAAAATTCTCCTTAAAGGAATAAAGAACATAAATATCTAGTAGACTATCCCATATTTATACTATTATCATAAAATAAAATAATAACAAAATTAATTTTTTATTTTGATATTGTAACAACAAAAATATTGAAGGGATAATTGACTCAATTCTCCAAAATAACTTCATTTGGGAGAGCAAAAGATCTAGAATATTGAGGGAATTTTTTTGAATGAGTGGAAATGAGAGCGGAATAGTATATCTAGTCATCAAATATCAGTCATCAAAACCATTTTACTTTGGTTTAAAAAATAGATCAGTGTAACAGAATAGGAAATTGAAAAACCCAATATTCCAATGTGCAATAAACCCCAAATGTATATTGCTTAGGAAAAACTTCATTTTTGATAAGCAGTGCTAGCAAACTGGAAAGTAATCAAGCAGGACTTAGACTATCATTTTATACCATATTCCATATTAAACTGGGAATATGCACAAGACCTGAATATTAAATAGCTTATCATAAATATTATAAAACAATACATTTTCATAAATTATCATAGGAAACTCTTAGTCAAACACAGATAGATAACAGTTTAAAAATAGAATATAATATGGATTATATGTAATTGAAAAGCCTTTGTGCAGTTAAAATTACTTTATTTGGGTAAGAAGGAAAGCATCCAAATAAGAGGAAAAAATACCATAGTAGGAATTTTTTTTCATATAAAGATGTAATATCAATATTATAGATCTATGTCTATATATGACTGAAATTCATGTCCTAGTATATAAGGGGTCAAAAACATGAAGAGTGCACAAAAAGAGAATGACAAATTAACAAAAATATGATACAATGATCAGAATCATGAATCAAAAGAATCAAATCAAAGTAAAACTGAGTTTTCATCTTGCACCCAGAAAAACAAAGATGACAAAAGATGAGATTAGTTAATATTGAAAGTATTCTTGAAATATTCAATGTGGAGCATTTAATTTGTCCGAGCAATTTAAAGAAAAATGTGGAATTAGTCAATTAAAATAAAAACATCATAAATATGCAGAATGAGTCCATTTTTGATACTTAACTCTTTCACAACTGCCTTAGTTGTCTCTCCTATCTGACTGAAGGAATGAAAGGCAGAGCAATAATCTACTTCGTCCATTATAGCCAGTGCAGAACTTTCCAAATAAGTCTCCTTTTTCCATCAGTAACTCTCTTGGTTTTTAATTCTATGGAATATTATACCCATTGCTATCTGCTCCTTGTCAGCTGTCTTTTGTATCCTGTCTTCTCCACTGGATTGTAAACTCTTTGAGAGCAGAGAGTTATCATTTGTGTCCCTAGCATGTCTGGTTCAGAGTGAGCAAATAATAATTGTTTATTGAATTGAATTATCCTCTCAACAACCATGAAGAAGTATCTATTATTATTTCTGTTTTATACCTATACCCTTTCCCAAATTTAATTGGTATGGGACTCTCTCCTCATTTGTGGAGATAAATGCCCTGCCCTGCAAGACGGGTCAGGAGGAATTGGAGAGAAGGAGAGAGCTATAGCCTTCTTCACTCCACTTCAGGATTCCTCAAGTTTCAGACCCCTTCAAACTTTAAGTCACTTCAGGTGCTTGTGACTTCCAGTTTTGAAAGGAAAGATAGAAGTGGTCAAGCCCACTTCAAGTTACTAAAAGAAAGACATGAAATGACCTGGTGGTATTTATCATGTTCTTGTCCCAGTTTTGTCAAAGTTTCCACTTGATTAAGATCAAGAATTCTTAGTTGACTAATCTTAGCAATCACTCTAAAAGGGATAGTTTTTTCCCTCATATACTCTAGTATATCTATCTATCTGTCTGTCTATCTATCTATCTATTCCTATTGGCTGTGTATGTTCATTAAGGCCAGCTAGATAGCACAGTAGACAAAATCAGCAACCCTAGATTCAGGAATATCTGATTTCAAATCTTCCCTCAGATACATGCTAGCTATTTGATCTTGGGCAAGTAACCTTCATCTGTACAATGACCTAGAGAAGCAAATGGAAAACCACTATAGTATCTTTGTCAAGAAAATTTCAAAGGAGGTCACGAAGAGCCAAAAACCCCTGGAAAGACTGAAAAACAACAACAACAACAACAACAAAGCCCAAACATGCATGTTTATTGAAGAAAGGGGCTAAGCCTTGAAAGTAGAGATTAGGGTGGCCCTTTTCTTCAATAATGACACAGTAATCAGATATTGTATTGGACCTGATCTTATCCACTTTTTATCTTTTGAAACTGTACATAATAGCAAGGCACTTACTAAGGTATGGTATATCAAATTATTTCAGTTTGAATGAAATTTGACTTAGTCTAGCAGTTTCAAGAGTTTATTGTTTATAGTAGATGTGGCTATTGTTTTTTTTTTCTCTACAATGCAGTTGACACTCTGGTAACATAAAAATTCAAATAAAATAATTCTATTAACTGAATTTGAAAAAATGTAGTAAAATAATATATAGCATAATTGCATTTTCATTTTGAGAACTAGAGGAAATCCCTTGCATGTATTTTAACACCAGAAAACATCAAGCTTCCTTGCCCCCAGGTCAATCTTTTTATAATTAAAACCAACTAGCAGGGGGGATGATGGATGTGTCCACAACAGACACTATGGCTTCATAAAATTGCTAAAGTTTACACTACACCTCCTTTTTTCTTTAAATATCTTAAAAGAGTGTGTGTGTGTGTGTGTGTGTGTATAACTACTATCTTTATCAACACTAATACCATTATGATTCTGATCATAATTGTATCAACAATGCAGTATTCACAATGCCTACAGTAACTACACATATGTTGATATGTTTAGTAATCACAAAATGTAATAGGCTCTCTACATGGGGGACATAGCTATAACATTTATTCAAATACCAGAAAACTGAGTCCCAAAGCCATCACAGCAGCCACGGAGTTGGCACACATAATTAATGCAGTAAACACGCGCATTCTCAAGCCTTCAAAATAGAACAGGCTGCCTTAGACAAAGATCATCCTCTCCTTACTCATGGTAACTGCTGAAAACCTAGAAATCACCCTTCAAAAAATTCTCAAGGAAAATTGCCCTGATGTTTTAGATCCAGAGGGCAAAATAGAGGTTGAAAGAATCCACTGATCACCTCCTGAAAAAGATCCCAAAAAGAAAACTTCCTGGAATATTATAGCCAGGTTCCAGAATCCCCAGATCAAGGAGAAAATACTACAAGCAGCCAGGTAGAAACAATTTCAATATTGTGGAAACACAATCAGAATAGCACAGGACCTGGCAGCTTCTGCACTGAGGGATCGAAGGGAATGGAATATGATATTCCAGAGGGCAAAAGAGTTGGGAATGAACCCAAAGGTCACCTACCCAGCAAAACTGAGTATTTTGTTTCAGGGGAAAATATGGTCCTTCAGTGGAATAGAGGACTTTCAAGCATTCCTGAGGAAAAAACCAGAATTGAATAGAAAATTTGACATCCAGACACAAGAAGCAAGAGATGCCTGAGAAGGTAATCAGGGAAAAGATATCAAAAGGAACTTATCAAAGTTGAACTATTTACATTCCTATATGGAAAAGCAATAACTGTGACTGATGATATCTTTCTCACTATGAAAATAATGGAAGCAGGGTGTGTGGTCATATGAATACATATGTGAATGTGTGTGTATATGGTTACAGTTATATATGGATAGAGGGCATAGGTTGTATTTGTTGGGAAGGGAGAATACTCAAGGGATGAAATTATGAGGTGAGAGAGGAAAGTGGCAAGAGGAGATGGGGAGAGACAGGGTAGGGTAAACCATCTCATGTAGAAGAAGCAAGGGGAAGTGGTTGCAAGGGAGGGGGAGAATAGGAAGGCAAAAAGGCAGAACCACATTCTCATTGAATTTGGTTCAGGGAGAGAATGACATACATACTAAATGGGATATCTCAACCTTCAGCAGAATAGGGGGAAGGGGGATGAGAGGAGGGATGATGGATGGGAGGGCATCCTTGGGGGGAGGGGAGGTTGGAAGTACCCACTATAGAAGAGGGACAGGATCATGTAGGGAATGGACCAGGTGGGGGGTGGGATGAGTGGGAGGGAATTATAAGCAGCCTTGTACAATATATCTACTATGATAATGTTTTGCATAGCTAGACATGTACAACACATACTGAATTATTTATCGCCCCAGAGGGAATGGGTGACAAGGGAGGAAGGAAATGGATCTGAAAGTCGAGGTATTAACATTAAATATTTCAAATATATATATATATATATATATATATATATATATATATATATATATATATATATATATACTATTATTAATAATCTTTTGCTTGTAATTGGGAGATACGATGTACAGGCATTGGGACACAAAGATTCACCTTCCTCTAATGGAAAAGTCAAAGGGGGTATGGGAGAAGGTATGGGAGAGAGGAGATTGGAGGAAGCAATATCTTGTGGGACTACTATTCTGGGAGGGTGGGGAGGGGAAAAACAGGGGGGGAAATGATTGTAACTCAAAATCTGGCGGAAATGAATGATCTAAAACAGAAGTTAATAAAGCATTTGTTCAAAAAATATATAAATTGTCTCTCCTGGATCTATTTTCCAGGTCAGTGGTTTTTCCCATGACATATTTCACATTGCCTTCTAATCCTTCATTTGTTTGGATATGCTTAACAGCATCTTGATTTCTCATAATATCATTAGCTTCCATTTGCCCCAGTCTAACTCTGAGGGAATGAATCTCCTCAGTGAAATTTTGAGATTCTTTTTTCCATCTGGCAAATTCAACTTTTTAAGGCATTCTTCTCCTCATTGCACTTTTGGGCCTCCTTTGCCATTTGTGTTAGTCTATTATTGAAGGTGTTGTTTTCCTCAGTCAGGCTGTTGTCCCTCATTTCATATGTTTCCTGCATCCTTCTCATTTCTCTTCCACTTTTTTCCTCCACTTCTCTTATTTGATTTTTAAAGTCCTTCTTAAGGTCCTCTATGACCTGTAACCCGCTCATATTTTCCTTTGGGGCTTTTGCAGCAGGATTTCCGACCTCACAGGCCTCTGACTGTTCCATGCTTAGATCCTCTTTGCCCCCAAAGTAGGAGTCTAAGGTTGCATTTTTCTGTTTAATTTGTTTTCTGTGCCTTGGCATGTTGCCACTTAATTACTTGACTTTTGGGCTTGTTGCCAAGCTATGGCTCTGCCGCCAGACAGGGGAATTTTCGTCCAAACATGTGGGGGACAACTTCCTTTTCTGGGAAGCTGGAAGCCCACCCACGACCTCCACCCCAGATCACAATCTAGATCCAGGGAGGTTAAAGCAAGAGAGATAACCCCCCAAGACTGATCGCTGGATCTCCCTACAGTTCACAGACCGGGAGCTGGAGCTCCCTCTGAAAACTACAAAATGGAGTGTCTCCTCAGAGGCCCTCAGGGGAGGAAGCTGACGCATTCCCCAAATACTGGTACCTAAGTCCATAGGGCACTAACCTCTCACTTTTTCCTAGGCATGTCTATGTTGATAATGCTGGAATCGCCACAGCTGCTGGTGTTCTGGGGTCCCTCCAGCCTGTTCCTGGTCAGGCTGCCCTGGGGCTAAAATCACTCACTCGGACCTGAGCTTGGCTCTCCATGCACTTCACACTGCACTGCTGGCTCCCAGAGCACTGCCCGCTCCCAGAGCACTGGTGCTGGTCCTTCCTGCAGGGCTGCTGGGCTGTCCTCAGTGGGAAGTTAGCTTCTCTGTGTCGTTCTGTGGGTGCTGGGTCTCCAGAACTTGTTCAGAGTCCCCTTTTACATATTTTGGAGGTGATCTTGGGGGAGAGTGGCTTGGATGAGCTGTTTCTACTCCTCCATCTTTGCTCCTCCTGGACTCAAGTTTTCTAATCATTACCTGAATCTGTTATAACCTGGAAGTAGAACAGAATAGATCATTTGATAAATATTTGTTATCTAGGTGACTAAAGCCTTAGGGTAAAACCTTTGATATATTCCTCAGGTATCTGCTACTAAAGCAGCAGTCATAAATGGATACAATTGAGAGTAAAGTTTGAAGCCAAAGCTGCAATCCTCAAAATACATCACATTTAGAACTGACCACCCAAAACTACCTGAGTGCTGAATCAAATATTTTAGCTCTTAATGACTAAAATCTTGGGGTATAGCCTATTGATCTCAGAACTCAAGTAGCATCTTTATAAGTATAACTCATAACAAAGAACTCAGGAGCTAAGTTATCAAAGAAGTTTCATCTCAAAAGCTCTTGTATTCAAGTCCACTATTAGGATTTAATATCTGAGTCCTGGACCAGGCCTCTTTGGCTCCCCACACAGCCTGGCCCCTACTCCTTCCTGCCCCACCCGTTCTTATTTTGTCAGCAAGTTCAAGGGGCATGGAAGATCTTCAAATCCCATAACCATTACAATCATTTCAAAAGACAAAATACTATGTGAAAATCAAAGTACTGGGAGTTTTACAGGAAATCAATGTACTCTCAATACAACCAACACATGGGAGTCATTAAGAGCCACAGAAAATGTTGGAGTCAATTCTGGGTTCAGAACTATGCAAACAGAAGTAGGTAGAGAAAGGACTACATCCAAATCCTAAGGTAAACCACCAGAACACTAAACCATAGGCTAGTAATTCCTGAAAAAAGCATGGCCTAGAAGTAGAGACAAGATGGTGGTTTGGGAAAAGCCATCAATCTGAAATCTCCCAATATTAGCCTCCAAAGGACTTCAGAATGAGACTTTGTATGGCCTAAGACAAGGTAAGAAGTCAGCAGGGAAAAATCTGTGTTCTGTAGGTGGAGATCTATCTGGATCCTACACTGTGGCAGTGTCAAAGTGACCAAAGCAGCAGCATCAACTTTAGAAGATCTCAGCTGAGAGATAGTAAGGGTGACAAACAATCGATCAGAATAAAGATTACAGGTTATTCTTTGCTGGCACTGGGTACATCTGGTACTAATTATTAACTATACTGCCCACACATGGCTCTGGGGTGCAGAGAGGGCAGAGAGGAGCACTAGGGTTTGGTCCCAAGTGATCAGGAGCCTTGGTGAGACATCCAAAGCAAAAAGAAACACAGATACCAGAGTCCTTTCCTGGGTAAAGTTTAGAGTGAAGACAAGAATTGCAGTGATCACACCTTTCCCTAGATCACATTACCTTGAAAACAACAAAACCTTACAGGTTTGCAGAACTAGCTCTGAAAACAGAAGCACAAAATACCCTGAGGCTTGGTATAGCACCTCCATACCCATAATTGAGCAGAGCCCAACTTTAACATAAAGTTCAAAGGCAAGATATAAGTTCAAAAATAAGCAAACAACAACCAAAAATATGCCTCTTGCAAATAACATATTGGAAATTAAGGGGATGTTCATCAATTGGGAAATGACTGAACAAGTTGTGGCATGATGGAGTACTTTTATGCTATAAGAAATGGTGAGGGGGGATGTGTCGTAAAATGGATAGAATTATATGAACTGATGTAAAGGGAAGTGAGAATAACCAGGAGACCATTGTGCACACTAACAGCAATGTGGTAATTATAATAAATTGTGAAAGACTTGTTTACTCTGATCAAAACAATAATCTAAGACAATTCCAAAGGACTCATGATGAAAAAATGCTATCCATCTCCAGAGAGAGAATTCATCATCTCTGAGTGCAAGTTGAAGTAAAATTTTGCTTACGTTCCTTATTTTTCTTGTTTTTCTGCAATAGTGATGATATAGATATGTTTTGTATATTTTCAAATGCATAATTGATATGATATTGCTAGCCTTTTCATCGAGTATTGGAAGTTGTGGGAGGGAGGGAGTACATTTGGAATTCAAAATTTAAAATGCAAAGCTTAAAAGCAAGAAGCAATAAATTAAATATTAAAAAAGGAAATAGCATTAGTTAAGGGCTCCTAGAAATAAAGAAACAAGTATTGTAAAATATTTAAAAAGAGATAAAAAAGAAGACAACACCTAGTCATATGTACTACATATAGTACTCTGCAGAAGCTGCCATGTGATCCCAAAGTATACAAAATAAGCATAGATTTCTAATGTATAAACTTAACTAGGAGAATGAATAGAAGATAATCCTGATCATAATGAAACAATATAATAAACTGACAGAAGCACAAGTAGCTTCAAAACAATCCAGGTAGGCTACAGAGAAAATAATGTCTTGGTGAGAACACACAGAAGAATAACTGGAAGAAAGAAACAAGGGATAGAAAATTCAATATTCAAGGAAAGAACAGTCAGGTAAGAAATAATGGTAAGAATAATTAAAACCTAGTACATATGATGGGAAATTTTGCTCAAGAACTGAACTCCCTTAATAACTGAATTGGTCTAAAAGAATGTAACTACAAAAAAAAAACAAGAATTATTACAATTAAATTTTAAAAGAAGAAAACAAAATACATATTTTGATGTTCCTGGAAAACACATAAAAATGAGACGACACCCACTGCAAAAAAAATCTGGGTTCCTATTCCAAGAAATCATAATAACTACCAGATCCACTAGAACCAGAGAACAAAGTGCAAAGAGAAAGTATTCACTAGTCATCTCATGAAGGCAAATCAAAAATTAAAACTACCAGTACATCATAGACAAAATAAAGAACTTCTTGATAAAAGAAAAATGTAAGCAACCAAAGAAACACAGTCTTATTTACCGTGGAGACATAGTGCCCAGAAGACTTGACAGATGCCACTCTAAAGGATAGAGGAGGTTTCATTACAATATTACAATATACCAAAAGGCCAAAGATCATCTTACAACCAAGAATTATCTATCTAGCAACAAAACTGGTATGGGGGGGAGCGGGGAGGAGGATGCAATGGAATGGACCTTTAATAAACGGAGACTTTCTACCTATTCATAATAAAAAGGCTAGGACTGAGTAGAAACTTTAAAAGATGGTATCAGAATTAAACAGTCATTTCATAAATTTGAGGGCACTAAATTTAATGATAAAAACAACACATTCTAATTGAAAAGAAACAATTGCATTACAAGTGTCCTTGACATCTTCAAGTATCATAGATAATGCTAAATAACACAGTCAGAAGCCCTGGTTGTGATTAATTTTTTTTCTTTTTTGATGGTTTTAGGATTAGAAGGAAATGAAAAGGAAGGACAATTTTCTGTGGAGGAAGGAAGGATAAAGGGGAAAAACCTTTATTCCTCAAATAACAAGGGTACCTGAGGTGAAGACTATACAAACACAAAGCAAAGGGTCGGGTAACATTATATTTCATGATACATGCTAAGCACATAAATGAATTTTGAACACACACATAAACACAAACATATGCACAGAGCTTGATGTACTGAAAACGCATTAACCTTAACAGTAATATAGTCAGAGGCAAAAAAGGAAAGATATAAAGACACAAGATAGGATTGGTGATAATGTAATAATATGTAAAAATAATCAAAGCGATTTGCAGTGTCAGAGATTGAATGTGAAGCACATACTACAAAGAAGAAAAAAAGTAAAAACCTGTGATAGACATAGAGTAAGCAGAAGAGAAGGGCAAAGGAGAAGAAACAGATTTCTTTAATTATAGATCACAAGAAGTAAGCAAACCGCTCTCGGAACACATTCTTCTTTGTAAAAATGGTTGGGGGAGGGGAGAATAAAAAAGTAGAAGATAACTGGATGAAGGGAAGTAGGGAATTAAAAATTAAAAATTTGAATGTGAATGAAATTATCTCACACATAAAATGGAAGAGGAGAGGAAAGCAATTGGAAGATGAATTTAGAAAACTTCAAAAAAACCCACTCTTGAAACATAAAAATTTAAAGAATTGTCACAAGGAACTCTAGGTTAAAGTGAGCAAAAAACAGAACAAAGGGATAAAACCAGGACACTACTATGGAAATAGTTTATGTCATATTTGAATTGATTATTTTATATGATAGATATAATTCATGTAAAAATCTATCTGGTATTGTGTTTCCTATCCGAATTTCGAAATTTATTTATGAGTTAATCATTTTTCTCATATTGAGCTACTTAAATAATTTACTTTTCGCCATACCAATCAATTTCCCAAAAAACTACTTTTTAGAGCTAGACAAAATAATAACAAATTTATTTGGAAAAACAAACGGTCGAGAATATTAAGGGAATTAATGAAAAGAAATGCTAGGGAAGGTGAACTAGCTATGCCAGATCTTAATCTGTATTATACAGCAGCAGTCATCAAAACTGCTTGGTACTGGCAGAGGTGTAGAGTAGTGGATCAATGGATTAGATTAGGCGCAGAAGACCCAGCAGTTAAGGAATATAGTAATCTATTGTTTGATAAACCCAAAGACCCCAGTTTTGGGGATAAGAATGTATTATTTGACAAAAACTGCTGGGAAAACTGGAACACAGTATGGCAGAAACTGGGCATAGATCATTATCTAACACCATATACCAAAATCAAGTCTAAATGGGTACATGATCTAGGATGATCAAAGGATGATACTGTAAGCAATCTGGGAAAGCAAGGGATAGTTTACCTGACAGATTTGTGGAGAGGGGAAGACTTCAGGACCAAACAAGAATTAGAGAGCATTATAAAATGCAAAATTGATAATTTTGATTACATTAAATTGAAAAGCTTCTGTACAAACAAAGCCAATGTAACCAAGATCAAGAGGGAGGTGGAAAATTGGGAAAGAATTTTTACAAACTACGTCTCTGATAAAGGACTCATTTCTAAAATAGAGAATTGAGTCAAATCTATAGGAATGCAAGTCATTCCCCAATCGATAAAAGGTCAAAGGATATGAACAGGCAGTTTTCAGAGAAAGAAATTAAAGATATCTATAAACATATGAAGAAATGCTCTAAATCACTATTGATTAGTGAAATGCAAATCAAAACAACTCTGAGATACCACATCTCTCCAGTCAGATTGGCTAAGATGACAAAACAAGAAAGTGACAAATGCTGGAGAGGATGTGGGCAAATTGGAACACTAATGCATTGCAGGTGGAGTTGTGAACTTATCCAACCATTCTGGAGAGCAATCTGGAATTATACCCAAAGGACTATAAATAATTTCATACACTTTGACCCAGCAATACCACTTCTAGGGTTATATCCCAAAAAGGTCATAGAAATGGGAGGAAGACCCAAATATACCAAAATATTTATAGCAACTCATTTCGTGGTTGCAAAGAATTGGAAACTGAAGGGGTGACCATCAATTGGGGAATGGATAAACAAGTTGTGGTATATGAATGTAATGGAATATTACTGTGCTATAAGAAATGAGGAAGAGACGGATTTCATATTTACCTGGAGAGGCTTATACAAACTGATGCTGAGCGAGAAGAGTAGAATCAAAAGAAATTTATATACAATCACAGACACTTCATATGTGTGATGACAGACTGGACTCCTCAGCAATGCAGTGATATTAAGTCCATCCCAAAAGACTCATGAAAGAGAGAAATTCGACATCCAGAGATAAAACTAGAAAGACCTAAGTTTGAATACCGATGGAAGCAAACTAATTGATCTTTTTCTTTTCATTGTTTGGTTTTATTTCTTCTTTACCATTTTTCATCCCACCTAGTACAATACGCCTTTATAATTGGACTAATGTCTGATATGAATGTATTTGCAGATCCTATACTGGACTATATGCACTTGTGGGGGTGGGGGAGGGAAGTAAAGGAAATTTGAAAATCAAGGAATTGTGGAATTGAATCTTGTTAACTGAAACTAAACTGATAAATTAACTTAAAAATAAATAAATAAATTACTTTTGTTCTGTTATTATGGGTATCTTCTATAAGGAAATAAATTTATGAATCAGTAAATCAATAAACATTTATTAAGCATTTATTTTGTGCCAGATATGAGTGTATGTCCTGGGGATGCCTAAAGAGGAAAATGACAATCCCTTCAAAGAGGAAATCCCCTGGAATTAATAAGGGTTGAGAAGGCTTCCTGCTGAAGGTAGGAATTTATTTGGGACTAAAAGGAACAGGAAGGTCAGCAGTTTGGAGGAACGGAGGGAGAACATTCCAGGGTTGGAAGATAGCCAGAGAGAATGCTGGGAGTTGAGAAGTGGGTATTGTTTGTGGAATAGCAAGACATCCAGGATCACTGTAATGAAGATTACATGAAAAAGTATTAAAAGACTTGACAGGTTGCGTGGATTGGGCTTTGAATATCAAACACAATTTTGTATTTGATACTGGGGGCCTGAAGGAGTCACTGGAATTTATTGAATAGAAGGACTACATGATCAGACACACACTTTAGTAAAATAATTTTGGTGGGAGTGATATAAGCAGGATAATTTAGAGTTGGGAAAAACAGAGTCAGACAGATTCACAAGCAGGCTATTGCAATAATCAAAATAGGAGGCGATTAGGCAACCCTTTCAGAAGAGATAATGGGACTTATTCAAATTATATTACAAAGGTGAAATAGACAGGCTTTTGAAACAGCTTGATTATCAGGGGTGAGAGATAATGAGGAATCTATGATTCCTTCAAATCTGGAGCCTGAGGAGGTAGAATTATTGTGTTGTATTAACCCCCCTATTTTGTGAACACCCCCATCTCTCCCCATCGTAGGAGAGCTGCCTAGGAAACCTGCTAATAAAGTCCATGCAGCAAACCCGCCAAGTAATAACCTGCCCAAGTCTGCTACCTGAAGCCCATAGCTTCCCCTTTTGTCCAGTTCTTGAAATAGATTTGGGAACTTTCCAGTTGGCCAACTGATTCCTAGAAAATAATCGTTAAGCAACACTATCCTTTGGCTTCTGTATTTTCCCTGCTTGCTCCCCTTGGTGACATTCATGTTGTGCCTTTTGTCTATATAAACCCTGAGATGTATATGCTCAGGGTTTCCTGATTTGGGTACATGACCCCTGGCAGTCCCCAGGTTAACTATGCTCCACAAATAAATTCCATTTAAAATTGTTAATGGTCTCCACTAACTGTCATTTCATTACACCAGTGTCATTCTCTACAATAAATGAGAAGCTTAGGAGGGGGTGGGATTTAGTGGAAATGTAACATGTTCTCTTTGGGATATATTGAGTCTAATATATCTACTGGACATCTAGTTTGAGATTTCTGAAAGTAGTTGGAGCTTCAAATTAGGAGGTCAGTGGAGAGTTTAGAAAAGGACCAGTAAATTTGAAACTTAACAGTATAGAGATGGCAGTTAAATCCATATGAGTTAGTAATAATATTAACTGAAATAATAAAAAGGGAAAATAAAGAGGACCCAGGACAGAACCCTGAGAGATGCCTGCACTTAAAGGGAGTGATCTGGGAGAAGATCCAGACAAGGGGAAACTGAAGGAGCGGTGAGAAAGGTAGGAGGAGACCCAGAAAAGAAAGGTGTCCTAAAAACCTAGGGAGAAGAGAGTATCAAGGAGAAGAGTGATCAACAGTGTCTGAGGATGCAGAGAAGTAAGTCAAGGAAAATGAAAACTGAAAAAAAAATCACTGGGTTAGGAAACTATGAGATTATTAGGAATTTGTAAATCATTTTGGTGGAATAATGATGCCGGAGACTAGTGTATAAGAGGTTAAGAAGGGAATAAAAGGAGAGAAAGTAGAGGTCTTACTGTAGATGGCATTTTTGAATTTAGCTCTAAAGTTCAGAAGACATAGAGTATGATAGGTGACATGAAAGAATAAAGTGAGGTTTTTTTTTTTTTTCAGGATAGAAGAGGCATGGTTACCTTTGTTGTTGTTCAGTCATTTCAGTCATGTCCAATACTTTATAACCCCTCTGAGGTTTTCTGGGCAAAAATACTGGAGCAGTTTGTTATTTTCTTCTCCAGTTCATTTTACAGATGAAGAAATTGAAGTAAACAGGATTAAGTGACTTGCCTGTAAATGTCTGAGGCCAGATTTGAACTCAGGAAGATTCCAGCACTCTATTCACTATGCCAATTCACTAATCTCTCTCTCTCTCTCTCTCTCTCTCTCTCTCTCTCTCTCTCTCTCTCATTCTGTATGTATATATATATATATATATATATATATATATATATATATGTATGTATGTATATATGTATATATAGATAGATAGAAAGATAGATAGATAGACATATATATATATATACAAACACATAGGCACTAGGAAATGAGCCAGTAGAGAGGGAGAGACTGGAAAAAAAGGATAGGGCTAGAGATGCCAGAAGAGACAATCTGCTAGAGGAAATAGGATAGAAGGGATAAAGTAAAGGATTTAGCATTGGTAAATTATAAGTGAACTACATTATATGAGATAGGGGTAAAACAGGAGTTAGTGGTAGAAAGCACTTGAGTGAGGTGATGAGGAAGAGTGGAGACAAGCGAATTCATGGGAAATGAATTCAATGTTTTTCTGCAAAATATAGTTCAAGGCTCTTCATTGAGAGAGTGGGATAAAGGGGATTCATGGGAGTTTTGAAGAGCGATGAAAAGATATGAAAGAACCACTGTGGAGAGGATAGTGAGTTAAGAAGGCAAGATTGCCTAGCATCATTGAGGATGCAATTAACATTATGTAACATATATTTGTAGTGGACCTAGACAGAATGCATGATTTTCTGTAGCTTAAATCAGCATCACATGTGTAGGAATGAAGGCAAAGAATAGTGGGAATAATCGTGGTTAGGCCTAGTTGATGATATAAGGGGGCTAGGGATTCAATTGAGGATATGTATGCAGAGTTGAATTGCTTCACCAAGGAGTCAAGATAGGGAGATGAGAAAAAAGTGGCTAGTGCAGGGGAGATGGCTTGAGTGAGAAATGAGAAGTCAATTGAGAAGTGAAGGGATTACTGGTCAAGATGGGAATAAAAAGTAGGATTGTGTAAGGGAAGACAGAGGAAAATGTAAAATGTCAATAGATTATCATCAGATAAGAGGATTTCAGAATTCTTGAATATGAAAGTGATAAACTTTTGGTTGATATCAAGATCACATGAATAACCAAATTGATGTATGGCTGAGTTGGGGCAATAGCTCATGAACAGGTTGAGGAACTGAGTAATTAGAGTATTTGAGGGAGAATCAATATATATGTTGAAGTTCCCTAATATAAAATAGAAATGGGGGAGTGGGTGGAGAGATTTTTTTTTATTTTTTAAATTTTATTTTGCTGCAGGAAACACATTTATTTTTACATTATTTTGGCCACAAAAATCCACAGGCATGTAACACATCACAGTTATGTCCCCCTGTTATGTGAAAGGGGAGGCGTCCTGATTTTTTTTCCCCAAATGCTTTATTAACTTCTGGTTTACATCATTCATTTCCATCAGATTTTGAGTTACAATTATTTCCCCATTTTTCCCCTACCCACGATCCCAGAAGAGCAGTCCCACAAGATATCCCCTCATCCAATCTGCTCCCTCCCTTCTCTTCTCCCATGCCCCCTTCAACTTTTCCAGTAGGGCAAGGTGAATCCCTGTGCCCCAATGCCTGCACATCTTATCTCCCAACTATATGTAAAATAGTATTGATAATAATATTTATGTATTTTTAAAACATTTGATTGTAAAACTTCAAATTCCAGATTCATTCCCTTCCTCCTTTGTCACCCACCCTTACTGGGAACATAAGCAATTCAGTATATGTTGTACATGTGCAACTATGCAAAACTTTATCACAGTAGATATATTGTAAAAGACTGACTATATTTCCCTCCCTCCTATCCCACCTCCCTCCTGGTCCACTCCCCATTTTGATCCTGTCCCTTTTCAAAAGTTGGTGCTTCCGAAGAGAAATTTTTAAGGTAGATATTGACGTCACTGGGAAGGAATGGGCATAACACAGGGGGTTTGTAGAGAACAGCTCTCAGGATTTTTATTTTGGTGGGAGATATGAATGATATGAACCTCAAAAATGGATGACTGAGTGATGGAGAAAGGGAGAAAATGAAAGTGTCAGTGGGGATTAAGGAGTTTTTTAACTGCCCCATTTCAATGAGAAAGGTAATAATGAGTAAAGCTACAACCAGTATAGGGACACATGGACAAAGAGGCTATGTCATCACGGTGAACCCAGAATTCAGTAAGATCTACTAGATATTAGATCCAGAGGGCAAAATAGAGGTTAAAAGAATCAACCTATCACCTTCTGAAAAAGATCCCAAAAAGAAAACTCCCAGGAATATTATGCCCAGGTTCCAGAATCCCCAGATCAAGGAGAAAATACTTCAAACAGCCAGGAAGAAACAATTTCAATATTGTGGAAACACAATCAGAATAGCACAGGACCTGGCAGCTTCTACACTGAGGGATGGAAGGGTATGGAATATGATATTCCAGAGGGCAACAGAGCTGGGACTGAACCCAAGGATCACTTACTCAGCAAAACTGTGTATTTTGTTTCAGGGGAAAATATGGTCATTCAGTGGAATAGAGGACTTTCAAGCATTCTTGAGGAAAAAAAAACAGAGTTGAATAGAAAATTTGACATCCAGACACAAGAAACAATAGATGCCTGAGAAGGTAATCAGGCAAAAGAAATCAAAAGGAACTTATCAAAGTTGACCTATTTACATTCCTACATGGAAAAACAATAACTGTGAGTGATGAAATCTTTCTCAGTATGAAAATAATGGAAGAAGGGTGTGTGGTCACATGAATACATATGTGAATGTGTGTATATATGTTTACAGTTATACATGGATAGAGGGCATAGGTTGAATTTGTTGGGAAGGGAGGATACTCAAGGGGTGAAATTTTGAGGTGAGAGAGGAAAGTAGCAAAAGGAGATGGGGAGAGACAGTGTAGGGTAAATTATCTCATGTAGAAGAAGCAAGGGGGATTGTATGCAAGGGAAGGGAAGAACAGGAAGGCAAAAAGGCAAAACCACATTCTCTATGAATTTGGTTCAAGGAGAGAATACTAAATAGGATATCTCAACCTGCAGCAGAATAGGGGGGAAGTGGATGAAAGCGGGGGGGATGGATGGGAGGGCATTCCTGAGGGGAGGGGAGGTTGGAAGTACTCACCATGAAAGAGGGACAGGATCAAGTAGGGAATGGACCAGGTGGGAGGTGGGATGGATCGGAGGGAATTATAAGCAGCCTTGTACAATATATCTACTATGCTAATGTTTTGCATAGGTAGACATGTACAACATATACTGAATTATTTATCTTCCCAGAGGGAATGGGTGACAAGGGAGGAAGGGAATGGATCTGAAATTCAAGGTCTTTAAAATTAAAAGTTTCAAATTATATATATATATATATATATATACTATTATTAATACTCTTTTGCTTGTAATTGGGAGATAAGATGTGCAGGCATTGGGGCACAGAGATTCACCTTGCTCTAATGGAAAAGTCAAAGGGGGTATGGGAGAAGATATGGGAGAAAGCAGATTGGAGGAAGTGATATCTTGTGGGACTGCTATTCTGGGAGGGTGGGTAGGGGAAAAATGGGGGAAAATTGTAACTCAAAATCTGGCAGAAATGAATGATGTAAAACAGAAGTTAATAAAGCATTTGTTTAAAAAAAAGATCTACTAGATAGAAAGAGTGGGAGAGGGATAGATTTAGGATCAAGAAGTTTGGTAGCTAGGAGCAGGTAGTGCAGAGGGCATATCAGAAGATCTGGTTAGAATTAGAATGAAACTTTTCAAATTCATTTTCCATCATGAGATTTTTGGAATTGTCTTAAATCATTGCATTGCTGAGAAGAATTAAGTCTTTCAAAGTTTTTGATTGCACAACATTGCTGTTATTGTGTATAATCTTCTCCTGGTTCTGCTTACTTCTCTCAGCATCAGTTCATATAATTGTTGCAGGAACAACAAAAAAATAAAAGGACAGGTGGGTTGGTGGCTGAGAGAGGGAAATTTATTCAGTATTGGACATGTAGAGTTTTAGATATCTACAGGATAAACATTTTAAGATGTCCAATAAACCATTAGAAATGTGATAATTTTCTCTCTGAAGATCTTAATTCAATATAGGGGAGTTGGTGAGCTTATTCACTACAATAGTGTAGTAGAAGAAAAGAAGGCCCAAGACAAAATCTTAGGGGTTTATGTTTACTTAGAAAAACCCAGATAGTCATTTAGATAATTGACAGTTTTTGAAATGTACTGGATAAAAAATAAATCAACAAAATTTCAGTTACTTAGACATAGCAACAACAAAAGCAAGGAGAAATATGGAAATGACATTTCTAATTCAAAATTAAATAAAATGCAGAAAATATATGGAATCAGTCACTAAATATATGTTCAACATATATCTTTTGATGATTAGTTCTTTATTAAGTTTGAAAACTTGAGGTGCAATTTCCTTTCACATCCAAATTTCATTATTTCCTTTGAAATTCTTCCAGCAAACTAAAGTTTTGATTGGTTTGTCTAGATCTCTGAAATAAGACCATTTTTGTTTGATTGGTTTAGCAATTAATCTAGTAATTAATTTTGTTAGAATTTTCATGAGACAAACATGGGCTATGAGAATGTCAGTTATTTAAATACATCTTTGTTTCTCTTAAGAACGCTTTATATTTTATGTAAGTCTTTTGTCCCAGTGAAGGCAGAGTCAGAGGGGAGTAGAGTCCTTTAACTTTAGTGAATTATATGCTTTTAACATTTTTATTGTAAGTAAATTTAGTTTTATTCAATTTTATGGTCCATGAGTGTTTCATTGCATTCCAATCCCAAAACATAAATCACTACGTTGGTCTGAGACTGGGCCTGTCTGTGAAGAGCATGGGAATAAAGAAGAACTGATCCTAATACGAGAGGATCAGAAATATCTAAAATCAGACAAATACTGAAAAATGCATACAGGTGGTCAGATATAGTATAGCAATGCAGATATTTTGAAAACCTAAATTTAAATCATTTTACTTATTCACAGGACTATTGTGAGAATCAAATGATATATGTATACATTGCTTTGTGATACATAGAGTTGTGAGTTTTTGCAGTTGTTACATTACTATTATGAACTTTAATTTAAATGACACTTTCATTTTTCCTTAAACATGTATTCCCACAGTGTATGTGCATTTCCAGTGTTTAGCCTAAATCTTTTTAATCTTAAGACCTTAAGGTTTAAGACTAGTGTTTAGACTAAATCTTTTTAGTCTTAAGACCTTAAGACCTTTTAATCTAAAGATCTTAAGAGAAAAGTAAAATATTTTGATCACTTCATTGAGTCCCCAAAACAAATAAATGTCACATTGGAGTGGAGTCCTGCAAGAAGGTGGCAGCACCACAAGAAATGGGCTTGACAATGACAGAAGCATCAGAGCTCATAAATTATCCTACCCAATAGGAAATTAGAAGGAAATGGATAATAAAAAGGAAGAGGTCCTAAAACAAAGAATTGATTGAAAAAGTCAGTGGTTAGAAGCAAAACCAACTTTTGAGGAAGGACAGAATATAGGGAGAGGGCAAAAAAGGAGAGAGAGAGAGAGAGAGAGAGCAGCAAGTTTTTCTGATAAAGGCTTCATTTATTAAATATATAGGAAACTGAATCAAATGTATAAAACTAAGAGGTACTCCCCATTGATAAATGGTCAAAGACTATAAACAGGCAGGTTTTAAAAGAAGAAATCAAAGTGTTCTCTCTCTCTCTCTCTCTCTCTCTCTCTCTCTCTCTCTCTCTCTCTCTCTCTCTTTATCTATCTATCTATATGTGTGTGTACGAAAACTGTTCTAAATCAATTTTGAATAGATGAATGCAAATTGAAACAAGTCTGATGTACCACTTTGCATTTATCAGAAATGACAAATGCTAGAAGAGATGGAGGGAAATAGGTACACTAATGAGTTGTTACTAGAGTAATGAACTGATCCAACCAATATTGAAAACAATTTGTAACTATGCCCAAAGGGTATACAACTGTGTTTATCCTTTAACCCACCAATACCACTACTAGGTTTGTACCAACTAAGGGAAAGAAAAAAAATAAAAAAATACTTAAAAGTACAAAAATATGTATTGTAGTTCTTTTTTGTGATGACAAATAATTGGAAATATAATGGATGTATATCAATTGGGAAATGGATGAGGAACTTGTTGAATATGATTGTATAATAAGACCTGATAAGGTGGTGGTTTTAGAAAAAAAAGAAAAAAAACATTGCCAGAATTTTATGACCTTATCTAAAGTGAAGTATGAAAAACTGGGGCATTATTGTACACAGTAAGAGAATTGCTTGAATGATGATCAACTGTGGAACATTTGGCTAATCTGATAAAAAAGATATTGACCCAAGACCACTACAAAGACTCATGATGAAAAAATGCTAACCCTTTCTAGAGAGAGAACTGATGTATTCTTGAGTTCAAATTGAATTATTAGAGGGTATGTGGACTTCACTTGAACATTACCATTAGTCAAAATATGTACTTCATTATCATAGATTTCTAGAACTCAGTGAACCTTGTTCACTAAAACGATTCTTCTGAAGAACTGTTATAGATGATACAGAAAATGTTGAATTTGCAAATACTAACATGAAAACATTAGGTATAAGTCACATTTTCTAGGAGTCTGGGAATGTAAGGACCAGAGCAAAGGAAGAGCATAACCGAATCCTCCCACTGACCACCTAAGTTGTCTTAGGATGGAAAAAGAGGGTTTTCCTCTGACCTTTTGTTGGCTCTGCTGCCTCTGCTGCCTCCTTGATTTGAGGAGTTAAAGTTATATGGAAGAGAATGTTGGGAAAGTTTGATTAGGTGCCTGTATACCCAGAGATATTTTCCACAGGCAAAACTGGCCATTTCTTCATGTCAGAAAAATAAAACCATTACCAACTACTAATCTATATACCTACCCTCCCAAGTATACATAGCCATTATAATGGTAATCTATACACATGTTTGATGCTTCCTTTGTGAAGATATTAGTAATGAAGCAGCAGGTAAATGATCATATCATTTTCATTTCACAATTAGCAAGAAGATGTAGAGAATGCAAGATCCAGTTTTGCTTATTGTATGTTGATTATTTTAAGTTGTCCAATAGCATAAAATGACACTTGATAGATTTTTTTACAAATGTGTGTGTACACACACACACACACACACACACACACACACATTCATCCATTTATCTTTCTATCTATACCCTATTTATTTCATTCAGGATTATTTAGAACTAAAAACAAATAACACTTTGCTATGATACTCTGATAATAAACATTAGGCAAAGTATGAAACAATGAAATAGATACTCTCCAAAGCTATTCTATACTACAATGCAGGAGATTTATCCCAGGGGTCACATTCTATATTAATTTTAAAGTCCTCCATATAATCTAATATATGGATAATACATATGATTTTAATCATAAAGGTATTCACATATGAGAGACCTGAAAAGAAAAAATGTGAATATATTCTTTGCCCAGTGAACTTATATGCTTTAGGGAATACAACATATAAAAATATAAATATATTCAAAGTATAAATAAAATCATCAAGAATGAGGAGCACTAACAATTGGATTAATCAGAAAAGGTACTTTGTTGGCTGTGATACCTGAATGACTTTGGAAGGGATCTAGTGATTTCAAGAGTTGGAAGAATGGAGGGAGATCATTCAAGACCTGAGAAACAGTTTATACAAAATCACAGTTGGGATATAGAATAGCATTAAACAAAAGACTGGTGTGAACTATGTTTGGGAAGATTTTGAAAGCAAATGGTGAAAGCCTTTACTTTCTAAACAGGACTTTTTAACCTTTCATTCAGGTAAGAGAGAACCATTGGAGCTTTTTGAGCAGGGAATTAAAATGGTGAGCCTGGCTTCATGAATAACAATTTGCAAAATGTGTATAGGATAGATGAGAGAAGGGAATGATTAAAGACATGAAGGCTAACTCAAATATTTTAATAGTCATTGATAAGTGATGAGGACCTGAACAAGGATAGTAGTCATATGAATATGGAGGAAAGGACAAATATGAGACATTCTACAGATGAAATTAAAAAAAAATATATTGACAACAGATTAGGTATAAATAGTAAGGAGGAATGCAATGTTGAGAATGATTTCATGGTTGAAAATTTGTTAGACTGAAAGGATGATAGCATGGGAAAAGTTTGAGGAATGGGGGATTTAGCAGATAAGAGAAATATTTACATTTTGGAAGCATTAAATTTAAAATGTCTGTAGATCTTTATGGTGACAATGTAGAAAATATGTTTTTTTTTATGTGGAACTGTAGTTCAGGAGAGGAATAATGGCTGGTAACATATATTTTGAAGTCACATTAAAAAGGGGACACATGGACATAGTACTTGAAGCTTTGAAAAAATTGCTTTATATACATTCTCTCATTTGTTGCTCACAATAGTCTTTTAAGGCAGCATGGTATAATGGAAATGTATCTGACTCTGAAGTCAAGGGACCAACATTCAAATTCTACATCAGATACTCACTATCTTATGAACTTGGGCAAGGTTTTAACCTCCTAAGACTCAGTTCCCTAAATTTTTAAGTGAGAGGACTGAAAACTTCAGCCTCTATGGTCCCTTGTTATTCTAAATCTATGAGTAGATGGAATCTAAAGTCTTTTATGGATCTGTGATCCTTTGAAGTACTTTCTGTTATTTTCTATTTCATAGGAAAAGAAAATAAAGTAGAAAAAGGTTAAATGACCTATCCAGCACCACAGCTAGTGTTATATAGGTGGATTAAAACTCATGGACAGATCCATTAGGACACATAGCTTCTGTGGGACATAAATGAGTTACCCAGTATATAATATGTAGAGAAAGTAGAGAGTAAGGCACAAAATAGAGCCTTAGAAGTATACCCATGTATGGGGATAGGAAGATTAGCAAAGGAAATGAAATGAGATGATCTAAAATCTGTTAATGTGCTCTATAAAAGGTCAGAGGGAGGTTTATGTGTTCATTAATGTGTTTGTGGTCCTATAATAACTTTGTGTATCCCCAAGATTATTGTATCTGTTATTTGTTAATAATATGGCATGTGGCATGCTATTTAATTCAATATTCTATTAAAAAGAAAGTGATTCATATGGCACTTAAGTATCCATCACTCTATCAGGACCTAAATCTGCCAAATGTAGGTATGGATTAGGAGATGTGAATAAAAAGCCATCCAAATATGTTATATTGTATATTTTAATCTCAATCTTTTGAAATTAGAAGTGCTAATACAAGAAAATAACAAAATAATTCTCCCTTAATTTTTTTTTAAAAACGTTTCATTTAACCTCTGCTATGGAATCAGACAAAATGTTAAATGTGGTTGGTAGAAGCATGTGACCTAACCATCTGTTAGATTTCATGGTTTCTTCTTTTGTTT
Organism: Gymnobelideus leadbeateri; assembly: GCA_011680675.1. Lineage (NCBI taxonomy): Eukaryota > Metazoa > Chordata > Mammalia > Diprotodontia > Petauridae > Gymnobelideus > Gymnobelideus leadbeateri. Next base: position 188,048 of record WOXC01012326.1, on the reverse strand, counting down.
TTAAATCCCTAATTTATATTTCAACACAACTTTAAAAAAAAAGAAAGAAAAATAGATCTTACAAATGTATTCACATTTTGAAGCCAGAACTGTTATCAATGGAATTATTCAAATGTTGTAGAGCCAGGAGTTTTTGTTTGAATATTGCTTCATCAATTGTAAAAGTAAGATGAATTATGGGCTTAAAGTATTCATAAAGAAACAAATTACCAGTTACTAAATTATTTTGCACAGATAAAACAGCAGTTGTTTACAGTAATTCCTTCTCATTGCACAAAAGGCGGTTGTGGTGGTGGGGAAACACTAGCTTAAACAGCAGGTGAAAGTCGTTTGAGAAAAAAAATAGGAAATTTTATTTCTAAAATATACATAAATAAACAATAGAAAAGCCACTTTGCTTACAGCAGTGGAATCTGCTTGTCTAAAATACACTAGACAAAAACTAGTCTTGCTTCAGACTTCAGAGCTGGAAAAATCCGAAGAAAGTAATGTGTCACAAACTTTCCTTATACAAAGCAGCAAAAAGGTGGTTGAAAGGTGATATTGAATTGAATACCAATTCTTGAGGATTTTAATTTACCTATCATTACCTCCCCTTAAACACTCCACTCACTTTGTAAATCTTAACTCATGAATTATAGAACCAACACTTGTCAATTTAAATACAAAACAAATAGGACTCTCTCCATTCTCTAGGAAAGAAAACTGGGACATTACAGTACCTCCTACAAATCTATGGACTAAGATAATGGCAGAATTCATAACATAATCCAATTTACCTAATACTTAAGTTTTTCTCTCTCCTTGGAATTTTATGTTCAAATTATTAACTATATTAATATGAGTTGAAAGAAAGCTTTCTAGCATTTAATGAAAAAAAAAAGACCTGGTTTTAAAATTTTATTTATTTATTTGTAGTTGTCAACATTGATTTCAACATGATTTTGAGGTTCAAATATTCTCTCCATCTCTCCCTTCCCCCTCACCCTTCGATTCCATGCATGCTGTTTATCCCTTAATCCAGTCTGACCTCTATTCTATCACCTCCATACTCCCCCTCTTATGTCCTTTCCCTTTACTTGTAGGGAAAAATAGATTTCTGTATGCCGTTTCCTTTATACATTATTTCCCAGATGCATGTAGAAACAATTTATAACATTTGTTTTCAAAACTTTGAGGTCTAAATTCAATCCCTTCTTCCCTCCCCACCCATCCTCATTGAAAAGACAAGCAAACCAATGTAGGTCATACATGTGTAGTTATGCAAAACACTTCCATAACAGTCATGTTATGAAAGACTAACTATATTTCCCTCCATCCAATACTGCCCCTCATTCATTCTATTTTCTCCTTTGACCCTGTCCCTTTTCAAGAGTATTTGCTTCTGGCTACTCCCTCCCTCGATCTACTTTCCCTTCTGTCTTGTCTCTTGTCTCCTTCCTACCTACATTCCTGTAGGGTAAGTTACTCAAATGAATGAGTATAATATTCAATTCTTAAGCCAAATCTGATAAGAGTAATGTTCACTCATTTCCTCTCACTTCCCTCCTCTTCCCCTCCATTATAAAAGCTTTTTCTTGCCTCTTTTATGTGAGATAATTTATCCCATTCTATCTATCCTTTTCTCTTTCTCTTAATATATTCCTCTCTTACTAAATTTTACTTTTACATATCCTTTCATATTCAACATACCTTGTGCCTTCTGTTTATAACTATAAATATAACTATATATATATATATACACACATACATATGTGTATTATATATGTATGCATGTAATGTATTCCCTCCAACTACCCTAATACTGAGAAAGGTCTCATGAGTTACAAATATCATCTTTCCATGTAGGAATGTATTCAGTTCATCTTTAATAAGTTCCTTATAATTTCTGTTTCCTGTTTACCTTTCATGCTTGATTCTTGTATCCAAAAGTCAGTTTTTCTATTCAGCTCTAGTCTTTTCATCAACAATGCTTGAAATTCCTCTATCACAATGAAGATCCAATTTCCCTTATCAAGTATTATTCTTGGTTTTCCTGGGTAAATGTAAAGCCATACACAATCAGTTTTCCAGAGGAATGTTGCTGTAAACAGCTTTAAAGATTCTGATTACATAGTATAGTGAACTCTCTATTTATTCAATAACATATCAGAGCAAAACATTCAACCAGCAGCATTCCTCCAGTATTTGTGGGTTGAGAAGTCTCAAAACAACTGCAGCTTCCAGTGATTAAGTCCCCTGAGACCTGCTCCAATCCTGTCTATGCAGATGCAACTGATACTGGACTGTAGTTTGGTCCCAGACAGATGTGAAAGACCTTTCCTTTCAAACTTCCAAGTTGTCTTGGGCTTGAGATTTGTTTCACTTTGTCATTTTATGGGTTCTGTAGCTCTAGAATTTGTTTATTCATTTTGTAAAGTCATTTTGAAGGGTTTGGGGGAGAGCTCAAGCAAGTCTGTGCTTTTATTCCACCATCTTGCCTCTGCCCCTCTAATGGTTCAAAAAATAAAGACCAAGTTTTAATGAACTGCAAGTTTCATATGAGTTAATAGCATGATTTGAGAGTAAGATGACAGTAAAATTAGTCCTCAGAAGAGGGCCTTCTCTCATGACTTACCAAGTAAATAAATGCAGTATCTTGTGAGATCCCTTTTCTTCTTATCCTATACCTTGAAGCTTCTTTGATACCATTTATATTTCTGTCCTCTTTTATTACATTCTTTGATGAAGAAATAACTCTTAATCATGACAAGGACAACTTTCTCTCTCTTTCTCTGTCTCTCTGTTTCTCTCACCATATATAAATATATATATGTAATTTATATTAATTTATATATGTATGTATGTATGTATTTATGTAATTGATTGCATCTCTCTTGTCTCTTTTGGAAGCGCCCATTTTCAATCATGTCTGTCTCCCTATTCTTCAATATATGTCTTGTTACTTGTTTCTATCTGTTGACTGCAAACCTTTCCAGGACTCCCCTAAAGTTTTAAATATCTTCACTTGACCTGCTATCCTTTCACACTATCATTCTATATTTCACCTCTCTTTTATAGTTAAACACTTAGGAAAAAATATATATATTCTTGTAGTCTTTATTTCTTCTCTGCCCACTCTGTCCTCAGTCCCTTGCCATCTGCCTTTTATCAAGACCAATTAATTTCAAAATTCCTTTTTCAAAGTTACAACTACTCTCAATTGGTAAAAGTAGTGATTTGTAGTCAGTCGTCAATTTTCTGTCTCTCTAGACAGTTTGACCCCATGGCCATTCCCTCTTCCTGGATAAAATTTCTGGGATCCTGGGACCCCCTCCTTTTATTATTTTCCCCTATTTGTCTGATAATACTTTGTAATTTCCACTGCAGTATCATCATCCATGTGAAAGGATGATGGAAACATGCATTTAGACCTGGAAGGTACTTGAGAGAAGGTGTGTGAGTAAAAATCTAATCCAAGCCTGAAATTCTGTAAATGAGAAAAATTAGGCTGTTAGAAACACGACTTCAACAGGGCTCCACCTTCCACCTCCCCCAATTCGTGTAAAAGGTGACTCTGAACAAACTTTGGAGCTACAGAACCCATAAAATGAGGCAGAGAAGCTAACTTCCCACTGAACAGAGCCCAGCAGGACAGCAGGAATTGGCAAGCACAGCACTCTGGGAGCATAGGGCAGCCTCGCAGGAGCTGGAGGTCTTAGCCACAAGGTGGCCTGATAAGGGAGGGACTTCAGATAACCAGCAGCTCTGGCAGGTTTCAGAATTATCAACCCATAGAGGCTAAGGAAAAAGTGAGAGGTAAGTGCAGTGTGGATTTGGGATGCAGGAGTTGGCAGTGTGGTCGGCTTTTGCCTCCAGTGAAAGAAGCCTCTGAGGCTCCATGGCCCTGCAAACTCAACCATATGGCTGCTTCAGCTCCTGGCCTGCAGATTGTAGGGGGAGCTAGCCACCAATCTGAAAGGTATTCGCTCTTGTTTAACCTGCTTGGATCTGGATTGCAGTCTAGGGTGAATGTCCTGGGGTTTGTGACCAGCTTGCCAGAGTGTGTGGAGGCTTCAGAGAGGGCACTCAACTAATAATTCCAAAAGATGCAAAAAGCCCAGCATTTGGTACTAAGCTCCCCTGTGTGGTAGCAAATTCATGCTGTTGCAAAAAGCTCAAAAGTCAAGTAATTGAGTGGCAAAATAAGTAAATGAGGGGAAAAGAAAGTAAACAGAGCAACACAACTTTACACTCCTATATTGGGGACAAAAAGGATCAAAGCATGGAACAGGAGGAAGACAGTGAAGTCAGAACTTCACCAAAATCTTCTAAGAAAAATACAAGCTGGTTACAGGCCATAGAGGACCTTAAGAAAGATTTTGAAAACAAAATAAGAGAAGTGGAGGAAAAATTGGGAAGAGAAATAAGAATGATGCAAGAAAATTAGGAAATGAGAGTCAACAACCTGACTGAAGAAAATAACATCTTTAAAAATAGACTAATTCAAATGGCAAAAGTGGCTCAAAAAGGCAAAGAGGAGAAAAATGCCTTAAGAAGCCAAATTTGCTAGATGGAAAAAGAATCTCAAAAGCTCACTGAAGAGAATCATTCCTTCAGAATTAGACTGGAGCAAATGAAGCTAGTGACTTTATGAGGAATCAAGATACTATTAAACAGATCCAAACAAATGAAAAAAAATGAAAGGCAATGTTTAATATCTCATTGGAAAAAAACACTCACCTGGAAAATAGATCCAGGGTAGATAATTTAAAAATTATTGGACTACCTAAAAGCCATGATCAAAGAAAGAACCTAGAAATCAGCCTTCAAGAATTTCTCAAGGAAAATTGCCCTGATGTTTTAGAACCAGAGAGCAAATTTGAGGTTGAAAGAATCCACCAATCACCTCCTGAAAAAGATCCCCCCCAAAATTCCTAGGAATATTATAGCCAGTTTCCAGAATTCTCAGATCAAGGAAAAAATATTACAAGCATCCAGGAAGAATCAATTTGAATATTGTGGAAACACAATCAGGATAACACAGGATCTGGCAGCTTCTACACTGAGGGATTGAAGGCCTGGGAATATGATATTCCAGAGGTCAAAGGAGCTGGGAATAAAACCAAGAATCACCTACCCAGTAAAACTGAGTATCATGTTTCAAGGGAAAATATGGTCATTCAGTGGAATAGGACTTTCAAGCATTCTTGATGAAAAAACCAGAGTTGAATAGAAACTTTGACATTCAGGTACAAGAAGCAAGAGAAACATGAAAAGGTAAACAGGGAAAAGAAATCATAAGGAACTTTTCAAAGTTGAATTACATATATTCCTACATGGAAAAATGATAATTGTGACTGATGAAATAGTTCGCAGTGTGAGAATAGTTGAAGGGGATAGAAATACATACATATTACTTACATATGTATATATGCATATATATGTATATCATACATATACACACATACAAATAGATGTCTATATAAGAGGGTATATGAATGTATGAATACATATGTGAATGTGTGTATATATGTTTATAGGTATACGTAGATAGAGGGTACAGGACCAATTTAATAGGAAGGGATAATACTTAAAAGGTAAAATTAAGAGGTGAAAGAAGAATATAATGAGAGGAGATTGGGTGAGACAGAATGGAATACTCTATTCCATATAGAAGAGGAAAAGGAAAATGGTTACAATGGAGAGGAAGAACAGGAAGGAATAAGAGAATGATTCAATCTTATTCTCATTGAATTTTGCTTAGGGAGGGACATACACACTAAATATGTTATCTCACCCTAGAGGAGAATAGGGGGTAAGGGGCTGAGAGGTGGGATGATAGAAGGGAGGGCAGGCTGGGGGAGAGGGAAGTTGGAAGCACACTCTTTTGAAAAGGGACAGGATCAAACTAAAGAATAGAACAAGTGCGAGGTGTGATAGGAGGGAGGGGAACAAAGTCAGTCTTTTAAAATATATCCTCTATGGAAATGTTTTGCTTAGCTACACATATATAACCTATACTGAATTGCTTATCTGCCCAGTAAGAGTGAGTGACAAGGGAGGAAGGGAATGGATTTTGAATTCAAAGTTTTAAAACCAAATGTTATACACACACACACACAATTATTAATTTTGTCTTATATATACAGGCACTGAGACATAGAGATCCACCATGCCTTACTGGAAAGTCGAAGGGGGTATGGGAGAGAGCAGATTGAAGAAAGGGATATCCAGTAGGATCGCTATTTTGGGGTGGTGGGTAGGGGGAAAAACAGGGAGAAATTTGTATCTCAAAATCTTGTGGAAATGAGTGATGTAAACCAGAAGTTAACAAAGTATTTGATTAAAAAATGAAGCCCAACTAGGTCAAATAATATATCAACGGCTGCACAGGCAGTAAATGTGTGTGTGTGTGTGTGTGTGTGTGTGTGTGTGTGTGTGTGTGTGTGTGTGTGTGTGAGAGAGAGAGAGAGAGAGAGAGAGAGAGAGAGAGAGAGAGAGTGTGTGTTTGCATGTGTCCTGTGTCTTTATAGTAGATTTGTTTCTCTCACTGCATGTATCTTCTATTTCTGTCTCTGTCTCTTTGGCCCTCTCTGTCTGTCTGTATCTTTGTCTGTATTTCTCACTCCCCTCCATTGGGGTCTAAGGATAATCTTTATGATTATACCCCTTAAATAAATATATGCATCTCTATTCTCATTTCTGAGCTTTGGTCCCATGTCATCAACTGCCAATTATAGATCTTGACTGGGATGGTTTTTAGGCATCTCAAACCCAACATGTGTGAAGCAAAGGTCATTACATTTCTGACTACTAAATCTTTCTCACTTCCTTCTCCAAAGTTATTAACCTTCAGTCACTCAGGTAATCCCTAATTATCTACTTTTCCTCACTTCTAATACATAAACATTTTTTTAAAAAAATTTTGCTTCCTTCCCCTCTTCTTCATTCACACAGCTCTCATTATGCTCTCATAACATGTCCTTTTAAATCATAGTAATAAGATTCTGATCTTTCCCATCTCAAATTTACCTCCCAAACATCAATGTAAAATTAAATCAGTTTGACTACATTACTACCCTGCTCAAGAAACTTTAGTAGCTCACATTTCCTTCAAGGGGAAAAAAATAAGAGCTCCATTTTTAGCTTAGTGATTAAAGCCCTTCCTAATATGATGCCATTCTCCCTATCCAAATGATCCCCCTTGCTCTTCCTTGAACTTGGCTCTCTACGTACACTCCCCATGCTTTATAGACTACTTCCTATATCTGGAATGAAATCCCTCTTCACTTCTATCTCTTAGAATTCTTAGCTTTCCTCAAGGATAAAGTTACGTATGACCACCTAAAAATGAATTCTTGAACTCCCTAGGTAAGACCCTTCAGTGCTTGCTCCCTTCCCCTCAAAAAAATCAGGCATATACAGATGAGCCCAAAAGTCTTGGTGCAGTTATATAAAAAACTTCATTAAAAATAAACTTAAAATGACACTAAAGCTTTTGGGACACAGTATATTTGTATTTACATATTTTAATATACTTTACATAATTTATCCATCCCCCCTCCCATAATGAAAATGTCTGGAAGAATTCAAGAATCTTTTTTAAAATTTTGTTTAGCGGGGGCAGCTAGGTGGCGCAGTGAGTAGAGAGCTGGCCCTGGAGTCAGAAGGACCTGAGTTTGGATCCGGCCTCAGACACTTAACCCACACAAACAAAAACCTAGCCGTGTGACCTTGGGTAAGTTACTTAACCCCAATTACCCTAAAAGGGGAGGCTAGGTGGCGCAGTGAGTAAGAGCGCTGGCCTCGGAATTGGGATGACCCGAGATCAAATCCGGCCTCAGAAAACGAGCACCCACACATAAATAATGACAAGCCGTGTAACCTTGAGCAAGTTACTTAACCCCAATTGCTTTTAAAAAAAAATTTGTTTAGCACCTAAGTGCAGTGCCTAATGCATAGTAGGAACATTTTAAAGGTTACATTTTCTTTGGTTTGCAGTCAGCAAGTAACATACAAAATATATAAAAATAAAAATTGTACCAAAAAGGAAACATGGGGAAATGAAATATAAAGCTCAATGTAAAGCTCTATAAAGGACCTAAGTGAAAAACTTGTTCTTCATTCCTAGGCCAACCAACCTATGATCTGTAAAGTGGAGACATATGCCTCATTGTTTTTAGCTTTGGTCCTGTTATTTTTCTCTCAACAGTGACCTAGTCTCATTCCTTCTGCATGCACACATCCTAATATGGGCGAATTGATTGAATTGAGTGCATTAACTGGGCTACATGAAAACACATCTTCTGGGGATTAGAGAAAATGGTAGTAGTAGTAGTAGTAGTAGTAGTAGTAGTAGTAGTAGTAGTAGTAGTAGTAGTAGTAGTAATAAAATATCCAGAGAAGAAGAATTTGAATTTGGGCCCAGGGACCCCAGGTATTGAATGGATAGATCTCAAAGTGTCCATGAACTTGGCTGGGAAAAGTAATGACACATCAATTACTTAATCATTCTATTTATTTATCAATTGGTCTATATATTAATTTTATTTATTTATTTTATAATAGTCTATAACTGAAATTTAGTATGTTCTTCAAATACGTATTTAAAAGATAAGGCATTGAGTACATAATTTTCACTAGATTTTAAAAAAAGAAACCAAATAGGATCACAAAAACATTTTAAAGTCCTTCTCTAGAACAAAAGGTTAAGAATTCCAAATTTTAAAAATGTAAGAATAAAATGTACCTAGCACTTCCAGATTTCAAAATATATTATAAAGTTATAATGATCTAACATTGGGTCCTGAATAAAAAAATGCATACATATATATACACATATATATACACACATATATATGTATAGATATATATACACACACATATATACATATATGTATACATATATACATATAGATAGAGAGATAGATTAGATAGATAGATAGATAGATAGATAGATAGATAGATAGATAGATGAATGATATGATCAATAAGACCACAAAAATGATCCAAGCTGCTGAGTATTTGAAAAATGCAAAATACTTGGGAAAATCTTCCTATTCTTCAAAATTTCCTGGAAGTACTTGCTATATTTATTGTGGAATATTTTTGGTAGGAAAAAATAAATTGAAAAAAAAACAGACATGTATATATACTGATTGAGGAAAGGTTGAACTACTGATGATACACAAGTATATTAGAATATTACTGGGCATTACAGAAATGGTGACTCATGAATTCAGAGAAACAATGGAAGATCTGAATTAACCAATGCACAGTAAACTAAGCAGAAACAAGAAAATAATTTTTAAAGGCTATTGTAATATACATGAAAAAGACACTATCATTCAATGATGCTGCAGGCTAATCTCAACTTAATTTTGACTTTGAGGATTATTAATTGAAGATGAAACACAATTCCTACCCCTTAGTAAAGAGTTGGGCACTCAGTATGTTGAATGTCAATTTTTAGGTGGTATATTTTAAGAAGGAAATTAATAGAATGTTCCTCAATAACAACTATTTTATTTGAACACTATATCTTCAAATGTTTTCACAACATTTTGCAAATGAATTTGTATTCTAATGTAGAGATGGTGTAATGGAAAGAGCAGAACTTATTCGCAGTTTCAACTCTACATCTGAATCTAGCTTTGTGACTCTGGTCAAGTCACTCAACCTCTCTTCTGCCTTAATACTTCATCTTTAAAAAAGGTAAAATAATGGCAGCTTCTAGAATTAGTCACTTGCTCTTCTTTGTTTTTAATCTTCAAAACTTGGTGAACCAGTTCAACTTTACTTTTCTCCATTTATGATATCATCAATTGCTCTTTGCTAAGCCTCAACCTTGGATTACTCCAACTTTCTATCACAATTCCTTCTGCATATGTGCTGCTGAAGAAAGGTAGAGAAAAATCATGCAACTATCCTCACTGTGTTACTCCAAATTTATATAACAGAACCTCAATTTGGTCTTCAATACTGCTAGGCAATTATTGTATAACTCTCTTATCAACTCACTGTCCTACTCTCCTTGGCTTATCTTCCAAACCATTTCATCTCTTTTCATACCTCCTATGGCTTTCCCTCACTCCACTATTTAACCTGATAACATTGCCTCAAATTTTATAAAAATAATTGAGGCTATTCCTTGTGAGTTCCCTCTTCTCTGCTCTTTTTTTTTCTCATATCATTCAGATGAATTTTGCCACTGTCTCCTTGTTCACTCCTGTCTCTCATGAAGATCTAATCTTATTCCTTACCAAGGTCACAAGGTCACAAATCATGATGTCACAAGTGATCCTATCCCCATTCCATTCTGTCTCTTCCAAAAATTTGTCCCTTCTGTCATCCCCTATCACTTATCTTTAATTTTCCCTCTCCAGTACATTCTTTCCTGCTATCTCCAAACATATTCATATCTTTTTTGTCCTCAAAAAATTAAAAAAAAACTTCACTTGATCCTTCTATTCCTGCTACTTATCATCCTATATCTCTTCTGTGTTTTGTGGATGTCTAAAATATGTAGCAGCTAGGTGACACAGTGGATAGAAACAGGAGGACCCGAGTTAAAATCTGGCCTCATACACTTACTTAGCTATGTAACCCTAAGCTAGTCCCTTAACCTTTTTAATCTCAATTTCACTTTCTATAAAATGACAAATCACTTCATCATCTTTTCCAAGAAAGCACAAAAGAGTATTTTATATTAAAATGTGATTTCTGCTCTAGTTTCTATTCAAGGTTTAATCTACTGTTTAGTTATTCTGAAACAATTCAGTATTTCTGCAGCCTCAAACCATTGACTTAAACCATTTTTGTTCAGTCATTATTTGCTTTTTTCTGAGTAATTAATTTTGTGAGCTACTATTCCATGTGTATATTAATAAGTTTTGGAGACATACAAGGAAGAGAAGCAATGTGGCATAGTGCATAGAGATCAGCTTGGGAATTAGGATGACCTATTCTAATCATGCCTTTGACTTATATTAGGTACATGATTAAGAGAAGATTTTTTAACTTCTCAGTATCACAGGCAATTCTCTCAAATCGTGCCATGCAAAAGAATTGTGGGCATTTGTGCAGTGGTAAATATTTAACAACCAGCTTAATGAAATGCAGGAATTTTTTTAAGTTTAATCATCATAATGAATATTTTCTCTATCACTTTTTAAAGGACTATCAATAAAACAACAAATATGCCCTGATTTTTACATTTGCCAGTTTTGTAAGTCTAAATATTCACAATGAACATTTCAAAATTAGAACATAACTTGTGACTGTTTTTAAATGCCATGTATGTGTGTGTGTTTTTCAGTCATATTTAACTTTGTGACCTTATTTGCAGTTTTCTTGTCAAAGATACTGAAGTGGTTTTCTATGTCCTTCTTCAGCTCTTTTTTCATATAAGGAAACTGAGACAAAGAGGGTTAATTTACTTTCCCTGGGTCACATAGCATTTAATTACCTGAGTTCAGATTTGAACGCACATCTTTCTGACTCTAGTCCCAGCTCTTTTTCCACTGTGTCACTTCCATTCTGTAGATACTCTCCTTTGAGAGTGTGAAATTTTGTTTATCCTTGTATACTATTATTAATTAATTCAGTGCCTACCACATAGGTACATAGTACACATAGTAGGTATTTAACAAATGTTTATTCTTTTTTAGAATCATCCAAATTTTTATCCCTATGAAATATACATACATACATACATATATATATTTGCTTTTTGGAGGGCAATTGGGGTTAAGTAACTTGCCCAAAGTCACATGGCTAGGTTTTTGTTTGTGTGTGTTAAGTGTCTGAGGCCGGATCCGAACTCAGTTCCTCCTGACTCCAGGGCCGGGACTCCACTCAATGCGCCACCTAGCCGCCCCTATGAAATATATATTACAGTACCAAATGTTAACTTGGGTTACATGATGAAGTTAATAATATACTATTATTTACTATTAATATACTATTAATTATATGCTATTAATGTACTATTAACCTGAAATGTAAATAACAATGTTTCATTTTCAATTCACTCCTTTAAAAATCACCAAACATTGATTATTTTGCAGTCCAGATGTAAAATGAACATTTGCAAAATGTGCTCCAAATTTTTGGCAACAAACAGTATATTTTAAAACTTTCATAGTTTATCAGAAAACTTTCTAGACATTATATGGCGGTAATGGCTTGGACTAACTGGTGAGCCAAGAAATTGGATTGCTATTCTGAATGGCAGTGTGGTAGTGGACTTGTCTCTAAAGAGCCAGCAGTAAACAGTTAGCTCAAAAGGCTAATTGAATTGCACTTCCAAAGTGGGAAGCTGCAGGCTGTCAATATGGGAGAGTCGTGGAACATGTTGAATAGAAAATGTGAAATAGTATAAAACTAGGTTGAAATTCAGAATGCTCCAAATTGTTTTTTTTTAAAGCAGGCATTACCTCTGCATGAATCATTCTACATCAAGTGAATGCCTGCCATGTATTTTCCTTCAGCCAGGCCCATATTTTCAATGTTTCCAGAATTGACTATTTGTTTGCCCAGCTTTTGAACATGTCCTTACTTAGAATCCCCTCTTCGGAAATCCCATCACTCTTTAAAAGCCACTCAATTTTCAAGGTCCAATTCAAGTAGAATAATGGTAAATTATTAATTGATTAGAGTGCGCAAAATTAAATGGAATATTTTTTCCACTCAGAAAAGGTGAGAGAATTCTGACTCATCATTCCCTAGAGAGAGGTTGAATTTGGGACTTGAGATTTCTCTCCTTCAAAGAGAAAAGTCTTGGTACCTAGGCTATAATCACACTTGCTATTTCCCAGAATACTAGAACAGTGCATTACAAGTATAGAGAAAAGTATAAGGTGGGGAATAAGGAAAGGAAATAAAGAGATAAGTTAATGGTAGTAACAGTGGGGGGGGGAATTATTTCAGAGAGAGATGCATTATCTTGTAGGATATAGGTTTAAATAGACTTTTCTTTCCAAAGCAAGGATGCATTTAGCCATTTTGTTTAGTGACAGACCCAAAGTTCAAATACCTGAATGACAACATGCTGTGCCAGTATTTGAGTTATCTCCTAGAGGGAAAGGGGAGCTGTTTTCTCAGGGAAGTCTCTACTTTTTTTTACTCACTTCATAATTCCTTGCAATATAACTTTGTTAGATCATCACACAACTAAAATTGCTCTTTCTAAAGTCATCAACAATATCCTAACAGTCAAATCAAATTGGCTTTCCTCAACTCACACTGTTTTTACTTCATAAATATTATTTTATAATGTTGACCATGTACTAATTCTGCATATTCCCTCTAGATTCTTGTTATAAGGGTGATTTATTTATCATCGTATATGTTTTGACCACTTTTTCTTAGTTTCCTTGGCTCTTGTATTATGTTCTTGAATTGTGGAGATTCCCAAAGCTCTATCATAGGCCCACTTTCCTTATGCTCTGTCATTTGGTGAATTCCTCAAATTCCTTGATCTTAATAAATATCACTCCATAGATGACTTCTAGCCAATGTCATCTGTGAATTATATTTCAATCTTTAATTAACAAATTTTATTAAATTAAATTTATTAAATTAACTTCTACTAATTCAATCAAGATATCAATAGAATTCCTGATAACAATAAGAACAGCTCTTCTTGAGTGAAAAAAATAGCTTACTGTACTTTATGGGAAAAAAAAGGGAAAAGTCTATCTGTACTGGAAAAGGTACATTTTTATAAGGCAAAAGGAAGGGGCGGCTAGGTGGCGCAGTGAGTAGAGTTTCAGCCCTGGAGTCAGAAGGACCTGAGTTCGGATCTGGCCTCAGAAACTTAATGCAGAAAAACCTAGCTGTGTAACCATGGGCAAGTTACTTAACCCCAATTGCCCTCCAAAAACCAAAAAAAAAAAAAAAAAAAAAGAGAGAGGAAGAAGGGACTATATTCTAGAATGAATTTCATCTATACAGAAATGATAGAGCAAAATTACCAAATGGTAACAAAGAGTTCTTTTTTTTTCTGTTTGAATTTATTTATTTATTTTTAGTTTTCAGCATTCATTTCTACAAGATTTTGAATTACAAATTTTCTCCCCATTTCTCCCCTACCCCTCAACCCAGAATGGCAAGCATACTGAATACCCCTTCCCTGATCTTCCCTCTCTTATATACCTCTCTGTCCCTCCCTACTTTCTTATAGGGCAAGATGGATTTCTATACCCTGTATATCTTATTTCCTGGCTGCATGAAAAAGCAATTTTTTAACATTTGTAACAAAGATTTTTAATGGAGAATATCCACATGTGCTCTAGTCTTCCCATCTTCTGAAAGCAGTCTAAGCATTTTACTACTGGGAGATACAAATAATGAGGCCCCCGGTAAAGTAGTTATCTTGATCAACCCTGGGAGGTTATCCCTATTTTCCAGACCAGGAAATGAAGGTGAAGAGGCTAAGTAGCTTGTCTAAAATCATAAAGAGAGTTGGAGATTTAACTGAATAAAAGTCATTTAGGATTTAGCTCTCATTTTACGGAAGAAGAAATCCAAGCCCAGCAATGGGAAGTAATGTGCCCAAGGTTACACAGATCCTAAATGGTAGAGCTGGTGCAAGTCCCTTAACACCAACATCACTACTTTTTTCAATACCTTTCACTTAAATATCACAGTTATTTTCTAATATATCCCCCCTTCCCTATACAGAGAGCTGTCCTTTTTAATAAATATTATAGACAGAAGATACAGCATCAGGTAGATAGAACAACAATGAGAAAGAGGGGAGATGACAAGTGGTTCAGTAAAACAACTACAAAAACAACCACCATCACCACCACCAAAGATAGTTGCCATATCAAACACTAGTTTTGCCATATCGAATTCACTAGTCTAAAAGTATTGTCTCCCATCTCTCTGCTGAGCTCTACAATATTTTTTTTTTCTTTTTTATGTTTTTATATATTTTGTCTATATTTTTGTCTTTAGTAATTTGTTTGCTTACTTTTAGTTTACAAGATTCAATTCCATAATTCCTTCAGTTTCAAATTTTCCTCCCCCACCCCCCCATGACTGCATATGATCTAGTACAGGATCTGCAAATACTTTCACATTAGACATTAGTCATGTTACAAAGGCAGATTGTACTAGATGGAATGAAAAATGGTAAAGAGGAAATAAAACCAAACAATAAAAAGAAAAAGATCAAGTAGTTTGCTTCAATCAGGATTAAAATTCAGTTCCTTCTAGTTCTTTCTCTGGATGTAGACATCTCTCTCCATTATGGGTCTTTTGGGATTGACTTATATCACTCCTTGTTCTACTCTTCTCTGTAGTATTTTTCTTGGAGTGAAATTCAGCTACAGGGGATGATAGTGATGTGAAAGCATAAGTGAGCTATGATATTTTTAACTTAGAGTGACTTTGTCATGCATCAGAACTCATAGGGAAATGATGTGGGTTAACTCAGAAGAAACCTTTTTTGTTTTGTTTTGTTTTTATCATGATTAAAATACATTCAAAAAATCCTCTTCATTAAAAATAGTTTGTTCTCCCCTTACATCAAGCCTAAATATGATTTTTTGTCACTTTCAGTTATTGATCCTGGTTTTGACTTCTAGGAGTGATAAAAGTAAGTCTCCTCCCTCCTTCCCATGACAAAACTTTAAATACTAAAGGACAGCTAGCTAGCATCTCTTCCCTACAACCATCATCAGTCTGCTCTAATTTAGGCAGAACATGCTCTCTTCCTTCAACCAATTATAATATGTCATGGACTCAACTCACTTCACCTTCCGGATTACTCACCTTTGGACACTAATTTATCAATGCCCTTCTTTAACTATGTTGCCAAGAAATGAAATTAATATTCTGCATGAGGTTTGATGATGGCAGAATAAAGTCAGTCTATCACTTACTGATTCTTGGAACCTATGCCCCTCTTAATGCAGCTCAAATTTACATTCGATTTTTTTGGAGAGTGTCACATCATACTGCTTACTCAAAGGGAAGGGAGTGAAAGGTGTCTCAATAGAGCAAATTAAAGAAAGTCTGCTTTGAATTAGGAATGGTTGGTAACAATTGGTATTTTACACAAAAATAATAAATCATACTTAGATGTTTGTAGTTTGAAAATTAATCAATGAATATTTACTGTGTTTCTAATGTTGCTTTTATAATTTTCTTTCCCATAGTGATTATATGTTAGTAATATTAGTGCTTTGTTATTTGAATACATTTCTTTTATAGGTAAAAGTGTAACTGATATGAAACAACCTATTTCTCTTAGATACCTAGGATTTTATGAAGTCAAAAATTTAAATTTTGAAGCCATAGTCTGGAACTACTGTTCGAATGCAGGCAGATGACTGAATTATAAATCTGACATTCATGACAATGCTGACCTACATACATACCAGAAGCACTTGAATCCTAGGTTCAAATCCCCCTTCCCATGAGCCCAAAGAACAGCAAAATGTTGAATATTAATTTATCCTTAAGGGGGTATAATATTTTTGAATTGGTCATCAGGTGGCATTCTACTAGAACTATGAATTCTGGTATCATCTTCATATGCATACATACATATATGTATGTATGTATGGTTATATATAGGTATAGATGAACATGTGTGCATTGTGTATATATGTATTTTATCTACGTGTACATTTACATGTATATATGCATATTATGTGTGCATATGCACTTGATTGTATATGTTTATGTGTGTATACACACACATATATACATATATATATATACAGATACATATATATATATATATATATATGATCATACAAAATAGAATAGAGAATGATATTATGTAATTGTGATAGAATAGCTTTGCTAGTAGGCCAAAGAATCCTTACTATCCTACCTGGTCAAACTCAGTCAGCATTTGCTTTGCTACTCCCATCCCTAAACTAATATATTGGGTCAACCCAAAGAATGCAACATGTTAGTCAAACAGTGTGGCTAAATATCAGTGGGTGGATCTAAAATAGGATATTGTTGAAATGATTAAAATATAGAATCTGATATCTCTCTCAACATCATGTGTACTGTAACATATGGATTCTAAATTTTCAGTTTTCAGATAATTTTACTCACACATTTAGGGATGATGTTGTGACCATATAGCATATTAGACTTTGAATATAGGAGAAAGAAGACGAGACCACATGCTTTTCAATTGATGCAGTTTCCACTTGTCATCTCCAAAATCTCTTCTTTCAAGTTTTCACAGATATGTAGGTGTGGCTGGTTTAAACACCCACCATATCTAATCTTAACCCATAGCTAAAGAAAAAAAAGGGGGGGGGGCATGTGCTTTCTATCTCTGAATTAAAGCATATAAATAAATCAAAACTCACCAGGGCAATGTATGCACAGTAGATGATCGTCTAGGTAACTATCGACCCTCTCTACTCATGATCCCTTGAACCCTTCTCTGTCTTTCTATTAGGTATCAGGAGGTTTATTTTTTTTTTTGTCTTGTTTTGTTTTTTTGTCTAGACTGACCTCCATCTGCTTTGATTTCATGCTATAATGGTTTTGGATAGTGCTAACCATGGTCCCTTTGCCTCTCCGTGGACTCTAGTAATCAAGTACTTACTGCTACCTTCCCAATGGAAATCAAAAACTACAAGGTCAGTAGAAGGAATCCTGTTAGTCTATGTCACCTAATTCAGATCACATTCCACCTCTTTTGTTAATAATTTCACTTCTTGCCCTAGAGTACACTTTAGAAAAAAGGTACCTTTTGTTTTGTCTCTCTAATGGTGTATCTCTCCACACTTTTTCTATTTTTATCTGAGGAAGATTTAAAATTAAGAGAAGAGATTCACTCTCTGTGTTTCTCTGTCTTTGATTCTCCTTCATATCTTTGTAGTCTTAGTTTCTATTTTTTAGTGCTTGTTAAACTTCACTGAATGATGTAGCATTGAGTAGAATGGAGGACAGAAGGTGGTCATAAAATATAGGAATTGAAAGAGAAAAGCCATAAAATATCAGAATAGGAAAGTAACTTTGAGCTCATTTATATTAAAATCCTCATTTTTAAAAAAGAGAAAATTGGAGACCAGAGAAGTGAATTGTTTTTCCTAAGGTCAAAAAGCAAATCTTTAGTAAAGCTCAAACTTGAATCTTAAGAATATTTCTAATATTCTTTCTTTTGTATTGTGCCTCCTCCTGTGCTCAAGTGTAAAGTCTAATTTGGAATTCAATACAGCTTCATTTGTAGTCATTGAGAATCAACTATGGTATTACCTAAAAGATTTAAGGTGGTAAGTAGAATGGTAAGAATATGATTACATTCATTTTTGTCATTAAAAATATCATTATGAGAGTAAATCTTTAAAACTCACTAGTTTTTAACTTTATGTTTTGAAAATATGACCAATAGCATCTTAATATTATTCATTTATCTTTCAGTTACCACCCAGAGGATAAGCCAAAAGCAGCAAAAAGGTGTGACAGCCATTTGTTTATTATTCATGCATCCAAAAATTCTTGTACTGAATTATGTGCACACATATTTCATTACAAGAGTAAAATGTTGTAAATCTTAACTGATCATGATGCCTTCCAGGCTGTTATCAAATATAGTGTAATTCCCCTGATGTTTTTCTCCCTGGAGGCAAAGCTAGGTGAGATTCATTTACATTCAAAAATAACATTATCTCTACATTTTTACTGATTATTTCAACTCTCTCAAGCTCTTGGGTGGTTGGTCATGAAATTATCCTTGGTTTATAACCGTTTAATTTAGTTCATAATGGAAAGTGATTACATGGTAGCCAAAGGCTGATGTAGTAAGTGGCTTTCAGACCTTCCTGTTTTATAGAAATTGTTATTGAATTAGTTGCAAAATGCACTAGGGAAAATCACATCTTATGCAGGTCAGTATAACAGCTGTCTTCTCCAGGTGTAGCTGAACTTTTGGCTTCGTTTTGATTGCTACTACAGGCAAATTAAATTATTCTTGAATTATGATGAACTGAATAAACTATGTTGCAAAAGTTTTACTTCATTAAAATAGTGGGAACATTTTCATATATGAAATTTGTCAATTTAATAGGTATAGATAAAATTGATTTCTTATTTAATATTCAGAATTTAAGAGGAAGTAAGGAGGATCCTTCCTGTAAAATATCCCTTTGTCAGCATTCATACTATAATACTCCAGTGGATATATGATTTCATGTATATGGATATTCTATTCAGTGATACATACCACAACTCAGCCTTGTCTGCCATATGAAACATCTGGTAAGGTATCCAAGACTTCCCATAAGTTTGCTATACACAGGAGATTAACCTAAACATCTTTTTTTGCTTTTTCTTGAGGATCACCATATGACTAACTTCTTTTCTTTTTAGAAAATATGCTTTTATGCTACCATAAATCATATTCATTTCAAATCTTATCCTCACTGTGGTGTAGCTAGCTCATACTTGCAATCATTTGCCTGTCCATTATCCTTTGAGTGATTCTCACATTCACTTCTATAAAATTGGTAATATTCCATGATTTAAAGCTACAACACTGCCACTTGCACACATCCCTATGAAAAGAATATTAATTTTAAGAGAAAGTTGAAGATCATTTAAAATATTTCAATATTTCATATGCAATCTAGTCACTCTCCTATCAGATTCTGGGTCCAACTCACATTCTAATTGTAGTCATTTATAATAATAATAATAATTATTATTATTATAAATAATGTAATAATATAATATAAAATAAATAATAAATATATAATAAACAATAAAAATAATAAAAATTCAAATAATAAATAAATATGATATAAATAAATAATAAATGTTATAAAAATAATTATTATTATAGCTTTTATATATTATTTTAAAGTTTAAAAAAAACTTCCATTTGTTATCTTATTGATTCCATCTAACAACTACATGAATTAGGTACTGTTACTATCCCCATTTTATAGTGTCAGGAGCTAAAGCTGACTTTAAAAATAATTCCTAAAGTTCAAAGAGATAGTAAGCACACAAGGCAAAATTCAAATTCAAATCTCCCAGCACATTAATACATACGCATCCTAGCTTCCAAGACCTGAATGGATTTATAATCTTTTTAACATAGACACAAAATAGAAAGAATCTGAACTTTTTTATCCTGTATAAGTCTTGTCCATTCCCTCCCATAATCCCATTTTAGAGTTACTCCATGAGCTAGAGGCCCATTTACTAGGACCCAGAAGAGTGTTCTCACATTGAATCTAGTCATTTGTTTTTCTTTTTATGTTGCTATCCCAATTCATTTTAGTTTCTTATATAACCAGGGTCAACACATGCTAAAATATCATTATTAATCAGAAACTCAACAAATATGAATTGAATGCTTACTCTATACCCACAATTACCAAGAGTTCCGTAGGATCAAAAAAAAAGAGGACATAAATCTATCCTTCCTTATCATTACTGAATAAATATTCAAGAAATATAGTACCTTATAAATGTATTACATAACACAATATTAGATTGGATGCTATGTAAACTATGGGGAGACACTTTTTAGTGTGATTTTACTTGAAATTAATCCATTTATCTGACATAGTATTCCATTACTTCATGTTCTTTGGGTAACACCAGCAATTAACATGGTAAACAAAGTGAAAAATAAGTCCTGAAAACTTGTCCTATTAATTTTTATTTGGGTTCACTTATGATTTTTTTTCATTTTGCTTAGAAATCATTTTAAAATTATTTCATTTGAAGTATACTGCTACAGGTAATTATGATGTCCAATATCTTAGAAAGATTAGAACAATGGAATGGGCATTTATGTAAGTATAAATAATAAACTATGTGCAGTTTTACAAGGCTGGCTAAAATTACAAGGGTCATCAGTTCTAGTGTTTCACAGAATAACATGATAACCAGCTGGTGGTAAGAAGAAATTTCCCTCTACAGTATAATACTGAAAAATTGGACAGGTGCTTTATGAAGGGCATTTTTTTGGCCTTCCTCTGAAATGTCTGGTGTAGGACTTTATAGAATGTCAGACTAATGGGCCATTGATTTTTTCTACTAATACGATTTGTATGTTTCTAGCTGGTCCAGAAGTAATCAATATGGATCTTAAACTGAATTTAAAAGAAAAAAAAATGCATAGTACAGTAGAAAATTTATTTTGCAGAAAGAAATATGTAGAAAAAGTGAAATGATTCAATACTAATTCAAAAAGCAGCCAAAAGATGATCTTTATAAACATGGAAAATTATTCAAATAAAAAAAATAAATGAAGTAATGATTGGAGAAGATAAGAATTTTGTCCAATTAAGGTCCTTTTTTTTTTTTTTATATAATTAGTGAAACAAAGAACCAACCACAAAAATGATAAAACAACAAACAAAAATGCTTATTGATTCTCATTGTATCAAATAAAATTCATACACACATTATATATATATGCATATACTTATATGTGTGCATACACACATACATATATTCTTAGAGACAGTCAACTGATCATCATCTATGAATGGAATTTCTGCATTTCAGGTTTTCTTTTGTATATGGTTCTTTTAAATTCTCATTCAATTAAATATTTATTAAATACCTACGTGTTGCCAGTTGCTGTGATAAATTAGGGATACAAATTAAAGCAAAAGACATCTCATTCTCAAGAAGCCCATAATGTAATAGAAAACATATGATGAAAATAATTATTTACAAAGAAATTATATATAAAAGAAATTGAAGGTAATCAAGGAAAGACATTAACATTAAAAGGGAAAAGGGAAGGATTCTCATATAGATGGGCTTTCAGTTGGAACCTGAAGGAAGCCAGTGAAGCCAGGAAAACAAAATAAGCAGCATGAGTATTTAAGGCCAAGGAAACAACTAGTGAAAATTTCCAATCTGGAAGTGAAATGCCTTGTGTTAGGAAGAGTAAAGCGGTAAGTATCACTAGATCCCAGAGTTTGTGGGAGGTAATATCATATAAGAATGCTGGAATTATAGGAAGGGACCAGATTGTGAAGGACTTTGAAATGCCAAAGGAAAATGATTTTATAGGACGTCTTGGAGGTAGCACAAGTCAATGGAAAACATTTAGAGGAGTATCCCCTGTCCTTTCAGCAAGGTTCAGGGATTCATGCCTACCTCCATGGGAAATGTCTTTCAGATACTGATTGGGAAAATTCATCAAATTGCACAAGGATTCTCCTGTACACACCCACTCCCACTCCCTTACAGTGGAACAAAGTAATGCCGGGGTGGAGTCAATTTGGCTGAGTACAAACAGCACTTCCTCAGACCTCCAGCCCAAAACACTTCTAAATTATGTAAAAGGGGCACTCTGAACGACTTCTGGTGCTCCAAACCCACAAAATGACACAGAGAAGCTAATCTCCCACTGAGGACAGCCTGGCAGCCCATCAGGGAGTGGCCAGCACAGTGCTCTGGGATCCGCCAGCTCAGCTCTCTGGGAGCTGAGCCCAGGCCCACATGAATCGTGGTTTTAGCCTGAGGGCAACCAGACAAGCAGCTGGTTGGAGGGACCCCAGAACACAAGGAGCTGTGGCATTGCCAGAATTGTCAACACATAGATGCTTAGGATAAAGTGAGAGGTTAGTGCCCTATGGACTTTGGGACTGGTTGGGAGAATGCATCAGCTTCTTCCCCTGGGGACAAGAAGCTGCTGAGAAGTGGGTGCAGCTTGCCATATATTGCTGCATTGCAGCTTCTGCTCTTGGGCAGCAAACTATAGGGGGATCTGGTGACCAGTCTGTGGGGGAAGCACTCGTGCTTTACCCTTCTTGGATCTGGATTGCTGTCTGCGGTGGAGGTCTTGGGGTGTGTGATCAGCTTGCCAGAGTGTGTGGAGGCTCCACAGAGGACACCCAACTAATGCCTCTATCAGCTGAGAAAACCCGAGTGTTTAGGAAGGAAGCACCCTTGCCTGGTGGCAGAGTCCTACTGTGGAAACAAGCCCAAAAGTCAAGTAATGTAGTTGCAACATGCCTAGGCAAAGGAAACAAAATAAACAGAAAAATGCAACATTAGACTCCTATTTTGGGGGCAAAAAGGATCAAAGCATGGAACAGGAGGAAGACTGTGAGGTCAGAAATCCTGCACCAAAAGCTCCAAATGAAAACACGAGCTGGCTACAGGCCATAGACCACCTTAAGAAGCAGAATAAGAGAAGTGTGTGGGGGGGATTAGGAAGAGAAATGAGAAAGGTGCAAGAAAAGTATGAAATGACAATCAACAGCCTGACTGAAGAAAATAACACCCTAAAGTAGACTAACTCAAATGGCTAAAGAGACTCAAAAAGTCAATGAGGAGAAGAATGCCTTAAAAATGAAATTTGCCAGATGGAAAAAGAATCTCAAAAGCTCACTGAGGAGATTCATTCCTGAAGAATTAGACTGGAGCAAATTCATCTTTATGAGCTCAAATGTGGTCTCAGATTCAACTTGTGTGAGCCAAAGGAATCCACTTAACCCTGTTTGCGTCAGTTAATCATGTGTAAAATGAACTTGAGAAAGAAATGCCAAACCTCCATATCTTTGCTAAGAAAAACCCAGTTTAGGATCACAAAAAGTTGGACATGACTGAAACAACTGACCAACAACAAATATTCTTCAGATAATATTTTCAGGATATTTACCTCTATTCAATTATTGAATTATTGTTATTGACATAGTTGTTTGCTGTGTTCTTTTTCCTTCATCAGCATTAGGGAAGTTTCTAGAAATGTCCTATTCCTTATCAGTTCCTTTCAAAAAATGCCCAAAGTTCTATCAAATCTCTTTTTACAACTTTCATATCATATTTTTAATCTTATTTTTGTTTTATCTTCAAGCAGAGTATTGAATGGTCTGAATGACCATTTGTCATGGGTTTCTGTTTTATGTGGAATTGACTAAGTGAACTTTTAACTATATAACTCTGCTATTCTCATTAGTTTCCCTCTATCTAAAAAAGGCCTATCAAAGTCACATGTGATTATGATTTTACTGCATGTTTTCTATTTTTCATAAGGTAGAGAAATATATAATTATATGAGCTTCTATTAAGTAATGATAATATTTGATTATTTAAGCTTAATTTAGGCCTGATAGAGTTCACTAGTTGGCATCATTTTAATACATCTATTTCTACATTATATGGCTTAAGGAAGTAATGATTACCACATTTTGGGATTCATCTGAGACATAATAAACTGTTTTATAAATCTTCAAAGTAACTGTAGGAATATTAATGCTATAGAAATATTCTTTTTATAGACTAAATTTTTTGATTTCCCTTCCTAAACCACTTTGCTACCCTGTTTTATGGTGAAGTTCATTTCATTGTTGATTATGCTCTCTATTTTTTGAAATTAAAAATTATTATTTAAATTTAAAATTTTAAATTGTTATTTTATCTTGTTCCCCTTCTGAAAATAAATGAAAGAAATGAATCCTACATATTGGCTGTTTGAGTTGTTTAGAAGGATACAATGTCAGATTTTTCTCTCCCTTGCCTAAATATTCCCTATCCAAATAACTGAATCTATGCTTTTCCTTCCTTCCTTCCTTCCTTCCTTCCTTCCTTCCTTCCTTCCTTCCTTCCTTCCTTCCTTTTTTCTCCCTTCCTTCCTTCCTTCCTTCCTTCCTTCCTTCCTTCCTTCCTTCCTTCTTTCCTTCCTTCCTTCCTTCCTTCCTTCCTTCCTTCCTTCCTTCCTTCCTTCCTTCCTTCCTTCCTCCCTTCCTTTTTTCTCCCTTCCTTCCTTTCTTTTTTCCTTCCTTCATTTTTTTCCTTCCTTGCTTGTTTCCTTCCTTCCTTCTTCCATCCCTTCTCTTCTTCCCACCATCACTGTAGCTTGTTTTACTTGAAGTAGTCATTTCCTATACCTTACTTTTTGCCTCAGGGTCACCTTCTCCCCTTCTCATTTAGATACATGTCTTCTGCTTACACAACTGAATTTCTATTACTATAATGTTTTGTGTTATTAACCATCACTTTACTTATTTGGCTCATATAACAGCGAATCATGAGATCTGCTTGTCTCCTCCACCCAAATTGTTTTGTTTTGTTTTTATTTTGTTAAACCCTTATTTCTAGAACAACTGTATTCATATCATAGGGGAAAAATAGCTTTGTAGAAAAAGTACCTAGGTTCAAATCATTCTTTGGATACTCTTATTTGACTTCAGGCAAATTATTTGATTCTGTAGGCTTCCATTTCCTTACATATAAAAATGAAGGCTAAATGGCCTATGATGACTTTTGCATCAGAGATCTAGAATCCCATGATGAGAGGAAATAAATGTAACTCTGATTTTACTATACTTTTACTTTGTTACAATAATTTGTATTGTATGGTTAATTTTTTTTTTGGGGGGGGGGGTTAGGTCCTTCATGCTGATTTCCATGGTAACTCTACTTTGCTAAAATTTTCCTGCTTCTTTTCTAACCTATAGATGCTCCTCTTATGCCTTTAAAGTTTTAGCTTCATTCTTTATCTTTATATTCTTCAGGAGTTCTTTTGACTGTTTTTGACTATTCTTCAGGAGTTCTTTTTGACAATTTTATTGTATTTGGGATTTTAGTAAAATCATTTTTTTTCCTGGGAATTTCTTTTTTCATCTGGTCTCTCCTCTTTTTTTGTTTGTTTGTCTCTTGAGTTTTTCCTGTGGATATTTCTTGGAAGTTTTTAGTTTTTCCCTTAAGTTTTTTTAAAATTTGTTCTTTTAATATATTTGGCCTATTACAAGATATTTTGATGTGATGAGGGAAAGCTGGGCTCAAATCTGAATTCCTATTTATCTGTATAGTCAGAAGTCATCTACAGTAAGCTAAAAACTGGAACACTGGACAATGCAGGAAGCTTTTATTACAAAACTTTGCCCTTAAAATAAAGGATAGAGAGTAGTTTGATTAGACAGGTGTTTTGTTGGCCTGAGTTTGGAGGGTGGTGAAGAGAATGATGCCAAAGATGTACTTAATTTATCTAATTATTATATCTAAGGTCAATGGAACTGTAAAATTTTCATTGTATTTAATCTAACAAGGGCATAATGAAGAATAAGTAATGAGTAACCATAAAACATTTTGCATATATTAGGTGCTATTAAACAGTGTTGCAACAATAGAGCATGTACATCCATAAAAGCAATTAATGGCACAAAATTGGTTTAACATTTAATGGGTTATTGCATTTTGGACATTCTAATGCTAAAAAAAGGGTGTTAATACATAAACAATAATAAACATTTGATAAGGAAAAGAATTAATAAGCTTTCTTCCATTAATATAGAACTACAAGCAAAATGAATAACTTGTAATTGACCATGACATCATCATTGCTAGGATGATTCAGTAATAAGGAAAAAATTTCTTCTAGAGACTTCAAAACTGTTACTGCAGAGAGCAGAGCTGGTTCTAAACTACCGGCTTCCTGTATTACTTTTAATAAAACTTAGGTCAGCGATTTGGAAGGAGCTGAGGCTGCTATTCAGAGACAGTTGCAATTTTCTGGGTGACTTCATAACAATTGTCACAATAAGAGAGTACATGGGGATTGTAGATATTGAATAATTTTCTTTGTTGTATCAATATGAACAGAAGAGGCATTTTATTAAAGAATTTTCTTTCAAAGCAGACTTCATGCATAAAGCTCCTTTTAAAAAATATGGTTCAGGGAGATACTGATAATTTCAATTGTAAATCTTTGAAACACGTATCAGATTTTGAATGTATTGCTTTTCAGGACGTAATGACAACGTAGAAGAATACAATCAATGAGGGGGCTTATTCCAGGTTATATTACAATTTGGAATAGAAATGGTTTGATATTATATCATGGATATTCACATTTATTATATAAAAGTATACACATACGCTTACGTATATTCCAATGTGTATATATACCTATGTCTCTTCTCATGGAAAGTAAGGAGCTTGAGAGAAGGAATTGTTTCATTTTTGTCTTGGTATTTCCATTGCCTCACACAGTGGTGCTTAATATATTTATTGGTTGACTGATTGAAAACTGTGATGGCATTGTTATTTTGTATTACAATGAAAATGGAATAAATCTTCAACCATCCTATTATGCATACTAATTAATTGCTAAAACGGGTATGTTCAAAGTTCATGGCAAATATTAAAGACCTAAGACAGTAAATATTCATAAAGATCTCCAAGGACCATACTAAAAAGCAATGGTGGCAGATTTATGGAGTAGGTTTCCTCTGAATATTAATTATATATGTGTATATATGTAGGTATTTATATATGTGTGTGCATGGGCACTTGTGAATATGTGTATTTATAAGGGAGATAGTCCACTGCTACCCCATCAATACTTAGCACAGTGCCTAGAACATAGTAAATACTTAATACATGCTGATTTTATCTTAATTAATAATAGAAGACCCAGAAAACCCGAATCAATTGGCCAAATTAAATAAGCGTGAATGATTCCCATATTATTTTGAAAGAATCTAAGAGATTTTGTGTCAGGATTAAAATAGATGATACCATACAAAAGACCCCTTGTGATTTATTAAGCTAGTTTGGAGCCAGTCAGTTAAGTGGGGAATTTCTCCAAATTCCTGAACTGATAACTGCCAGATATTTAAAGGGAATCACACTTGGAAGGAAGAGATTATGACAGGAAGCACCCTAGCATACCAGAATGGCTGCTAGCATAGGTTCTTTGATCTACTTTTCTAAAGGAAAGCAACTCAGAAAGGGGTTAACAATCTTACTTTAATCAAACATATATAATTTACCTAGTTCAGGGGAAAAAATCAGCACCCTGAACTTCAGAGAAAATACAAACAGAAGTTACAAGCAGACAAAAAATACAGACAGAGCAAATAACATAATTCAACAAACAAACAGACAGGGATTCTAGCTGTCTGAACATTACATAATACAGTTACTTACCGGAGGGAGAAGCACCAACATCCAGGTTTTCAAAGCTAGGGAGTTCAATGGCTGCCCTGCGTCTCATCTGGTCAAATCACACAACTCTTCCCAAAGTGACCCCCAAAGCAAAACCTCACCTCAGAGGTGAATATAGACTTCTCCAGAGTCAAAGAACATCACAACCTTCATGACCCACTGCCTAATTACAACATAAAAAGATATAGGCCTTCCTGAAAAACAAGCCTCCCCTAAGCAAGCTTTTATTGTTGGGCTCCAATCCACCCTTCAGCAAACCCCTCCCACCAAAGGCTCCATGTGACCCCATTCAGCCTATTAGGGGGCAGAGTATATTTTCAAAGCATGGAAGGTCTTCAAGTCCCCTTCTTCTCCTGAAGAAAATGAGATAATGTCTGACATATACTGTTTGGCACAAGGTAAATGCTTGCTTAGCGATCTGCCTGTCTATCTAGGAGATAATTGTCTTGATTAAGGGTCTGTACACTTAGGAGGATCTGATTATCTTGGGGGAAGGGAGCTTCTTTCAGCATCAGTAGCATCATTCAGTAGAACTTTAAGTAATGGCCTTAGAGCAGCATTGACTGACAGCAGCATATGTTTTGGGAGCTGACATATGCATCAAGGACAAACTAGGCACACCACAGAAAAGTAGCTCCAGGCTTATAAAAGGGTTTTGATGCTCAGACCACAGCAGCAACCTGTATTTAAGATGAATTTCCAAAAAAATCTCTTTTTCCTTCTTACTCCTTATATCCTCCACACTCATATACACTTTGATAAAAAGATATGTTCTCCTGCTTCTTTAAACAATATATTCCATCTCCTGACTGCCAACATTCTCCCTGACTATCCTATAGCCCTAGAACACTTTTCTAAGTTGTCTGTTTCCTTGTTTCCCCAGATTTCTTCAAATTCCTACTGAAATCCCACCTACAATTGGAAGACTTTCTATAACCATCCTTAATCCTAGTGCCTTTTCTTTGTTGATTTTTACTAAACCATTCTGAATATAGCTTCTTTGTTTGCAGTCCATGTTATCTCCCCCATTAGATAGTGCTTTCCTTGAGAGCAAGGAATATAATTTGCTTTTCAATGTGTTTATAGCACTTACCATAGTGTCTGGCATATTGTTGGTGCTCAATAAATTTTTATGGGAGGAAGGAAGGAAGGAAGGAAGGAAGGAAGGAAGGAAGGAAGGAAGGAAGGAAGGAAGGAAGGAAGGAACAATTCCACAAAATGAGAAAGGTACTTTGATCAACTAGGAACTGTGAATTACCCCTTTGCCACATTGGTTCCCTACATATGTGCCTAATTACTATTTTTATCTATATTCCAGTACAATCTCTAAAGATACTTTTTTCATGAAAAGAAAGTATATTTCCATTTTGTTTCTCTGAGGTGGTAAAGGAGTTCCTAAAACAATATTTTACTGTAACAGCTTAGTAAATGGCCTCCTTAAAAATATAATTAAGTACGATTGGTTATTGATAGGAAGAACATTGGTGGGGCCTTTTTAGTAATTTAGTCCCTTAGTTTGCTTTTTTTTTTCTCTAGAATTCTCATAGCCTCAGTAGCAGGTATAGTTTCTGGGAACCCAATTTATCAATGCAATTGAGAATTGAGGTATTAAACCAGAAAGGGCAGATGAATAAACGAATTAAAGCTACATGCAAAATAAATACATAGTAACTTGGAATGGAAGGTCTGGAAGAAGCACTAGAAGGCCCCAAAAAAGACTCGGAAAGAAGGTGGTGGTGCTTAATTAAAATTTTACTTTGTTTGTGTTTTTCATTCATTTCAGTTGTTTGACTGTGGCCACATTTGGAGTTCTCTTTGCAAAAATACTGGATACAATTCCTTCTCTATCTCAGTTTATAGATGTGGAAACCGAAGTAAACAGGGTTAAAAAACTTATTCAGGGTCACACAGGAATAAGTGTCTGAGAGTGAATTTGAATTTGAAGCCCTATATTATTTCCCTTGTGCTGCCTTGCTGCCCCCCAGAATTTTATTAATACCATATATGGCAATGGATTATAAACTCCTTGAGATAGGCACTCAGTATGTTTATTGCTAGTGCATAATAACACAGTACTTAAAACCTAGCAGGCACTTAATAAATGTTTATTAATTGATTTCTTGCTTGGACTAGTTTCCCCAGGTACCCATCTGAATCTCATTTTGTTTCTCCAAATATCTAATGATTCTCTGGTCAACCATTCACAAATTCTTTGAAAAATCTGATATGTTATACCTCATATGACAGGTTTTAGACCAGTGGCATCAAACTAAATTAGAAACGGGTAGCTAAACCATCTATAAGGATACTTGTGGGACACATATTGAATTAGTCAACAACATATTAATATCATTTATATTTTATTTTATTATTATTTACTCTCTTAAAGATTTTCCAAATATATTTGAGTCTGGTTTAGTCCACATTGAAGTATAGTGTGCTACATGTTTGACAACTCAGTTCTAGATGGTGGCTTGGTGAAATAGTGCTTAATGCTTTGCATAAAGGCCACATTTTATTATATCTGAGAATTTTCACATATTTCAATATAGTTGGTAGGTTAGATAATAATAAAAATAATTAATATTTATTTAACACTTTTAAGATTATTGGATAATCTTTTATTACCTGTATGTAGCATATTTTGTATATGAACATATAAGTATGTATGTTGTACCTTTTAAGCTTATATACATATACACAAAGGTAAATACATTTATATAAAAGTGTACATATATTATATATGTTATATGCTATATATATATATATACATATATATATATAAACAAAGATACATACATATATATTATATTCTCACGAAACTGTGAGGTAGACATTTCTTTATATATTAGTATATCCATAGTACAAAAGCAGAAAAAGAGGGGTTATTTGAATGACCCATGATGACCTATGTTGAAAGTATGGCTGGATTTGAATCCAGAATTTGCTGATTCTAAGTCCAATGTGCTTACAATTACATAACACTATTCAACTGTGAGAGAAGAGTATATTGCCTAAAGTGTCCATTTTTTTACTATTGATTATATTAATATTTGTTTCTAGAACTGGACATCTTTACTTGCTTACAGAGATAAATCATTGCAGTGTGTATACAGAATTATTTTGGTCCATCCCCCAGCATCAGTTGTATCATCAGTATTTAATAAATCCTTAGCAACTAATAGGTTTTGGCTTTAAAATGTACCCCCATGGGGTATTATCCAACTTTATTATCCACCTTTATACAGAGATTAAATAAAAAAGAAAAGAAGACTTAATAAATGCATCCTGTAAGTATCTGCCTTTTGGATTGAGGAAGAAAACTACTTCAGTTCTTTCTTGTTTTAGCATTCTTGTCTTCATTGAGGTATAACATTGATATAATTCTGTGAAGACCTACATGGCCAGAAAAAGGATCAAGATATTCACACTGAAGGGGCGGCTAGGTGGCTCAGTGAAGAGAGCGCCGGCCCTGGAGTCAGAAGGACCTGAGTTCGGAGCTGGCCTCCAACACTTAATCCACGCAAAAAAAAACCTAGCCGTGTAACCTTGGGCAAGTTACTTAACCCCAATTGCCCTAAAGGGGTGACTAGGTGGCGCAGTGAGTAAGAGTGCCGGCCTCGGAGTTGGGATGACCCGAGATCAGAACTGGCCTCAGAAAATGAGCACCCACGCATAAATAATGACTAGCCGTGTAACCTTGACCAAGTTACTTAACCCCAATTGCTTTAAAAAAAAAAAAAAGATATTCACACTGACATTCATAAGAGAAGAAAATCAGGAAGATAGTTGCTAAAATCTTAATGTACCACTGAATTACTTAATCACTGAGTTTTATTATTTTTTTCCTCTAAGTTCCTACACTATTTGATATATGTCCCCTTTCATTGTATTGTGCATTAATAATCTATTATGTGATAGTCACTTCTGTATTTTGCAATTAATGGACATGGCATGTTGTAAGAGAGAAATTCCTGTGCTAGGATTCATGAGACCTGGGTTTTATTTCAGTTCTTCAATTTACTATCCATGTAATCTGGGACAATTTACTTAAGCTTTCTGAGTATTGTTTTCCTCATTGATAAAAGTTATATTGATAAAAATTTCTAACAATGATTTCGATGAAGGCCTAAGAGGCTGGCATCCAAATTTCAAGTAATGACATTTGGTAGAGTTGGTCAATAAACTGGATGACAGAGTCAAGACCCTAACAGATCTTTAACAGTTTCAAATGTTGAGTTGAATATAAATAAAATTTTGGGAATCAGGATGATAGAGTAGATTGAGAACTGAATTTGGACTCAAGACATAGTTAAAGGTCCATATAGTTTTTGTGACCTGGAGAGAGTCTCTTAAATCCCTCTTTATTTCAGACAACTCTAGAATCTAAAGTGTCAGAGAAGGCAAAAATATGTATTGGTTAAAGGAAGGAAAGGAGGAAGCAAGGGAGGAAGGAAGGAAGGAAGGAAGGAAGGAAAGAAGAAAGGAAGGAAAGAGAAAGAAGGAAGGAAGGAAATAAAGAAACACATATTTATTAAATGCACATTATGTACCAGACACTGTGCTAAGCAAATTATCTCATTTAACTTTCACAAAATTCTTGTGTGTTTCATGCTATTATATCCTGTAGTCGATATCTACCAGAACCAGATGGATTTACAAGTGAATCCTAACAAACATATAAAGAACAATAAATTCTAATACTATATAAACTATTTGGAAAAAAAAATGGTGAATAAGGAGTCCTACCAATTTTCCTTTGTGATGCAAATATGGTGCTGATACCTAAACCAAAAGATTCAGAATTTATATTTAAAATTTTGCTTCAATATTCAGTAGGGCTATTATTCTATAATCTTCTTTGTTTTGGCTCTTCCTGGTTTAGGCTTCAACATCATATTTGTGTTAGAAAAGAAATTAGGTTAAATGTATCCTTTTCATATGCTGATGAAATAAAATTTACTTGTAATAAATTGCCATAGAAAGATCCAAAATTTATTTAGAAACTAAATAATCTAACCCTAAAGAATAAGTGGGTCAAACAACAAATCATAGAAACAATCTTATTTCATCAAAGAAAATAACAATGAGACAACATACCAAAACTTATGGGATATAGCCAAACATTCATTAAAGGAAATTTAATATGTCTAAATGCTTAGTGAATAAAATAATTACCAAATTAGAAATGCTAAAAATTAATGAAAAGATTAAAAAAATTGAAAGTAAGAAAATTTTTCAACTAGTAAATAAAATCAAAAGCTTGCTTTATGAAAAAATAAATAATAAGATAAATAGACATTTGCTTAATTGGATTTTTAAAAGAATAAAACAAAATTACTAGTATTAAAACTAAAAGGATGAATTTACCACCAATGAAGAGGAATTTAAAGTAATAATTAGGAATTATTTTGCCCAACTGCATAACAATAAATCTGAAAATCAAATCTATTTTTGTTTAGGTTTTATCTGAGATCAGAATTGCTATCTCTGTTTTTTTTTTCCCCTTCAGGTAAAGCATAATACAGTCTACTCCGGCATTTTACCTTTATTCTATGTGTATCTCTCTATATTAGATATGTATCTTGTAAAAATCACACTGTAGAATTCTTGTTTTTAATGCATTTGACTTTCTGCTTCATTTTTATGAGAGAGTTCATCCCATCCCCATTCACAGTTATGATTGCTAACTCTGTATTTCCCTCCATCCTACTTCCCCCAATTTGTACTTTTATCACTCTTTCTGCTCAGTCCCTCCTTACCAGTGTTTTGCTTCTAACCACCACCTCCCTCAATCCTCCCTCTCTTCTTTCAGCCAATTTTCTTTCTTCTACCCCTCCCCCCATACTACTGCACTCCCTTCTATCATGCACTTATTTCCATTTTCTTTCCTCTTTCTCCTCCTTCATTTCTATATGGCAGGCCTGCATCACCTCTGGCCTACAGGTCATTTACAGTCATCCCACAGGCAAGTCAAAGCATTCTGGTTGCCCTAGAAAAAATGTAGAGGGTGTTTTCCTCTAGATTTTTCATGAGCAGCCTGAAATATTTTGGAATGACTCAAACCAACTTGCAGGTTACAAGTTGTGCAGGCCTGCTATAGAGTAAGATAAACTCACATACCAAACTGAGGTATGAATGTTATTTTCTCTTTTAGGCAAAGGTTCAAACAATTCTCACCCCCTCCCTTTTTTCCCTATACTATAATAGGTCTTTTGTACCTCTTCATGCGTTAATAGTTTAGCCTATTCTGCCTCTTCCTTTCCTCTTCTAGTACTATCCTTTTTTTTTCACACTCCACCTTTTTTAATACCATCACATCAAAGTCAACTTCTATACTCACTCTCTATGTTTGCTCCTAATTGGCCTAATAGAGATACATTTCTCAATAGTTAGGAGTATCATCTTCCCATGTAATCATGTAAACATTAAATAACGTGTTTTTTCTTTACCATTTACCTTTTTTTACTTTTCTTTCTCTCAGGTCTTGTATATGAAAATTGAATTATTTGTTCAGTTCTGATCTTTCCATCAGGAAACTTTGCAAGTCCCTTATTTTGCTGAATGTCCACCTCCTCTCCTGAAAGATTAAAACAGATTAAACAAGCATGTCATGCACACAAGAGAAGATAAGAGAAGATTCAAAATATATAGCAATAAAATTTGATTTGAAGAAAGCCTATATAGTAAATGCTACACATTATGTTGAGAGCTAACCATCTTTTCCTTGTTTCCTTGTAAGTTTTTTTTATTCTCTGTGTGCATTTTTTACTTTGTTCTTTTTCTCCCTTCCCTCTTCCCAAAGGCTAAAATTAAGGCCATATTTCTAGATAGATATAGACATATACATACACATATACATATACAAACATATATGCATATACATATGTAGACATATAATTTCCCTAACAAATTCATATATTTATTTTTATATTTCTGCATATCTCTTATTACCTATCCCTCCCACCTCTTCTACTTTACTTCTATCCACTTCCTTGCCCTCCAGTTACTTAACCTTCCCCCTCTCCAATGATTTGTCCCTTATCCTCCCATTCCTATAAATCGAGACACCCTGCTATATCCCTCCCTTTGACCTATTCCCTCACCCTAGCCTCTAAAGATCCCTTGTCCTCCCACCCCCATCAATCTAAACACCCTTCTATAACCCCCTTTAACCTATTCCTTTACCCTTCACTCTAAAGATCCCTCCCTTATGTTCTCTCTACTTCCTATCCCCGTGGCATTTCATTTCTTTCTGAATTTAGAACACTTTTATACCCTAGTAGATATATATGTATTGTCCCCTTTTGAACTTATTCCCGATGAAATTAGGTTTCCAGAACTGACAGCCCTCCTACCTCATCTTGTCTCCCTGTGTCAGTACTTCCTTTTGTATCTCATTTGTAGAATATAATTGCTCATTTTAGCTGTTCTTAAACAGTTTTCCTTTTTTAAAGCCATATCATACTCATGTCTACTCCAATTTTTCTTATGAACTACTCAATTATTATTTTTTGGTTTTTATTTTTTGGGGTGGTTTGGGGAAGGTCTTCAGGAGGAGTTAATGAGGTAAATGAGTGATTAAGGGTGGGCTAGGTCAGTTCAAGGGTAGATGGATATTTTTATTGGTTCAAGGAGTCACAAAGAATAGGACACAGAAGAAAAAAAAACATGTACTATGCACCTACTATGTTTCAGGAATTGTGGTAGAGAATCCAAAGACCCCTCCCCGCAAACAAAAATATTTTTTTTCCTTTTTGGAGGGGAGAAGTTAGGGCAATTGGAGTGAAGTGTCTTGCCCAAGGTAACAAGGCTAGTTTTTCTGTTAAGTGTCTGAGGTCGGATTTGAACTCGGGTCCTCCTGACTCCAATACTGGTGCTTTATTCACTGTGCTACCCAGCTGCCCTAAAAATAATTTTTAAACCCAGATTTAGGAGTTTACTTTCTTTTTTTTTTTACAAATGCTTTATTAATTTCTGTTTTACATCATTCATTTCTGCCAGATTTTGAGTTACAATTATTTTCCCCCCTGTTTTTCATCTACCCACACTCCCAGAATAGCAGTCGCACAAGATATGGCTTCCTCCAATCTGCTCTCTCCCATACCCCCTTCAACTTTTCCATTAGAGGAAGGTGAATCTTTGTGTCTCAATGCCTGCACATTTTATCTCCCAATTATTAGCAAAAGAGTGTTAATAATAGTATTTATATATATTTGAAACATTTAATCTTAAGACCTCAAATTTCAGATCCATTTCCTTCCTCCCTTTTCACCCATTCCCTCTAGGAAGATAAGTAATTTGGTGTATGTTGTACATGTCTAGCTATGCAAAATATTACCATGGTAGATATATTGTACAAGGATGCTTATAATTCCCTCCCACTCATCCCAGCCCCCCATCTGGTCCATTCCCTACTTGATCCTGTCCCTTTTTTATAGTGGGTGCTTCCAACCTCCCCTCCCCACAAGGATGCCCTCCCATCCGTCATCCCTCCTCTCATCCCCATTCCCCCTATTCTGCTGCAGGTTGAGATATCCCATTTATTATGTATGTCATTCTCTCCCTGAACTAAATTCAATGAGAATGTGGATTTGCCTTTTTTTTTTCCCTTCCTATTCTCCCCCTCCCTTTTAGCTTTCCTATTTTTCCCCTCCCTTGCAACCACTTCCCCTTGCGTCTTCTACATAAGATAGTTTGCCCTACACTGTCTTTCCCCATTTCCTCTTGCCACTTTCCTCTCTCACCTCATAATTTCACCCCTTGAGTATCCTCCCTTCCCAACAAATTCAACCTATGCCCTCTATCCATATATAACTGTAAACATATATACACACATTCACATATATATTCATATGACCATACACCCTTGTTCCATTATTTTCATAGTGAGAAAGATTTCATCAGTCATAGTTGTTGTTTTTCCATACAGCAATGTAAATAGTCCAAATTTGATAAGTTCCTTTTGAATTCTTTTCCCTGATTACCTTCTCAGGCATCTCTTGCTTCTTTTGTCTGGATGTCAGATTTTCTATTCAACTCTGGCTTTTTTTCCTCAAGAATGCTTGAAAGTCCTCTATTCCACTGAATGACCATATTTTTCCCTGAAACAAGATACTCCGTTTTGCTGGATAGGTGACCCTTGGTTTCATTCCCAGTTCCTTTGCCCTCTGGAATATCATATTCCATGCCCTTCTATCACTGAGGGTAGAAGCTGCCAGGTCCTGTGCTATTCTGATTGTGTTTCCACAATATTGAAATTGTTTCTTCCTTGTTGCTTGTAGGATTTTCTCCTTGATCTGGGGATTCTGGAATCTGGCTATAATATTCCTGGGAGTTTTCTTTTTGGGATCTTTTTCAGTAGGTGATTAGTGGATTCTTTTAACCTCTATTTCCCCCTCTGGATCTAAAACTTCAGGGCAGTTTTCCTTGAGAATTTCTTGAAGGGTGATTTCTAGGTTCTTTCTTTGATCATGGCTTTCAGGTAGTCCAATAATTTTTAAATTGTCTCTCCTGGATCTATTTTTCAGGTCAGTGGTTTTTCCCATGAGATATTTCACATTGCCTTCTAATCTTTCATATGTTTGGATCTGCTTAACAGCATCTTGATTTCTCATAAAGTCATTAGCTTCCATTTGCTCCAGTCCAATTCTGAAGGAATGTATTTACTCAGTGAACTTTTGAGATTCTATTTCAATCTGGAAAATTCAACTTTTTAAGGCATTCTTCTCCTCATTGCCCTTTTGGGCCTCCTTTGCCATTTGAGTTAGTCTATTTTTTAAGGTGTTGTTTTCCTCAGTCAGGCTGTTGACCTTCATTTCATACTTTTCCTGCATCCTTCTTATTTCTCTTTCCAATTTTTCCTCCACTTCTCTTATTTGATTTTTAAAGTCCTTCTTAAGGTCCTCTATGGCCTATAACCCGCTCATGTTTTCCCCTGGGGCTTTTGGAGCAGGACTTCTGACCTCAAAGTCCTCTTCCCATTCTAAGCTTCGATCTTCTTTGCCCCTGAAGTAGGAGTCTAAGGTTGCATTTTTCTGTTTAATTTGTTTCCTTTGCCTTGGCATGTTGCCACTTAATTACTTGACTTTTGGGCTTGTTGCCACAGTATGGTTTTGCCGCCAGATAGGGGAATTTTTGTCCCAAACGTGTTGGGGGGCAACTTCCATTTCTGGCAAGCTGGAAACCCTCCCACGACCTCCACCCCAGATCACAATCCAGATCCAGGGAGGTTAAAGCAAGAGTGATTACCCCCCAAGACCGATTGCTAGATCTCCCTACAGTTCACAGGCCAGGAGCTGGAGCTGCCTTTGAAAACTACAAAATGATGTGTCTCCTAAGCAGCTTCTAGCCCTCAGGGGAGGAAGCTGACACGTTCCCCAAATACTGGTCCCCAAGTCCATAGGGCACTAACTTCTCACTTTGTCCTAGCCATGTCTATGTTGATAATTCTGGAATCGCCACAACTACTGGTGTTCTGGGGTCCCTCCAGCAGGCTGCTGGCCCTGCTGCCCTGGGGCTAAAACCGTGGGACCTGTGCTCGGCTCCCCACACTCTGCCCGCTGCTCTGCCGGCTCCCAGACCATCGCACTGGTCCTTCCTGGAGGGCTGCTGGGCTGTCCTCAGCGGGAGGTTAGCTTTTCTGTGCCATTCTCTGGGTGCTGGGGCTCCAGAAGTTGTTCAGAGACCCCTTTTACATAGTTTGGAGGTAATCTTGGGGCAGAGTGGCTTGGACGTGCTCTTTCTATTCCGTCATCTTGGCTCCACCCCCTACTCAATTATTATTAACAATCTTAGAGATACATTTTATATACTTAAAATGTAAAGAGTTTGTACTTAATAAGCCCTTGTAATTTGTAACTTGTATGTATCTTATATTTCTCTTGGATCTTATGTGTCAAATCTTCCGTTAAGTTCATTTTTACATAGTCTTGAAAGTCTGACAGATTATTAAATGTTCATTTTTCAGACCCCTGTTCTACCCCTAATATTATCTATTTTTAGTGCTCTATATTTGCCCTGAGATGCTATTTCATCTCTTTTATTCTGGAAAATCTTAAGAGTGGAATTTTCTGAACTACTCTACCACCTTCCCAGAATCCTCTCAGCAAGTTTTTAAGGTACTGATGGATGTTACCCACGAAGGGAAAGGAAAAAAAAATAACTATTACAATGCCATTTTAGAGAAAATCAATACACTACCAAAAGTAAGTTCCTTTGTGATTTGGACATTGGTTATACTTCATTTTTCCTTGCCTTCTTAGTATTTTTTTTCTGACAGAACATTTAAGGAGTCAAGTACAGTATAAAGTTAAAGTTTATATTATAAGAATCTATTTTCTTTAGAGGAGCTATTTATCTGAGTAACTGATAGGTGAAAGTTGCATCTGAGAGTCCAAAATGTCAATCACTTTATAGAAGTGAATAACCCTTTTCTATGTCTCTAATACAACTAGAATCAATTTAGTTATTATGTGAATAAAAAGTTCACATTCCCTTTTTAGTATGCCATAATATTTCAGCCATTTATTGAAATGTCTACATATTCATTTTGATATTTTAAAGTTTGGGTATGGTTTGGGGGTTATTAATAAAAAATTGAGATTAAACCATTTAAAGTTGGTATAACTTATGAGGTTATGGTCAGCAAATATTACAATAGTCATTATAATATCAACTCCTAATCTGACTGCCATTTCACAATAATGATAACCTAATTGTATTTTTCACCTAAATCTTGAATCTTCACTAAATTCTTATTTCTCAGAATGGTATCAAAATTACCTCGACTTCCTGAAGGCTCTAAATCAATTTACAGATTTTTAATGTCCTGCCACCCTAGAAAGGCTTCAAGTATAATGCCCAATTAACCAATTGAGTGGACAGTTGTCAGTCATCCAAAGCTTTGCCTAGAGAGAATCACCAACATATTTTCCAGACAGTGATGAAATCTGAGGCAACAATTTGTAAAGCCTAACAAATAATGTACAGAAATACTGATATTTCTCTTAAAAAGAAAGAATAGAGTCAATAATGAAATAATAGATGATGGGATTTGTTTTTGTTCATTTACTTCAATCATGTTTGACTTATTTGATCCTATGGATCTCTGTCTATTGTGTTTTGTTTCATTTCTTTCTCTGGTGGCAATCAGAAGTTAAATGAGTTGCCCAAGGTATCTCTGCTCATAATTTTCTGAAAAGGGTTTTGAATTCAATCTTCCTGACTCCTAGCTCAGCACTCTATCCACCATGCTACCTAGCTGCCCCAATTATGGAAATAATAAAACCTAAATCACAAGAATCTCAGTTCTATGTAATATACATGATAAGAAAAATAATTAAATTTATTTTAAAACATCCTTTAATGCATGAAATATAATAACATTCATAGAAATATGTGTTTTTAAGTCACTTAATCCCAATTGTCCTCCTTCCCCATTCCAAATACTGTGTGACCTTGGGCAAGATATTTAAACCCAATTGCCTTGCCTTGCTCCCTCAAAAAAAAAAAAAAAGAATAAATGTTCACTTCATTGTCAGGGTGGTGCAGTGAATAAAGCACCAGCCCAAATCTGGTCTCAGACACTTCACACTTGCCAGCGTGTGACCTTGGGCAAGTCACTTAACCTCAATTGCTCTGCCTTCCCCCCTCCAAAAGAGCAAATAGATAGATAGATAGATAGATAGATAGATAGATAGATAGATAGATAGAAAAAGGAAAAGAAAAAAAAAGAAATATGTGTTTTTTGTTGATTTGGACAGTATCACCAACAATTCAAGTTACAAACCATCCATCCCTTCCTATCCTACGAGACTTCTATCCTTGTCCTCCTATAAGTTCACCACAGGACATTCATGCAGCATATAGGAGATATTCCTTCATTTCCTCTGAAATCCCTAAGATACCAGGGAGCATGTTGACTGCCCACCTGTCATCTCTCTCTCTTCTCACATAAACAGGTCATCTTATTTTTCTATCCCTTAGAAAACATTTTATTATTTTTTGAGTTCCTCATTAATTATACATTATTGCATGTCTTTCCATTGACCTCTGTGATATACATATATTTAAAGAACTTCTTCCAGCCATGTAACAACATTTTTTGGGAGGTGGTGATAAGTATTTATATAACATCTCCTATGTACCAAATATCATGCTAACTGTTTTGCAGATCTCTCACTTAATCTTTGTGAGACCTTGGGATTTTTTTTACTATTATTATTCCTATCTTAAAATTGAAGTAACTGAAGCAAACAGAATTTAAGTGACTTACCCAAGGACATACAGTTAGGAAGTCTCTCAGGCCAGACTTAATTCAGATCTTCCTCACTCCAGGCCTAATCCTCTGTCTACCATGCCACTTAGTCAACTCTATTCTTTGTCTCACAACCATAGAACAATTTTGATAGGAAGTTAGCTTTGAGAAGGAGATCAATTTCTACTTCTATAGGAACATCTGTGTCTATAATTTTATGATCCTATTATGGTAACTCCATTCACTTTGATACTAAAAACGTTTAATATAGTACGTTATTGGAAATAT
Organism: Gymnobelideus leadbeateri; assembly: GCA_011680675.1. Classification (NCBI taxonomy): domain Eukaryota; kingdom Metazoa; phylum Chordata; class Mammalia; order Diprotodontia; family Petauridae; genus Gymnobelideus; species Gymnobelideus leadbeateri. The sequence goes on along the minus strand of WOXC01012326.1, from coordinate 146,608 downwards.
TTTTTCCATTGGGCAAGTCATTTAACCTGGTTGCCTCAGTTTCCTCACCTATAAAATAAGTTGGAGAAAAAATGGTAAACCGATCCAATATCTTTGCCAAGAAAATTTCCAATGGGATCATGGAGAATTGGACATGACTAAAAATAGCAACTCAATAATAGCAAAGACAGGCATATTATAAAGATAGCATTTTAACTAAGAGGCTGCATGTATAGATAATTTTCCACAGAGATAATGGCATAAAGGATTGTCAAGCAGAGTTGTGACTTAACCAAGTTACATGTGTTTCCTTGATCACATATCTTTATAATGTTGATATCCAATTGTTTGCCCACCCTCACTGACAAATACTGTTTCCATTGACTGAAAAGCAGGGCCTAGGTTTATGGGTAAAAAGTTTTATTCTTTTGCTATTATTTTCCATTGATCAAATGTTATGGAAATTCAAGTTCTTTCCTACTATTCAGAAAACATTGTTTTCTTTTGCTTTATTGTTTAGTAAATGTTTTATATTTCAGTAAATTGTATAATAATGATTGATGTTATATAAGTGGTCAGCATCTCAGAAACTATGGAGAGTGAGAGTGCCACTGCTACCCACCTACCCACACTTATAGACATAGCAAGGTTACTTCTTTTTAGGAGAGATAGACAGACAGATAGAGAGAGTCAGAGAGACAGAGAGACAGAGACAGACAGACAGACAGACAGAGACAGAGAGAGACAGAGAGAGAGACAGAGAGAGTCATGGGCTGCTCAGTGTCCAGCACTAAGCATGGTGGGAGACATGAATAAGAAATGACCAGACCATGTGGGTAGTTCAAGGAAGAAACATTAACTCCATTTAATGATTCTTTGAGCAAAATTTTTAAAGATAAAGCAGACAAATATTCAAGTACTCTTATTAATAGCTTAGTTTGTCATATCCTAGAGTATTCTTGTCATTATCTTAATCTGTCATATCCTGGAAGTAACTCAGAATTGAATAAGGCTTTCTTATCTATGTGCCAAAAAAGTCTTAGGAAAGGTCAATTAACTCCTATCTTATGCATTCACATAACAAAGTGTGCTCTCAAGAGCAGACTTCAAAGACAGAAGCCAAAGCTCCATCATCAAGGATATCTACATAGGAACTGACGCCAAAAATCAAATATTTTGGTGTAATTAAGGAGAGAGAGAGAGAGAGAGAGAGAGAGAGAGAGAGAGAGAGAGAGAGAGAGAAGATATAAGTTATAACAGTCACATTTCTGGGAACAACAATACAATAAAAGGAGATACGAGTGAGATAAGCAAGGTAGACATATCTTGAGGAAAGTTGGGGTTTAGTGTGATGAGTGGTGCACACTTAAACACCCCCAGGATGACTTTGCTTGGTTGCATATCTTGTAAAGCTTTATTTAAAATGATTTTACGGGGGGAGGAGCCAAGATGGCGGAGTAGAAACAGCTCATCCAAGCCACTCTGCCCCCAGATTCCCCCCAAACTATGTAAAAGGGGACTCTGAACAACTTCTGGAGCCCCAGCACCCACAGAATGACACAGAGAAGCTAACCTCCCCCTGAGGACAGCCCAGCAGCCCTGCAGGAAGGACCAGCGCAGCGGTCTGAGACCTGGCAGCTCGCAGTGTGCAGAGCGCGGAGAGAAGAGCCGAGGTTTTAGCCCCAGGGCAGCAGGGCCAGCAGCTGGCTGGAGGAACCCCAGAGCACCAGGAGCTGTGGCGACTCCAGAATTATCAACATAGACAAGCCTAGGACAAAGTAAGAGGTTAGTATCCTACGGACGTTAGGACCTGTATTTGGGGAATTCATCGGCTCTCTCCCCTGGGGGCTAGAAGCCGCTGAGGAGACACACCATTTGGTAGTTTTCAGAGGCAGCTCCAGCTCCTGGCCTGTGAATTAATTGTAGGGAGATCCAGCGATCAGTCTTGGGGGGTAATAACTCTTGCGTTAACCTCCCTGGATCTGGATTGTGATCTAGGGTGGAAGTTGTGGGTGGGTTTACCGCTTGCCAGAAATGGAAGGTGCCCCCCACATGTCCAGGACGAAAATTCCTCTATCTGGCCTTAAAGCAATAGTGTGGCAACAAGCCCAAAAGTCAAGCAATTAAGTGGCAACATGCCAAGGCAAAGGAAACAGAAAAATGCAACCCTAGACTCCTCTTTTGGGGGCATAGAGCAGGAAAAGGACTGTGAGGTCAGAAGTCCTGCTCCAAAAGCCCCAGGGGAAAACATGAGCGGGTTGCAGGCCATAGAGGACCTTAAGAAGGACTTTAAAAATCAAATAAGAGAAGTGGAGGAAAAATTGGAAAGAGAAATGAGAAGGATGCAGGAAAAGTATGAAATGAGGGTCAACAGCCTGACTGAGGAAAATCAACACCTTAAAAAATAGACTAACTCAAATGGCAAAGGAGGCCCAAAAGGGCAATGAGGAGAAGAATGCCTTAAAAAGTCGAATTTGCCAGATGGAAAAAGAATCTCAAAAGTTCACTGAGGAGATTCATTCCTTCAGAGTTAGACTGGAGCAAATGGAAGCTAATGACTTTATGAGAAATCAAGATGCTGTTAAGCAGATCCAAACAAATGAAAGATTAGAAGGCAATGTGAAATATCTCATGGGAAAAACCACTGACCTGGAAAATAGATCCAGGAGAGACAATTTAAAAATTATTGGACTACCTGAAAGCCATGATCAAAGAAAGAACCTAGAAATCACCCTTCAAGAAATTCTCAAGGAAAACTGCCCTGATGTTTTAGATCCAGAGGGGGAAATAGAGGTTGAAAGAATCCACCAATCACCTACTGAAAAAGATCCCCAAAAGAAAACTCCCAGGAATATTATAGCCAGGTTCCAGAATCCCCAGATCAAGGAAAAAATCCTACAACCAGCCAGGAAGAAACAATTTCAATACTGTGGAAACACAATCAGAATAGCCCAGCACCTAGCAGCTTCTATACTGAGGGATCGAAGGGCATGGAATATGATATTCCAGAGGGCAAAAGAGCTGTGAATGAACCCAAGGGTCACCTACCCAGCAAAACTGAGTATTTTGTTTCAGGGGAAAATACGTTCATTCAGTGGAATAGAGGACTTTCAAGCATTCTTGAGGAAAAAACCAGAATTGAATAGAAAATTTGACATCCAGACACAAGAAGCAAGAGATGCCTGAGAAGGTGATCAGGGAAAAGAAATCAAAAGGAACTTATCAAAGTTGAACTATTTACATTCCTATATGGTAAAGCAATAATTGTGACTGATGATATCTTTCTCACTATGAAAATAATGGAAGAAGGGTGTGTGGTCATATGAATACATATGTGAATGTGTGTGTTTATGGTTACAGTTATATATGGAGAGAGGGCATAGGTTGAATTTGTTGGGAAGGGAGAATACTCAAGGGATGAAATTATGAGGTGAGAGAGGAAAGTGGTAAGATGAGATAGGGAGAGACAGGGTAGGGTAAACTATCCCATGTAGAAGAAGCAAGGGGAAGTGGTTGCAAAGGAGGGGGAGAATAAGGAAGGCTAAAAAGGCAAAACCACATTCACATTGAATTTGGTTCACGGAGAAAATGACATACATACTAAATGGGATATCTCAACCTGCAGCAGGATGGGGGAAGGGGGATGAGAGGAGGGATGATGGATGGGAGGGCATCCTTGGGGGAGGGGAGGTTGGAAGTACCCACTATAGAAGAGGGACAGGATCATGTAGGGAATGGACCAGGTGGGGGGTGGGATGAGTGGGAGGGAATTATAAGTAGCCTTGTACAATATATCTACTATGATAATGTTTTGCATAGCTAGACATGTACAACATATAGTGAATTACTTATCTCCCAAGAGGGAATGGTTGACAAGGGAGGAAGGAAATGGATCTGAAATTCGAGGTTGTAACATTAAATGTTTCAAATATATATATTATTATTATTAATGCTCTTTTGCTTCTAATAGGGAGATAAGATGTGCAGGCATTGGGACACAAAGATTCACCTTCCTCTAATGGAAAAGTCGATGGGGGTATGGGAGAAGGTATGGGAGAGAGCAGATTGGAGGAAGCGATATCTTGTGGGACTACTATTCTGGGAGGTTGGGTAGGGGAATAATGGGGGGAAAATGATTGTAACTCAAAATCTGGCAGAAATGAATGATGTAAAACAGAAGTTAATAAAGCATTTGTTTAAAAATAAAAAAATAAAATAAAATAAAATGATTTTACACTCTAAATCACTCTGTGCTTTATGTGACAATACTTCTTATAATTGTTATTTTGAAGATATTATAAACAAATTCGCACTCTAAACCAGTGTCAACTTTCGAAGCTATCTCCATTTTGGAGGTTAATCAAGTATTTGCTCAAGAGCTCTCTGAGTTTTGTGTGTGCATGTGTTTGTGTGGTAATTAATTTATGTTGTTTAAACTAATGGGAAATTATTTTGTTTTAAAAATAAATTTTACTAATATTTAAATTTTACTTTACATAGATTTTTCATTGTATTTCTCTTTCTTCTTCTTCCAGAGAGTTTCATTTTTAAAATTTTCTTAAAAGAAAGAAAAAAAATCATGAAAGCTGGTTAATACATTGAAACCATCTGATGTTATATGCAGTGTTTCATATTCATTTACACAGACACAACTTTGGAAGGAAATGAGAAGGTACATCTTTTATCCCTTCTATGGGGCCAAACTTGTTTTTTATAATTTCACAACAGTCTTTTTTAGTTTTGTACTTATCATTCTTCACATTTATAATTCTCTATGTTGTTTCCTAGCTATGCTTACTTCATTTTATATAAGTTCATATAAATTTTTCTTTTCTTTTCTATATTCTTCATCATTATTCCTTCTACCTTTATAATATTATTCCATTAAATTCATGTATTATTTGTTTAGTCAATACATACATACAAAATGCATCCATATATATACATATGTGTAATTAATTGTTCCTCAGTTTATTGCTATGGTCATACTTTGATGGCTTTTCCATCATGGTAGGACCAAACAGAGAATACTTTTCTATGGGGTATATGAAGTGTTCAGGGAGGAAGAACACCTATGTTGTGCAGGTTTGCTGAATCCTTTTTAGGGCTGATAATCAAAATTTGGTTTCCACCCATCTCTGAACCTGTGGCTCCAAGGGCTTAAGATGTGTGACAACCATATCCCAGGAAAATTATTTTAGCAGATGGTCAAAACCAGGTTGAGGATAACTGACAGGCCTCTAACCAATTGGTGTAGGAAGGGGATATCTACTGCAAGCATGTAAACACTTCCCCTGGTGAACTAGATAGATGAGAACAATGTGTTCCAATGGTCATGAAGGCACCTGAGACAGGCAGTGAAGATAACTTAGAACTTTGCCAAAAGCATTGAAGATGCCAAGGTATTCCAAGCCATCATCAATCACATTGACTTTTGTCTGGCCAGTGGACTATGATGAGATTGGAAGAGAGAGTGAAGCTGATCACTTTGCATAATACTATCTCTTTTAAATGCAATTCATGAATAACACACACTTAATTGAGTATCTTACCCTATAGGAAAGTAGGGCAGAAGGGAATAAGAAGGGGGATGATAGAAGGGAGCGTAGATTGGGAGAGAAGGTAGTTAGAAGCAAACTCTTTTGAATATGGACAGGGTCAAAGTAGAAAATAGAGTAAGTGGGAGGTGGGGTAGGATGGAGGGAAATATAGTCTTTCACAACATAACTACTATGGAAATATTCTGTACACTTGTACAACCTATAATGAATTTCATGTCCTCCCAGTGGGGGTGGGTGGGGAGGGAAGGAGGGAAAGAATCTGAAAATCAAAGTTTTAAAAACAAATGTTTTTTCAGTGCAACTAGGTAATAAGTTATATAGGCATTAGGGTATATATGTATCTATATTGTCCTACTAGAAAGTTAGGAGGGGGAATGGTGGAGGATATAAGAGAGAGAAGATTGGGGGAAGGGGTATTCAGTAGACTCACTATCTTGGGGTGGGGGTGGGGGAAAGATGAGGGGAATTTGTAAATCAAAATCTTGTGGAAATGAATGTTTAAAACTAAAATTTATTAATTAGTTAAAAACAAAAAGATGCAATTCTTATGCAAGACATCACCACCATCCACTATTTGACTATTTTATAATTTTCATATCTTACCATTTTATCCACCTTTAGGTATTGTGGTGAGGGATGACTGACAAAGCAGCAGGCATAGTTACACACCCTACATACAGGAATACAAGGGTATTGGGTCGTCTTCTCACAGGTCTGAAGCAGCAATTGGATTTGGTAGTCTTCTGGGTGTCTGAGAAACTTTTTTAAAGGACTACACTTTTCCCATACTGGTATGAAAAAGTGGCTAGAAAAGGTGTCCCCAAACTCTCCACTCTACCTAGTCTTGGCCTGCTTACAATGGCAGGTGGTCATTCTACCCTCAGAATGAAAGGCAAAAAAGTACACTTTTTGGAATGATTATTCAATTTACCATTGGTATATGGAATATGTGCATACTCATGAACAAAACAAAATCTAGTAGACTTGAGAGAGGAACAATTCTTACATGAGAACTCAGTAGGTACCACATCCAAATAGCAGCTCCTGACCAAAACAAGGCTAGCAAACAAAAGCCAGCTTACTGAAGTTAGAGCTTAAGTTATTATTCCCCCTCACCTCCAGAGACCACAATGATGAAGATCTTTGTGAAAAAGTTATAGGTTTTACACTCAGATCAAATCTAGTTATCAAGCTCATATACCTCCCAAAATTAGTGAATGACATGCTCATGAAAATGCAACCACCACTTATAGGAAGGTGTCATACCACCTTCATCAGTACATGTGCTATCACCATAATAAAACCAGATAAGATCAAAGAAAACTTCTATGATGACCTGAGAATCCTCATCATCAATATGCCAAAGGATGACAATCATATTTCTGGGTGACTGTAACTCCAGATAGCCACAGACTATCAGACATGACAGGGAGTCCTGGAGACAAATGGAACTGGAAACAGCAACAGCAAAGGTCACTTACTACTACTAAAGATTTTGAATCTCATCACCAATTCTATTTCCCACTTATGTAATCATAACAGCCTTCATCTATGCACCTTTGTGGCAAACATGGGCATTTAATAGGCTAAGTTATTTTAAGGAGAGGAGAAAACCATAATGTGAATGTGATGACAGGAATGTGTGACACAGAGTGCTGGACCAATCATAGAAATAGCTCTCCAATCTAAATATTCACATTTAGCAAGGGCTAAGGCAAAATTACAATGAGGAGAATCAATTTCAACAGAAGAGAACATTTCTTTTTTTTTTTTTTTTGCTTTTTGGAGGGCAGTTGGGGTTAAGTAACTTGCCCAAGGTCACAATCTAGGTTTTTGTTTGTGTTTGCATTAAGTGTCTGAGGCCGGATATGAACTCAGGTCCTTCTGACTCCAGGGCCAGCGCTCTACTCACTGCACCACTTAGCCGCCCCCAAGAGAACATTTCTTTAGGGTCAACTATTCATTGGTGACCTGAAGGGCAAGCTGAGTCAGCCACACAATAATAGTTGAGAAGAAAAGGAGTAGGCAGCTTTTAGAGACTTGACGTACATCATCATATTTACTCATCTGGACCAGAACACTCACAAATATCAGGTCTGGTTTCATGACAATTATGGGGAAATTCAAAAGCTTCTAAATGGGAAATGAAAACTCCACAGGATTTACCAGCAGTACAATTTATCCATCTTCGATAAGGCAGTTTTTAATTTTTTTTTTTCTCAGTAAGAAGGCAGGTGAGATTCAATTGTATACTGGATGCAACAATCCAAAACACTTTTAAAATGCCAGGGATACTATAGACCTCTGGTGTATGTCAGCTACTCAGCACTAAGGATGCCACACTCATCCATGATAAGGGCATGATCCTGAAGAGATGCACTGAATACTTCCACAGTGCCTGAATAAAGTATCACCAACCAATTCTGAAGCTATTGACCTTAGTTGGTAGTCAATTACTCTGTAGTCAAACTTCTAACTGAAAAAGAAGTACTGGATGTCATCAGGGTCTTTTTGAGTGGCAAAGCACCTGGCATTGTTTCCATCCTAACAGAGATCTACAAGGCATGGAATCCACTAATCATACAAAAAAAACCAGACTGAAATCTTTCAGATTATATGGAGAGTGGAAGTTATTCCTCCAGGATACCAAGGATGCTTCCATTGTCCATTGATATACAGTAAAAGAAAACAGCATGTCCTGTGACAATCACCTGGAGATCTCTTTTAGTCATTATTAGCAAGATTCTTGACAGAGTCCTAAATTGGCTAATTCTTGACTTGGAAGATGGTCATCTGGCCAAGAGCCAGTATGAATTCAGAAAGGGTCAAGGAATGGTTAACATCATGTTTGCTACCTGACAATTCCAGAGAAATGTCAGGAACATAACAGAGGTCTGTGCACACCATGCATCAACTGATCAAGGCTTTTGATACTGCTAGTCATGAGGGCTTGTGGAAGGTCATGGAGACTTGTGGTTGCCTGGAGTTCATCAATATTATGCACCAATGTCATGATGGCATGCTCTCATGGTGTCTGGATGAAGGATGGTGTTCTCACACTTCATAGGTCACTAATGAAGTAAAGCTGGGTTGTGTGCTTCCTCCCATATTTTTAGCTTGATGTTTTTGCAGTGTTGTCATATTCTTTCAAAGCAGATGAAAATAAAATCAAGGCTAGTTACTGGACTGATGTTAAAGTATTTACCTTGAAGAAGCTAAAAGCTAAGACTAAATGAAGGGATAGTTTATATGTAATATTCTTTTCACAAGATGATCCTACACTCAGTGAGGCCTCTGAGAATGAAATGAAACATACTGGGAGTATGGATCAATTCTCTGCCACTTATGCTCATTTTGGTTTGATAATCAACACCAAGAAAACAAATGTTCTCCACTAGCCAGCACCATGCAATCTATATGTTGAACTTTTGGTTATAGCAAATGAAGAAATTTTGAATTCTCTGTGTAAGTTCATTTACTTCATAAATGTGGTTTCCAGGATGTCCACATAGATAATGAAGTTGACACACACACTACCAGAGCTAACTTAGTGTTTGGGAGGCCCCAAAAGAGCCGATAAAACTGAAGATCTGGAGCCATTGTGCGGACCTCTTTATTGTTTGTCTGTGAAGCCTGGACATTCCAGCAGTGCCATGCCAGGAAACTAAATGGCTTCAATTCTAATTGTCTTAGGAATATTTTGAAGATTACCTGGAAAGACATGGTACTGCACATTGAGGTCCTTTCTTGAGCTAAACTGCCATGCATACAAACTCTACAGCAGAGAGTGAACTTTGATGGACTGAACATGTTGTTCAAATGACAAATCTGCATTATGAAGAACTCTCACAAGGCAAGTGCTCACAGAGAGGTCAGAAGAAGCCATACAAGGGCCCTCTCAAAGTCTTTCTGAAGAACTTTGGAATCACTTGTGAAACAAGGGAGACAATTACACAGGACTGCATAGTATGTAATTCCTGCCTCAAAGAAGGTGCTGTGTTCCATGAAAACAGAATTATAGTAGCTCAAAAAAATGTGTTTCATCAAGATTATCATTTTGTTGTTTATTTGTTTGTTTCTTTTAAATATAGTTATTTCTGAGTTTTCCCCAGTCAACAGGTATAGGAGATGGGGGTAGTTCTGCAGACTTGTGATCAGAATCCTTTAAGAACCCAGAGTCCCTTCCATCCTTCCATATTAAGGGAAGAACTGGAGTAGGACTTTTTCATACAATGCAACATAGATAAAATTAAAACACTTCTAATGACTTATTGGATTCCTTCACATGGGCTTCAACCTATTTCTTCTAATTTTGTATTATTATTCCTCTTTTTTTGTATCAATCAACATTTATTAAGCACCTATTTATATATGGACCAGGTACTAGGGATACAAATATAACCAATGAAATGATCCTTACTTGAAAGGAGTAAGGACGGTTTTACTTTAGAGAGGGAAGTAATCATATCTAATTTCCCCTAAAGATAAGGGGGGTGAGTGGACTTGGCTTTACAGAAGAAGAGGTTGGAGCTACTTAAAAGTGGGGATAAAGGAAAGTACTCCCTCCTTGGCTCCCTCAGTAGTGGGGTGGGGAATGTGAAATCCAAAGTGTGTGGGGGTGTAGGTTTCCAAGCAGACAGCTCAGGTTTGAGGGGGAAGAATTCAACTTGGGAAGCCAGGGTTTCAGCAGAGCCAGACTGTGTCAGGCAGGATGCTGGGGTCCAGGGATGTCAGACTGGGAGTAAATCTTGGCTATGGTTTTGCATGTAGATTGGTTAGATTTTATGCCTGATGAGGGTTAACCCCAGAGAAGTAACAGCAGTGTCAAAGTCAACAAGGGGAAACTGGCCCCCCACCTGAAGATGCCTGGGGCAGAGCCAAAAGCATAATATTTAGCCACAGCTTCGTTGGGGTTTCCCTGGGCTGGGTCGAACCACATGTGGATGCATTTGCCCCGGCCAAAAGGGCTTGCTTTATAAGAGTGACTCCAAATGTTCTCACAGAGAGAGGCTGGTGTGGGGAAGTAAAATGTGAAAGAGTGGCAGGCAGCCTCAGCTGGGCACTTGTTAATCCCTGAAGTCCAGTTCCAGCCTTTGTGCCAGTTCTCTTTGCAGGTATAAGAGGATCGGCAATCCTCCCACCACTGGTTACAGTCCTCCTTGCACAGGGGAACATTCAGGATCCGTTCCCTCCGCCAGCTTGAGGACACTGGCTGGATCCAGGGTCCCAGGTTGGGAGAGCACTCATAGAGACCAGTGTCCTGGATAAAGTGGCGTTTGTAAGCTGCGGTCATATTTCCACAGTGGTTATAGTTGAAGTGGTACAGGTAAGAAGTGTCTTCATGGGTGCCATGGCTTGTTTTTACAATGCAGCAGGCATTTTTCTTCCATGGGCTACACTGCTGATGAAGGCCATCTTCTGGACCAGGCTCTGCCTTGTGGTGTTTAGCATCCATGCAGACATTGAGCAGATCATTACCCTTCCGAACCCCATGGGGCATGGCCATGAGGCTCAGGAACAGCAACCCCCATCCTAGTTGAGGCATGATCTCTGGGACCTGTCTCCTCTAGGTTCCCAGAGATCCAAAGAAAGCCTGTAGCCCAAAATAATAGCAAAGACCTATTATTCCTCTTATATTCTACATTTTAACTAACTTAGTCGATTTGCTATTTCCTGGACAGTCTATTCTATCCACTGGCTTTCAACACTGTATTAGTCTAACTCCCAAGCCTAGAATGTGCCCTGTCAATACTTACCTAGCTCCCATCAATCCTCAATTCATGGTCTCCTGTAGGAAGGAAGAAGGATGTGAGAGCCATTTATTAAACACCTGTGCTAAGTGTATTATCCGATTTAATTCTCACAACAAACCTGTTAGGTAAATGTTTTTATTAGTATTCCCATTTACTGCCAAGTAAATTAAGGCATACTGAGGTTGTGACTTGCCAGATATTGCTGAGTTCAAATTTGAATTCAGCTCTTCTTGTTTTTGCCCAGCACTACATCCACTGTGCCAATTATCTGACATTAGGCAATTTTTTCCCAACTCTTTTCTCCCTATTGTTAGGCATGTCCTCTATCCCTAAATTATTTATATGTACTTTTCATCTGTTTCACTCTGTAAGTACTGTATCCTCCAGGTTAATGTAAACTCCTTTAGAACAAGGATGTTTCTTTCTACCTTTCTGTATCCTGAGCACCTCTTGTGATACCTCTGATATAGCAGGCACTCATAAAGCACTTGTGTTATTTAAACATTTTGGATATTTATAACTATCACTTTTTTCCCAAAACAATAATAAAAGTTTTCTTGGAATTTGTACTTCATGCAACTGCTGTTATTTCTGTTACTTGCTAAAACTCCATAGATCTGACTGGAAATTAAAGTATGTTTTATTATTAGTCCAAGCACAGGGAATTTTACGTTTTTGCCGATTGATTGTATCACTCATGTGAAAAAATAAAGGATTTTATATATAAAGTAAGTGGAAGCTCAAAACCAGGATTTAAAAATCATACTCTGAAAACTGCATGGTTTGTCAGAATTCAATTAACTTCTTTGGATATTACTTTCCTCACCTATAAAATGAAGAGGTTGAAATACATGACATCTATTTAACTGTTGAGGTCCAAGGCTATGATCTTATTCCCTGCATAGTTAATTATACTCTCATATGTCACATCCAGACTACCTAAGAGATAACACATTAGTGTTTCTCTTAATTTAATTTATGAATTTTATGTAAAATGCAAAATTATAACTTTGAAAAATTCTAGTTTTTCTTCACAACTTAGTGTCTACTAGAGTCAGATTAATAACCAGGGGGGCAAGGGAAGTAGTGGGGTAGTAGACTGCAGTCGCTGGATTCTGTCCTCATACTAACTAAATTCTAGTAGGAGACCAACACTGGGATGTTGGAGAAGGGGTCAAGTTCAGATGGGATGGAGTAATCTAAAACAGTGCATTCTAAGTGCATGGAGTTCCTTAGGAAAAGTCAGGCCATATAAGTAGCAGAAAATGGAAACATAAATATATTTCAGAAGAATATTTGGAGTAATCCTCATTTTTAATAGGAAGAAATTAGGCCCTTAGTCATTTCTAATCCCAAAGGTCAGGTATGGTTTCCAACACCATGTTATTGTTAGTCAATTTGGAATACTTGAAATACAACTTTAAAATAATACTTCAGAAAGGGGACTTGCAACAAATTGAAGCTTGTTTCTCCTGGCAATTCTTGTAAACCACTGGTATTGATGAGTGTTAATAGAGGTTTTTACTTTAAGGTCACTCTGCAAAGTTAGAAGGATGGACTTTACTGTCAGTACAACTGCATTAGGATCACTGGATAGAGCAACATCATTTATCAGGTCTTGGCATTTTTATAGATTTGTCTTTGCCCTTTCTGAACCAGTAGGACATTGTGTCACAGATGTTGATCAAATGAAAAACTGAGATATTTTACTTCTTCCTGTGCCTGCAAATTGAGGAAGGAGTACATTTTGCCTTTATTTATTTTCCCTGACTAAGTTGGAGGAATTCAGAGTAGATAGAGATTTTGCTGAAGCAGTCATTAAAACAGGGACATCACTTTCCAATGAGAAGAATATTTAAAGACATTTAAGTGACTGTTTTGATGACTTCTATGAGTGTCATCTGATACCTCCTTCATAACAATACTTTTGTTTTGAAATCCCTCCTTTACAGGAAAAATGGATCCTTTGTTTTCTTCTTTGTCATTTTTCTTTACTAATTTATTAGATGCAAGCAGGGATGCTTTCCTCAAAGATGATGTGTGCAGAGTGAACTGAAAGGAATATTATGGTCACTCTAAACATATATGTGCTCCTTTTATATTCACAACAGTCATCAAATTGACAAGAGAATTATTTCTGTAATACTTCTTAGCAGAGGAAGTATAGGCTTTGTCAGAAGAGTGGCATGTCACCATCATTTCTGACACAACTGTACCTGATACTCACTCTCCATAACATAGAGGCAATTAGAAGAATTTATGTCATCACCTGTCAAAAATGGAGGGGAAAAGACCCAATAAAGGGATTTCTATATGTCAAAAATGTCAACTTACCAGGATAGAGACAGAGGGGGAAAACAATTTCATATGGAGGTTATATTAGTTGTCCATCCCCAATATATCCAACCCGCTCCCAAACCAAAATATATTTTCTGAGAAAGCAGTAATGTTTTGTGATGTATATGTTTGTATTGTCTGTCACGGTGGACAGATGTATGATTAAATTTAAATATATCAGCAAGGATGTTTCAGGGCCTGGATGATATTTATTCATTGCTGCTCACTTTTTTTCTTTCCACTGCCACAAATGCCTGCTGCTCTATGCATGATCTTCTAGCATGAGGCAAGCAGCAAAGATATTTTTTTTCTCTGAATTATAGCTTTTTGATTAGGCCAAATGGGGATACCAAGCTAAAAGAAAAGAAAACAAAAGAACAGTTTTACACCTCTTGGGTTATATGGAAAATGGAAATAATCACACAGAATATATGATTCACTAGCTGCTTATACTTTTTTTCCTAATGTGTATTTCTGGAATTACTGAGAAAAGAAGAAAATAGGGTAGATGAAGGCTATCATTATGACAGGCAGTGTACTTTATGCTCATTATTTATTTTATGGGTATGATAACATGGTAGAATAGAGATTACTATATGTTTTGTAGGACAGATGGCTTCCAAAGTCAAATACTTTCTGATATTTATCACCTCTATGACTTTTAGTAAGTCACTTCATTTTTTTTCTGTGCCTTAGTTTCCTTGTTTTCAAAATGAATTGGCAGAACATGGTGATTTCTAAGGTTCTTTTAAGTCTTAAATCCAATTCTTGAGTGGAAGGAAGAAGATATGCATACACATGCACAATACTTTAAACTTTCTGAGTATCTTTTATAATTGCTAAAATGGGAAGAATAATAACTGTACTACTTGCCTCAAAGGGTTGTTGTGGGTGTCAAATGAGATTACAAACATTCTGGGTAGCATGTTATAGGGAAAATATCGTTAAGCAATTAGAGGTGAAAAAAAAGGATTGTGAGCAATTAAGAATTTATGTAATATTAACTGAAAGAACTTGGTATATTTTGGTTGGGGGCAAATTTTATGTGTGCATATGTATGTATATATGTATGTATGCATGTATGTACATATGTGTCTGTCTGTATATATGTACACAAAGACATACACAGACATATAGATAATATGCATAACTATAGAGGCATTACTCTCTCCTATGTAAGGCCTTAACTAACTTCCCAGATGCTAAAACCTCCCCCAAGCTCCATAATTATGTGTGTGTATTTTTTTTTGATAATTATTTACTTATTTAAATTATTTCATGGTCGCCAGTCCACAAAGGAAATTAAACTTCTAGAATTCAAGAATTGAGAGACTGGAACAATAGAACTTCCCAAAGAAATAAAGAATGTTTGGTGACATCCTATTGGAAGAAACTATAATGAGTTCTGTTTTGATATTTTGAACTTGAGATTCTGTATACACATCCATTTAAAAATGTCTAGGACGGGAAACTATCAGGAGACAAGATGGTGAAGTAAATATGAAATTGCTCTCATTCTTCCTTCCTGACCTTCCATAGCCCCAGCTTTTTTTTCTGAACTTACCCAATTATCACCTGGAATCAAAGGTACACAGCTCTCAGCTACTTATCCGTTCTTCATCTAGTTCCCATTCCATACTGAAGCTCACAGTCTCCAGTCTGCCTCAAGTCCTTCACAGTTTCTGTTTCTGGGAAAACAAGGCTTAGCAGAACCAAAACAATATTTGTGCACATTATTAGCACCATCATCAATACACTATCTGCCTGTGAAATCTTCACAGGCCCAACAACAAGGTCTGAGAACTCAATACACATCATCAGTATGGTCCCAGAACCTCTGAAATCCTCTTGCAGGACTTTTGTCAACAGACAAGAAAGAGTTTCCAGCAAGGTCCCAGGGCTCCTATATAAAGTATCACCAAGGGAAATTGACACAGACAGAATAGACAAACAGAGTGTTGTTCTCCAAAACCATTCCCTTTTTCAGTTCTGCTGTCTCCCAGCTTGGACTCCTCTTTATATAGGGTCATTAGCTCTTCCCTGTTCCACCCCTTCCTGTTGTATCAACAACTTCCTCCCACTGTGTATTTCACAAGTTCTGTTTCTTAACAAAGACCTGGTATAATCAAGGGAAAGACTCAATTGAAACAAGGTGCCAAGTACTTATTTGCTTCTCATTACACGTGATAGAAACCCACATAAATCATATATATATATATATTATTTGCTTCTCATTACACGTGATAGAAACCCACATAAATCTCATATATATATATATATATGTATATATATATATGTATATATATATATATACATATATATATATATATATATATATATATATAACATAGACCAACAGCAATGAATAGAAAGGAATTCCCTTTAAAGTTATTTTTAATTATTTGCTTTTAGTTTACAACATTCTGTTCCACAATCCCTTGAGTTTCAAATTATCTTCTCCTCCCCCAACATGGCAGCATGCAATCATATCTAGGATCTACAAATACTTTCATATTAAATGTTAGGTTTTAAAGAAAGATTATTACCAATAGAGTGAACAATAACCCATAGAATATTGTCAAGTGGGAGGGGCAGAGCCAAGATGGTAGAGTAGAAGAAGGAAATTCCATGACCTCCACTCACAACCAACACAAATACCTAACAATCAACACAGCAGTCAATGAATATAGCAACCTACTGCATGATAAAAGACCCCAGATCCTGGGATAAGAATTCACTATTGGAGGAATACTGCTGGGAAAACTGGAAAATAATGTAGCAGAAACTGGGAATAGACGAACGCCTGACATTATATACCAAAATTAAGTCCAAATGTATAAACAATTTAGATATAAAGGCTGATACTATAAATAAATTAGGTGATAAAGGAATAGTTTGACCCCAGGGAGGCAGTGGCAGCCAGAGCAGACTCCAGGAGAATGAATCACCAGTAGCTGTGGCTGTTTCCAGAATTTTCTTTTTTTTTTTAAACAAATGCTTTATTAACTTCAGGTTTACATCATTCATTTCTGCCAGATTTTGAGTTACAATTTTATCCCCATTTTGCCCCTACCCATCCCACCCCCCACCTGGTCCATTCCCTATTTTGATCCTGTCCCTCTTCAGAAGTGGGTACTTCCAAACTACCCTCCCCCAAGAATGTCCTCCCCTCCATCATCCCCCCTCTCATTCCCCTCCCCCCTAGTCTGCTGCAGGGTGAGATGTTCCATTTAGTATGTATGTCATTTGCCTTTTTGCCTTCCTGTTCTTCCCCTCCCCTACAGCCACTTCCCCTTGCTTCTTCTACACGAGATAGTTTACCCTACCCTGTCTCTCTCCATCTCCTCTTGCCACTCTCTTCTTTCACCTCATAACTTCACCTTCATAAGTATCACTCCTTCCTACCAAATTCAACCTGTGCCCTCTATCCATGTATAACTGTAAACATATGTACACACATTCACTTATGTATTCATATACCCATATGCTCTTCTTCCATTATTTTCATACTGAGAAAGGTTTCATCAGTAACAGTTATTGTAGGAATGTGAATAGTTCAACTTTGATAAGTACCTTTTGATTCCTTTTCCCTGATTACCTTCTCAGGCATCTCTTGCTTCTTGTGTCTGGATATCAAATTTTCTATTCAACTCTGTTTTTTTTTTTTTTTCCTCAAGAATGCTTGAATGTCCTCTATTCCACTGAATGACCATATTTTCCCCTGAAACAAGAGACTCAGTTTTGCTGGGTAGATAACCTTTGGCTTCAATCCCAGCTCTTTTGCCCTCTGGAATATCATATTCCATGCCCTTCCATCCCTCAGTGTAGAAGCTGCCAGGTCCTGGGCTTTTCTGATTGTGTTTCCACAATATTGAAATTGTTTCTTCCTGTCTGCTTGTAGTATTTTCTCCTTGATCTGGGGATTCTGGTACCTGGCTATACTATTCCTAGGAGTTTTCTTTTTGGGATCTTTTTTTCAGGAGGTGATCGGTGGATTCTTTCAACCTCTATTTTGCCCTCTGGGTCTAAAACATCAGAGCAATTTTCCTTGAGAATTTCTTGAAGGGTGATTTCTAGTTTCTTTGATCATGGTTTTCAGGTAGTGCAATAATTTTTAAATTATCTCTCCTGGATCTCTTTTCCAGGTTAGTGCTTTTTCCCAAGAGATATCTCACATTGCCTTCTATTCTTTCATTTGTTTGGGTCTGTTTGACAGCAACTTCATTTCTCATAAGGTCATTAGCTTCCATTTGCTTCAGTCTAACTCTGAAGGAATGATTCTCCTCAGTGAGCTTTTGAGATTCTTTTTCCATCTGGCAAATTTGGCTTTTTAAGGCATTCTTCTCCTCATTGCCCTTTGGGCCTCCTTTGCCATTTGAGTTAGTCTATATTTTAGGGTGTTATTTCCCTCAGACAGGCTGTTGACTCTCATTTCATACTTTTCCTGCATCTTTCTCATTTCTCTTCCCAATTTTTCCTCCACTTCTCTTCTGTGCTTCTTAAGGTCCTCTGTAAATTATCGTCATTGACTGCTGTGTTTCATTTACCTTATTGAATTCCACTTATCCACTACTCTAATGACTGCTGCTACATAATATATTTTAAAATCTGGTAAGAATAGAGAACCTTCCCTAGCATTTGTTTTCATTAATTCCCTTGATGTTCTGAAACTTTTATTCTTCCAGATGAATTTTATTACTATTTTTTCGAGCTGTATGAAATAAATTTTGGTAGATTGATTGGTATGTCACTAAACAGGTAAATTAATTTGGGTAAAATTGTCATTTTTTATGTTAGCTTGACCTGGCCATAAGCAACTGATATTTTTTCCAATTATTTAGATCTGTCTTTATTTGTGTGAAAAGCGCTTTGTAATTTTGTTCATATAGTTCTTGAGTTTGTTTTGGCAGGTAGATTCCCAAATATTTTATAATATCTACTGCAACTTTAAATGGAATTTCTATTTCTTGTTGTTGGACTCCTTTAGAAACATATAGGAAATCCAAGGATTTATATAGGTTTATTTCATATCCTGCAACATAGCTAAATTTACTTAATACCTGGGCTAAATTTCTTAAATACAAAGACAAGAATTTTAGACATATATCTGATGCTGTCAGTTCACTACAATCAATCTTAATTTTGTAAATGAGTGATTTTCTAGTAACAGAATCTAAAAGCACAAAGCAAAAGTAAAACAAAAAGTGATCTAATTAAAAGAGATATTGAAGAAAACTATATTCTGTCAAAACATAGCATAGATGATGAAATAATATCAATATTAAACATGCATGTAACAAGCAGTATAGCACTGAAATTCTTAGACGCAATTTTAAGTGAGTTACAGGAAGAAATAGTAAGCAAAAATACACTGGTGGAGGAGCTCAAAATTCCACTCTCAGATAAATCTAACCACATGAGGAGGAGCTCAATATTCCACTCTCTAGATAAATCTAACCACAAAAAAACCCACCAATAAATAATTAAAGGAGGCAAATAGAATTTTTGAAAAGCTAGATATAATAGACCCCTGGAGAAAACTGAGTGGGGATATTAGGGAATATATATATTTTTTTTCATAGTGACACCTACACAAAAAAATGACCATGTGTTACAACATAAAAGCCTCACAATCAAATACAGAAAGATTCATTAAATGCATCATATTCAGATAATGATTCAGTAAAAATTATACTGACACAAACTCAAGAAAAAATAGACTAAGACTAATTGGAAACTGAGCAACTTAAGCTACAAGAATGAGTTGGGCAAACAACAAATTATAGAAACAGTCAATGATTTCATTAAAGAGAATGACAATATTGAGTCAACCTACCAAAAATTATGGGATATAGCCAAAGTAGTTCTTAGGGAAAAATTTAAATATCTAAATCTTTACATGAATAAATAAAGAGGATAGATATGGATTGGGCATGCAGTTAAAAAAAGCTAAAAAAAAGAACAAAATTAAAAATCCCCAATTGACTACCTGTGGTAGCAATTACACTAGCACATAGAGTGGGTTGCTAGCACAGCTTCTTTGATCTACTTTTCTAAAGGAAAGATAGCTCTAAAGGTTTATTTTTGTTTTGTTTTGTTTTTACTTTAAATAGCAAACATATATGTTCAGATAAGTAGAAACAAGTGAATATCCAAGAAAGTATCTGATACGTGCTCCAGCTGATTAATCAGAATAATGCAACCACCTACATACACCACTGGATGGGGAAAGCACCAGCATCTGAGATTTCAGGGGACATTTAACAAATGACCACTCACCGTCCCATCAAGGGAATCACAAAAAAGGTCTTTTTCATGAGTGAGTCTCCAAATTAAAATAACAACCTCCCAGTATATGTAGTTTTCAACTAGTAGACTTAGAGCCAGAAGGCACCAAAATCCTTGTGATATTGCTTATTGCTTATTACCAAAAGCTTATTACTTATTACCAAAAGGTGTTTAAGTCTTCTTACAAGCAAGCATCCCCCTAAGCAAGCTCCTCCTTAAGCAAATTCCTCCTCCAAAGGGCTCTAGGTAAAGCAGCAAGACATTTGTGATATTTTTAGACCTGGGAACATGACTCCTATTCCAAGGAAAAAGGGGACATGTATGGTCACATAGGCTTATTAATGAATGGGAAATACCTTTATATTCCATTAAAAGTATACTACCCAAATTAGAAATGCTTAAAATCATGGAGTGATTGATAAAATTGAAATTAAGAAAGCTATCAAACTAATAAACAAAACTAAGAACTGGTTTTATGGGGGGATTGATAAGCATTTGGTTAATTTGAATAAAAAGAAAGAAAACAAAATTATTGGCATAAAAATTAAAAGGATGAATTCACTATCAATGAAGAGCAAATTTGTTTTGCCCAACTTTATGCAAAAAATTACACTCTAAGTGAAATGAATAAATATTTACAAAAATATAAATTGCTCAGATTAACAGAAGAGAAAAACAGACAAATATCCTTATTTTAGAAAAAAATAAATTGAACAAGCCATCAATGAACTCCCTAACAAAAAATCTCCAGAGTCGGAAGTATAAAAGTGAACCCTATCTAATGTTTAAAGCACAATTGTTTCCAATATGGTATAAACTCTTTTTAAAAATAGGTGAAAAAGGAGATCTACCAAATACTTTTATGACACAAATATAGTGCTGATAATTAAAACAGGAGGAGCCAAATCAGAGAAAGAACATTATGGACTAATTTAGCTAATGAATATTGATGTGAAATTTTAAATAAAATATAAGCAAAGAGATTAGAGCACTTTATCATTAGTACACTATACTATAACCAGGTGGGATTTATACCAGTAATGCAAGGCTGGTACAATATAAGGAAAATTATGAGCATAATTTACTATATAAATAACAAAAATAACAGAAATCATAAGATTATCTCTATGGATGTAGAGAAAGCTTTAGACAAAATACACCTATTCCTATTGAAACACTAGAGAGCATAGAAATAAATGGAGTTTACTTGCATAAAGAAATAAAATTGAGATAATCAGTATTTCTTTACAACCATTAGCACTCATTATATGTAATGGGGATAAGCTAGAAAGTATCCAAATAAGATCAGGGGTGAAATAAGGATGCCTATTATTACCATTATAATTCAATTTTGTACTAGAAGTGTTAGTTATAGCAATAAGAAATGGAAAAAGGGGGCGGCTAGGTGGTGCAGTGAATAGAGCGCCGGCCCTGGAATCAGAAGGACCTGAGTTCGGAGCCGGCCTCCGACACCTAATCAGCACAAACAAAAACCTAGCCGTGTAACCTTGGGCAAGTTACTTAACCCCAATTGCCCTTAGGGGCGGCTAGGTGGCGCAGTGAGTAAGAGCGCCGGCCTCGGAGTTTGGATGACCCGAGATCAGATCCGGCCTCAGAAAATGAGCACCCACGCATAAATCAAATGACTAGCCGTGTAACCTTGAGCAAGTTACTTAACCCCAATTGCTTTAAAAAAAAAAAAAAAAGAAATGGAAAAAGAAATTGAAGGCATTAGAATGGGCAAGGAGAAAATAAAGCAATTGTTCTTTGCAAGTGATATGGCTTTATACTTGGAGAATGCTAGAGAATAATATAAAAGACTATATGAAACAATTAAATATTTTAGCAAAATTGTAGGATAAAAAATAAACCCATATAAATCATCAGCATTTCTTTATATGACCAACACATCCCAGCAGCAAGAGGTAGAAAGAGAAATTTCATTTAAAATAATTTTAGGCAATATAAAATATTAGGGAGTCTATCTGCCAGAAACTATATGTTCATAACTGCAAAACACTTAACATGAGTAGTCAATTCTAAACAATTGGAAAAATATATCAATTGGTCAAGGGTAGGCTGAGCTAACATAACAAAAATGACAATTCTATCAAAATTAATTTACTTATTCAATCAAACTACCAAAATTATTTGATAGAGCTAGGAAAATAATAAGAGAATTTATCTGGAATATGAAAAGTTCAAGAATTATCAAGGGAATTAATGAAAAAATGCAAAGGAATGTGACACAGACTACCAGATACAAAACTATATTTTAAGGCATCAATCATCAAAACAATTTGGTACTGGCTAAGAAATAGAGTGGTGGATCAGTGGAAAAGTTTATGTACACAAGACAGTAGTAAATCACCATAGTAGGATAATGTTTGATAAATACAAAGCATCCAGCTTCTGTAATAAGAAATCACTATTTGACAAAAAAAATCTATTAGGAAAAACTGGAAATAGAATCGCAAAATTGAAACATACAGCAAAATCTCACACCCTATACTAAGATAAGGTCAAAGTGGGTACATTGCTTAGACATAACAGGTGATACCAAAATTAAGAGAGCAAGGAATAGTTTACCCGTCAGATCTTCAGAGAAGGGAAGATTTTCTGAACAAATAAGAGACAGAGAACATTATGAAACATAAAACGGATAATTATTATTAGATTGAATTAAAGATGTTTTGTTTAACAAAACCAATACAACGAAGATTAGAAGGAAAGAAGAAAGCTGAGAAAAAAAATTAAGAGCCAGTGTTTCTGATAAAAGCCTTGTTTCTGAAATATATAGCGATTAAGTCAAATTTGTAGTAATATAATAATTCCCCAATTGATAAATGGTCAAAGGATATTAACATAGAGTTTTCAGTTGAATAAATTAAAGCTTTCTATATTCATATGAAAAATGCACTGAATCACTATTGATTAGAGAAATGTAAATTAAAACTACTACGACATACCACATCACACCTATCACATAGACTAATATGACAGAAAAGGAAAATGATAAATGTTTGAGAACATGTGGGAAAATTGGGACACTAATGCATTGTTGAGAGAGCCATGAATTAACCCAGCCATTCTAGACAACAATTTGGGAATATGCCCAGTGAGCAAGCAATAAAGATGCTTATGCGCTTTGACCAAGTAATATCACTACTAGTTCTGTATTATAAAGAGGTGCAAATGAGAGAAAATGAGCCACATGTACAAAAATATTCATAACAGCTCTTTTTTGTGATGGCAAATAATTAGAAATTTAGATGATTTACATCATTTGGTGAATGGCTGAACAAGTTGTGGTATATGAACTTAACAGAATATTGTTGAGGTATAAGAAATGATGAGTAGGCAGATTTCCAAAAAGCCTCAAAAGATTTACACAAACTGATGCTATGTGAAATGAGCAGAATCAAGAGAACAGCAACATTGTGCAGTTGTGATGGACTTGGCTCTTCTCAGCAATACAATGATAAAAGATAATTCCAGAAAAGTCACGAAGAAAAAATATTATATACAGCCAGAGAAAGAACTATTAATTCTTTTTTTTTAATTAAACAAATGCTTTATTAACTTCTGGTTTACATCATTCATTTCCACCAGATTATGAGTTACATTTTTCCCCCATTTTTCCCTACCCAACACCCCAGAATAGCAGTCCCAATAGATATCCCCTCATCCAATCTGCTCTCTCCCATATCTTCTCCCATACCCCCTTCGACTTTGCCATTAGGGCAAGGTGAATCTCTGAGCCCCAATGCCTGGACATCTTATGAAATATTTAATTTTAAAACTTTGATTTTCAGGTCCATTCCCTTCCTCCCTTGTCACCCACTCCCTCTGAGAAGATGAGCAATTCAGTATGTGTTGTGCACGTATAGCTATGCAAAACATTACCATAGTAGATATATTGTAAAAGACTGCTTATATTTCCCTCCCACCTGGTCCATTCCCTACTTTGATCCTGTCCCTCTTTGACAGTGGGTACTTCCAACCTCCCCTCCCCCCAGAATGCCCTCCCCTCCATCACCACCCCCTCTCATCCCCCTTTCCCCTACTCAGAAGAGTGAATGAGGGTAAGATATTCCATTTAGTATGTATGTGATTCTCTCCTTGAGGCAACTACAATGAGAATATGCTTTTGCCTTTTTGCCTTCCTGTTCTTGTCCTCCCCTGCAACTACTTCCCCTTGCCTCTTCTACATGAGATAGTTTACCCTACCCTGTCTCTCTCCATCTCCTCTTGCCACATTCCTCTCTCACCTCTTGACTTCACCCATTAAGAATCATCCCTTCCTTGGGGTGGCTAGGTGGCGCAGCAAACAGAGCACCGGCCCTGAAGCCAGAAGGACCCGAGCTCGGATTCGGCCGCAGACACCCAATAAACAAACAAAAACCCAGCCGAGTGGCTCCGGACAAGTCACCCAACCCCAACTGCCCTCAAAAAAAAAAAAAAATCATCCCTTCCCATCAAATTCAACCTGTGCCCTCTATCCATGTATACCTGTGAACATATGCCATGTACCCTTCTTTAATTATTTTCATAATGAGAAAGGTTTCATCAAACATAGTTATTGTTTTTCTATGTAGGAATGTATATAGTCCAACTTTGATAAGTTCCTTTTGATTTCTTTTCCTTGATTACCTTCTCAAGCATATCTTGCTTCTTGCGTCTGAATGTCAAATTTTCTATTCAACTCTGGTTTTTTCCTCAAGAATGCTCGAAAGTCATCTTTTCCACTGAATGACCATATTTTCCCCTGAAACAAGATACTCAGTTTTGCTGGGTAGGTGACCCTTGGCTTCAATCCCAGCTCTTTTGCCCTCTGGAATATTATATTCCATGCCTTTCGATCCCTCATTGTAGAAGCTGCCAGGTCCTGTACTATTCGGATTGTGTTTCCACAATATTGAAATTGTTTCTTCCTGGCTGTTTGTAGTATTTTTCTCCTTGATCTGAGAGTTCTGGAACCTGGCTATAATATTCCTAGGAGTTTTCTTTTTGGTATCATTTTCAGGAGGCGATCGGTGGATTCTTTCAACCTCTATTTCACCCACTGGGTCTAAAACATCAGGGCAATTTTCCTTGAGAATTTCTTTAAGGATGATTTTTAGGTTCTTTCTTTGAACATGGCTTTCAGGTAGTCCAATGATTTTTAAATTATCTCTCCTGGATCTATTTTCCAGGTCAATGGCTTTTCCCATGAGATATTTCACATTGTCTTCTATTCTTTCATTTGTTTGGATCTGTTTAATAGTATCTTGATTTCTCATAAAGTCACTAGCTTCCATTTGCTCCAGTCTAACTCTGAAGGAATGAATCTCCTCAGGGAGCTTTTGAGATTATTTTTCCATCTGGCAAATCTGACTTTTTAAGGCATTTTCCTCATTGCCTTTCTGAGCCTCTTTTGCCATTTGAGTTAGTCTATTTTTTAAGGTGTTATTTTCCTCAGTCAGGCTGTTGAATATCATTTCATACTTTTCTTGCATCTTTTTCATTTCTCTTCCCAAATTTCCCCCGACTTCTCTTATCTGCTTCTTAAGGTCCTCTATGGCCTATAGCCAGCTTGGATTTTCATTTGGGGCTTTTGGTGCAGGAGTTCTGACCTCACAGTCCTCCTCCATGCTTTGAGCCTCTTTGCCCCTAAAATAGGAGTCCAATGTTGAACTTTTCTGTTTATTTTGTTTCATTTGCCTAGGCATGTTGCCACTTAATTACTTGATTTTTGAGCTTGTTGCCACAGTAGGACTCTGCCACCAGACAGGGGAGCTTCTGCCCAAACATGGGGTCTTCACAACTTCTACCAGTTGTGTGGCCTCTGTAAAGCCTCCACCCAGTCTGGCAAGTTGGATACCCACCCCAAACTTCCCCCCACCGCCCAGACCACAATCCAGATCCAGGCAGTTTAAAGCAAGAGCGATTAACCCCTAAACTGATTGCTGGATCTCCCTACAGTTCGCAGACCAGGAGCTAGAGCTGCCAGTGATGCTGCAAAATGGCTTCTGTGCAGCTGTTTCTTCCTCCCCAGGGCAGGAAGCCACGTGTTCCCCAAATACTTGTCCCAAAGTCCATAGGGCACTAACCTCTCACTTTGTCCTAGGCACTTCTGTGCTGATAATTCTGGATTCGCCACAATTGCTGGTGTTCTGGGGTCAATCCAGAGGGCTGAAGGCCCGGCCACCCTGGGGCTAAAACCGAGTACCTGGGCTCAGCTCTGCATGCTGCGCTGTTGGTTCCCAGAGCGCTGTGCTGGCCACTCCCTGCAGGGCTGCTGGGCTGTCCTCAGCAGGAGGTTAGCTTCCTTGTGCCATTCTGTGGGTGCTGTTGCTCCAGAAGTTGTTCGGAGTCCCCTTTTACATTATTTGAAGTTTGTGTGGGGCAGAGCACATTGGAAATGCTGTTTCTACTCCTCCATCTTGGCTGAACCATTAATTCTTAATAGAGAAGAAAGCACATTATTTTCCTTTCTTTTTCCTTTTTCTTCCTCCTGGTTTTTCCCTTTTGTTCTGATTGTTCTTTCACAAAATGATTAATATGGAAATATCTTTAACATGATTCATTTTGTGTAGCTTATATCAGATTGCTTGCTGTCTTGTGGAGAATGGAGGGCAAGCAGAAAAAAACCGAACTTAAAATCTTACAAAAAATGAAAGTTGAAAATTATCTTCATATGTAAATTGGAAAAAAATACTATTGTTAAAAAAATAGAACAGAAGATTGACTTCCTTTTTCTTGGAATAGCTTACTTTCCACTATACCATGCTATGTTCTTCTAGAAAGCAATTTCAGTTTAACTTCATCCCATTTTGACATTACTTCAGTATGTTGTCATTTTGGATCGTTCATTATTTACCATATTATTACTTCAAGAATATTCTCTTGGGGTGGCTAGGTGGCACAGTAAGTAGAGTGCGGGCCCTGGAGTCAGAAGGACCTGAGTTCAGATCCGGCCTCAGACACTTAACATATACAAACAAACAAACAAAAAAAAAACCTAGTTGTGTGACCTTGGGCATGTTACTTAACCCCAATTGCCCTCCAAAAAGCCAAAAAAAAAAGGATATTCTCTCATATCTCTCTTCCTGCTCATGAGAAAACTTCTAAAAAGAGTAGATAAATTGCTGCCTCTACTTCTTCTCCATTCACTCATATTTCACTTCCTGGTGGTATGATTTCTAATCAGTCTCACAAATCTACAGAAATTGCTCTCTCAAAGTCATCACTCTCTTCTCATCGAATCTAAAATTCATATTGCCTGAGCTTTATGCATCTTTTACAAATGATGATTCTTCTTCTATGAAACCACTCTCTTCTAGTCTTCTTATTTCACTGCTCCATTTTGATTTTCTTAGCGTGTTCAATATTATCCTTCTGCCATGAAAGTCTGTGGTTTTCCAGAGCTCTGTGCTGGGCCTTCCTCTTTCCTTTTATCTTCTCACTTGTTATTTTCATCCATCTCTGGCATCAGTTATCAGGTTTATTTGCCTAGATGATTCTAATATTTATGCCATGCTTTAATCTCAACTCACCACTCCAGCAGCACCTTTCCAATAGTCCTAAAAGTATTAAGTAAGCACTTGATAAACGCTTATTTGTGAACTGATTGATTGTGCCCCACCTGAGTTATGGGATTATAGATTTAAACATGGACAGGACAATCTAATCCAAGTTTCTTTTATGAAATATAAAGAGAAGGAAACAAATATAGAGACTTAAAATGATAATTAAATTCACATAATTTAAAAGACAGAATATGATTCCTGGTCCTCTGACTGGAAAACCAGTAACAACTTATTAATAATTTCCCTCTGATATTACTTCCCTTCAATTCTGGATGTTATATACCAACTAATTTGTGTATTATCTTCTCCTAGTAGAAGTAGGTACTTTGAAGATAGTGACTATTTTTATATTTCTTTTTGTCTATAATGCTTACAACAATGACTAACACATAGAGAGAACTTCAATATTGTTCAACTAATTGATTGGATTGGATTAATTCTATTTCCAATTTCTTCCTTCCCAATCCAACACTTACATTCATTAAAATTCTTCCTAATTAAAAGAATCTGATCATTACTACCTTACTCGAAAAATTCTATCAATAGCAAAAATTAAGCATAAAGAATTTTGCAAACCTTAAACTGTTATATAAATCATCATCATCATCATCATCATCATCATCATTATCATCATCATCATCATCATTGTTCTATTGCCATTGGGGGGAAAACAAACTAAAAAAAATCCTTTTCTTGGCATCTTAGTCACACCAAAACATGACTCCAAATGTTCTAGTTTTAGTTCCCCTTCAGATATGCTATGACTTTTCCATCCCTGCCTGCTGATAACATTTTGTTCCTTTTAGTCCAGCTGAGGTGACAACCCTTCTATAAATGCCTCAAACTTCCCTGGATCCTCTTCTCCAAAGTGCTTTCTTTTCTAATATTATTAAAAATGTCTTTTTTCCTAGCTTAGTCTCTCTTCTCGCTCTGTCTCTCTATCTCTGTCTCTGTTTCTCACTGTCTTTGTCTCTCCCTGTCTCTGTCTTTGTCTCTCTCTGTCTATGTTCCTCTCTTTCTGTCTCTTTGTGTCTCTCCCTGTCTGTTATTTTAAGTAAACTTACTCTGTTATCCTATATAAATACAGATCATGGAGAATGTTGCTAGCTTACAATGCATGTAAAAATAGGGTCTTTAATTCATTGATAATTCAGTGTAAAACAATCCTGGGATATAACTATTAAAAACTAATGAGACAGGGGCGGAGCCAAGATGGCGGAAAGGAAGCAGTAACCTCGCTGAGCTCCTCTGTCACTAAGTCCAAAAGGGTAAATCTGAGCAGATTCCAGAGTGACGAAGCCCAGTGGAAGACAGAGTGTGGCAAAATCCAGCCCAGGAGGTTGCCCAGAGTGTCCGCACAGGTCGAGCGCAGAGCACCTGGGGTCTGCACAGCTCAGACCTAAGAGCAGGCAAGCAGACTACACCAGACAAAGAAAAAGCCCCAGCCTGCAGACTTACCAAGGACGAATCGCAGTCATCTCGAAGAGGGAACGGATCATTGGAGCCAGGTAGGAGAGTCGGGCCCCCAGTGGAGAGAGTGGCTTCTCAGGCTGCATTCAGCCCCCAGCCTGGAAATTTAGAAACTGCCTGCCTGTATGATACAGGGGCTGGAATGGCAAAGTAAATTCTAGCTGCTCAGATCCTCCCATCCCTCCTTCAAGAAGCAGAAAACCCAAAGATAAGTCTCCCACCCAGACTGAAATCCCAAGTTAATGGAAATAGCCTCAGGCTTGAGAATCTCCAAGAAAGGGTATAACTGAGACAGCCAGGAATCTGAAGAGAAGAGAGGGAGGGGACCCAACAAGCCCCACCTCACCTCACCAACAAAAGCCTACTTATAGCCCAGGGGTATAGAGGCAGAAATGTGAAGTGGTCAGACTCATCCCCACCTACACATCTACATTCCTCACTGACTTAGCCATAAACTAGCCACCCAGAGGTATTCAAAGTCAAGGATCAGGCCCCAAACTCATAGCCTGAGACACTAAGAAACAGGAAGTCACAATGGGAAGGAAGGAAGCTGAAAAAGAGAAGGGGAAGGCAAGAATGTCTATTCGAGCATACTATGCAGGACAAGAACAACAAAACACACAGGACAATATAGACTCTCTGCCCACACCAGAGACCACAGAAGGAAACATGATCTGGTCTCAAGCCCAAATAGCATTCCTGGAGGAGCTTTAGAAAAATTTTAAAGACCAAATCAGGGAGGCAATGACCAACTTGGAAAAAGAAAATACCTCCCTAAAAAAGGAACTTCAAAAACTTACTGAAGACCATAATTCACTAAAAATGAGATACAACCAAACTGAAACTCAGAACTCTATGATGCAGCAGGAGTCAATCGAAAAAAACAAGATGATCGAAAAATTGCAAGAAAATGTAAAATATCTCACTGGAAAAATAACTGACCTAGAGAACAGATCCAGGAGAGACAACCTAAGAATGTCTACCAGAAAGACATGATGAGAAAAGCAGTCTAGACAACATCCTCCAAGAGATTGTCAAAGAAAACTGTCCTGAGGTCCTGGAATCAGAAGATAAAATAGCTATTGATAGAATTCACCGGATTCCTCCTGAAAGAGATCCCCAACTGAAAACTCCAAGAAATATAGTAGCCAAATTCCAGAATTATAAGATTAAAGAAAAAATTCTAAAAGCAGCCAAAAAGAAACAATTCAAATATCGAGGAACTACAGTTAGGATCACACAGGACCTAGCAGCTTCTACATTAAAAGAGCAGAGGGACTGGAATTTGATATTTCACAGGGCAAGAGAGCTAGGACTACAACCAAGGATTAACTACCCGGCAAAACTGAGCATAATCTTTCAGGCAAGGAGATGGACGTTTAATGAAGCAAGGGACTTCCAGACTTTCCTAATGAAAAAGCCAGAGCTCAATGGAAAATTTGATCTCCAATTACAAGACTCCAGAAGAACATAAAAAGGTAAACAAGGGTAACATAGACTCACACATGCAGAAGTGCACACACCCACACCCACAAACACAAGCTTATTACCTGGGATGCAACAAGGGCAAAATGTTCACATCCCTATATGTGGAGCTGATAACGGTCAATATTTGAAATCTCTATGATTATCATGACCTGCAAAAGGGTTATACTTAGAGGGTGTGGGTATGAATGCACTAACATGGAGTCTAAAAAAAAAAGACTATTAAGGGGATCAATGGTACTGTAATGGGAAAAAGGAAAGGATGAGCTAGGAAAAGGTAAAATATGCCATCTGAAGAGGCATCAAAACACACTATAGAAGAAGGAAAGTAAGAGGGAGAGGAACATCATTTAAACACTATTCTCACTGGTTCTGGTTCAAAGAAGGATCAAATTAATCAGTGAAGTTTAAGAATCTAACGTGAATAGACACATAAATTCATTAAATAGAGGAATTGGAAGGAGGGAGAGGAGCATTGTTTGAAATTTACTCTCATTGGTTTGGAATCAAACGGGGAGTAATTTACTCTGATAAGTATAAAAATTTGTTGTGTCCTATAGATAGTGGGAGGGTAAGGGGGGGTGAAAAGGAGGAGACTAAAGGGAGGGATTATAAGGGAGGGAAATAGTAGTAAGGGGAGAGGGTAGGTAAAGAAGGGGGGTCACTGGGTGGGAACACTGAGGGAGGGGGCAGTCAAAAGGGAAAACTTCAAGGAGGGGAAGGGAGAAGGAAGAAACAAAAACATAAACAGGGAAGGGAATAGGATGGAAGGGAAGAGACAGATAGTCATCATTACTGTGAATGTGAATGGGATGAACTCTCCCATAAAACAGAGGCGGATAGCAGAATGGATTAAAAACCGTAATCCTACAATATGCTGTCTTCAAGAAACACATTTGAAACAAAGGGATACCCACAGGGTAAAGGTAAAAGGTTGGAGTAAAATTTATTATGCCTCAGCTAAAGTAAAAAAAGCAGGGGTAGCAATACTTATCTCAGATAAAGCAAAAGCAAAATAGATCTAATTAAAAGAGATAAGGAAGGAAACTATATCCTACTAAAAGGCACCACTGAGAATGAAGCAATATCACTACTTAATATATATGCACCAAGTGGTATAGCATCCAGATTCCTAGAGGAGAAGTTAAAGGAATTAGAGGAAGAAATAGATAGCAAAACTATACTAGTGGGGGACCTTAATCTCCCCTCTCTGAACTCGATAAATCTAACCTCAAAATAAACAAGAAAGAAGTTAAGGAGGTGAATAGAATCTTAGAGAGACTAGATATGATGGATCTCTGGAGAAAACTGAATGGGGATAAAAAGGAATTTACTTTCTTCTCAGCAGTGCATGGTACATACTCAAAAAGAGACCATGTACTAGGGCATAAAAACCTCACAATCCAGTGCAGAAAGGCAGAAATAGTAAGCGCATCATTCTCAGATCATGATGCAATAAAAATTATATGCAATAAAGGGTCATGGAAAGATAGACTAAAACCTAATTGGAAACTAAACAATTTAATCCTAAAAAATTGGTGGGTCAAAGAAGAAATTATAGAAACAATCAATAATTTCATTCAAGAGAATGATAATAATGAAACAACATACCAAAATTTGTGGGATGCACTAAAGGCAGTTCTCAGGGGAAGTTTTATATCCCTGAGTGCATACTTAATAAAAGCAGAGAGAAGGGAGGTCAGTGAATTGGACATGCAATTGAAAAAGCTAGAAAAAGAACAAATTGAAAATCCCCAATTTAGTACTAAATTAGAAATACTGAAAACCAAAGGTGAGATTAATAAAATTGAAATTAAGAAAACCATTGAATTAATAAATAAAACCAAGAGCTGGTTTTATGAAAAATCAACAAAATTGATAGACCCTTAGTCAATATGATAAAAAAAAAGAAAGAAGAAAACCAAATTATGAGTATCAAAAATAAAAAGGGTGAATCTACCTCCAATGAAGAGGAAATCAAAAAAATAATGAGGAATTATTTTTCCCAATTGTATGCACATAAATATGACAAATCTTAGTGAAATGGATGAATATTTACAAAATCACAAGTTGCCCAGATTAACTGAAGAGGAAGTGAATTACCTAAATAACCCCATCTCAGAAAAAGAAATCAAACAAGCCATCAATGAACTCCCTAGGAAAAAATCTCCAGGGCCAGATGGGTTCACTAGTGAATTTTATCAAACATTTAAAGAACAATTGATTCCAATACTCTACAAACTATTTGGGAAAATTAGTGAAGAAGGAGTCCTACCAAACTCTTTCTATGACACAAATATGGTACTGATTCCTAAATCAGGAAGAGATAAAACAGAGAAAGAAAATTATAGACCAATCTCCCTCATGAATTTAGACGCAAAAGTTCTAAATAAAATATTAGCCAAAAGACTCCAACAACTTATCACAAAAATAATACACCCTGATCAGGTAGGATTCATTCCAGGAATGCAAGGATGGTTTAATATTAGGAAAACCATCAATATAATTGAGCATATCAACAACAAAACTAGCAAAAACCACATGATCATCTCAATAGATGCAGAAAAGGCTTTTGACAAAGTACAACATCCATTCCTATTAAAAACACTAGAAAGTATAGGAATAAATGGAGCCTTCCTTAAAATAGTTGATAGCATCTATTTAAAACCATCAGCAAGTATTATATGCAATGGGGATAAACTAGAAGCCTTTCCAATAAGATCAGGAGTGAAACAAGGGTGTCCACTATCACCCCTCTTATTCAATCTGGTACTTGAAACGTTAGCAGTAGCAATTAGAGAAGAAAAAGAAATCAAAGGAATCAAATTAGGCAAAGAAGTGACCAAGCTGTCACTCTTTTCAGATGATATGATGATATACTTAGAGAATCCTAGAGAATCAGGTAAAAAACTACTTGAGACAATAAATAAATTTGGCAAAGTTGCAGGATATAAAATAAACCCACATAAATCCTCAGCATTCCTGTACATCTCTAATAAAACTCAACAGCAAGAGATAGAAAGAGAAATCTCATTTAAAGTCACTGTAGACATTATAAAATATTTGGGAATCTACTTGCCAAAACAAACCCAGAATCTATATGATCAAAACTACAAAACACTTCTCACACAAATAAAAACAGATCTAAATAGTTGGGAAAATATCAATTGCTCGTGGCTGGGTCGAGCTAATATAATAAAAATGACAATTTTACCCAAACTAAATTATATATTTAGTGCCATTCCAATCAATTTACCAAAAAACTACTTTGTAGAGTTAGACAAAATAATAACAAAATTTATTTGGAAAAACAAACGGTCTAGAATATCAAGGGAATTAATGAAAAGAAATGCTAGGGAAGGTGGACTAGCTATGCCAGATCTTAATCTGTATTATACAGCAGCAGTCATCAAAACTGCTTGGTACTGGCAGAGGTGTAGAGTAGTGGATCAATGGAATAGATTAGGTGTAGGAGACCCAGCAGTTAATGAATATAGCAATCTATTGTTCGATAAACCCAAAGACCCCAGTTTTGGGGATAAGAATGCACTATTTGACAAAAACTGCTGGGAAAAGTGGAATACAGTATGGCAGAAACTGGGCATAGATCACTATCTAACACCATATACCAAAATCAAGTCTAAATGGGTGCATGATCTAGGTGTAAAGGATGATACTGTAAGCAATTTGGGAAAGCAAGGAATAGTTTACCTGACAGATCTGTGGAGAGGGGAAGATTTTAGGACCAAACAAGAATTAGAGAGCATTATAAAATGCAAAATGGATAATTTTGATTACATTAAATTGAAAAGCTTCTGCACAAACAAAGCCAATGTAACCAAGATCAAGAGGGAGGTGGGAAATTGGGAAAGAATTTTTACAACTTGTGTCTCTGATAAAGGACTCATTTCTAAAATTTATAGAGAATTGAGCCAAATCTATATGAATACAAGTCATTCCCCAATTGATAAATGGTCAAAGGATATGAACAGGAAGTTTTCAGAGAAAGAAATTAAAGATATCTATAAGTATATGAAGAAATGCTCTAAATCACTATTAATTAGAGAAATGCAAATCAAAACAACTCTGAGATACCACATCCCTCCAGTCAGATTGGCTAAGATGACAAAACAAGAAAGTGACAAATGCTGGAGAGGATGTGGACAAATTGGAACACTAATACATTGCTGGTGGAGTTGTGAACTTATCCAACCATTCTGGAGAGCAATCTGGAATTATGCCCAAAGGATTATAAATAATTTCATACCCTTTGACCCAGCCATACTACTCCTAGGGTTATATCCCAAAGAGATCATAGTAGTGGGAGGAAGAACCATATGTACAAAAATATTTTTAGCAGCCCTTTTTGTGGTTGTAAAGAATTGGAAACTAAAGGGGTGCCCATCAATTGGGGAATGGCTAAACAAGTTGTGGTATATGAATGTAATGGAATTTTATTGTGCTATAAGAAACGAGGAGGTGACGGATTTCATAATTACCTGGAGAGGCTTATACAAACTGATGCTGAGTGAGAAGAGTATAATCAGAAAAAATTTGTATACAATCACAGACATACCATATCTGTGAGGACCAACTATGACAGACTGGACTCTTTTCAGCAATGCAGTGATATAAGTTAATCCCGAATGACTCAAGAAAGTGAGAAATGCGCCATCCAGAGATATAACTAGAAAGAACTGAGCCTGAATCCTGATGGAAGCAAACTAAATGATCTTGTTCTTCTCATTGTTTGGTTTTACTTCTTCCTTACCATCTTTCATCCTACCTAGTACAATATGCCTTTGTAATTGGAATAATGTTTAATATGAATACATTTGCAGACCCTATACTGTACTATATGATGTCATGAGGGGAGGGGGGAGGGAAGTAAAGGAAATTTGAAAATCAAGGAACTATGGAATTGAATCTTGTTAACTGAAACTAAACTAATAAATTAATTAAAAAAATAAATAAATAAATAAGGAAAAAAAGAAAAAACAAACAAACAAAAAAAACAATAAAAAAAAACTAATGAGACAAAATCACATAAAGAGGGATATGGCAGAGTTGACAACTTCTGCCTTGCTAGTTCAAATGTGGAGCATTATACTCACTTCTAGATATTATCTTTCAGCAAGATTATTAGAACTTTTAATCATTTCAGCAAGAATGTTTCAAATGAGTATATGCCCAGAGAAGGATTTTTAGTGTGTGTATAATGATTAGTTGAAGGAATTTCTGATATTTAGCTTACACATATTTAAAGGCTGTCAGAAATAATAAACAGTAACTTTATATCTCTTTATTCCAGCAAGGAGAACCACAACCAACAGAAAGAAATTATAGGGAGGCAGAGCCATGTAACAATGACTCATGATGAATAAATGCCACCTCATTAAAGTTATTCAATCAGAAGCTGGGTGGGAACTAGTCAGAAAAGTTTCAGAAGGGATTCATCCTTCTAAGAATGATATGAAGATACATATCTATACATATAGAGATATGTGTGTATATACATGTATATCTCTTTCTCCATATGTGTATATATATGTATGTATGTATGTATAAATATGTATGTATAAAAATGTGAACCAGCATGTGTATATGCAGGTGTGCATACGTATGTGTGCATGTGTGTATGTAGACATGTGTGTATAATACATATATCTTATATAAGAGTACCAAGGAAAAGCATTTGTCTTTTTAGCTTGATAGCACACAAAAGCTATATTTTGCTCAAGGCAAAATGACAATAAATTTAAGAGATAAAAATCATTCAAACACATTCCACAATCTTTGAGCATTCAGAATTCTCATTAATTTTGTATCCTCTATTATGTTATCTCACAATGGCATCAATAGCTCTTGAACAAGCTCATAAAAGTTAATATCTCACCTCAAGGGTAGAAATCATTGATTCTCTCTGATATAAAGGTCATGGGTCAATTTTGTATTATAAATAAGTTAGAGGTAGGAATGAACTTCAAATCATAATTATCTGGTAGATTAGTGTCCACATTTAATGAAAAGAATATTTTGAGTTGGGGAAAATATAAACAAAAATTTAAAAAAGCTAATCCTACATTCTATACTGAATTGCTTTTCATCCTTAAGAAACACTTCATTTTTGCTCAAGAATTTAAACTTAATTCCATAGGA
The DNA here is from genome assembly GCA_011680675.1 of Gymnobelideus leadbeateri. Taxonomy (NCBI): domain Eukaryota; kingdom Metazoa; phylum Chordata; class Mammalia; order Diprotodontia; family Petauridae; genus Gymnobelideus; species Gymnobelideus leadbeateri. Next base: position 110,005 of record WOXC01012326.1, on the reverse strand, counting down.
AGGGTCTAGATAAAGCAACTAGACACATTTAGATACATTAACTTACTTCAATGAGTTAGTTCCACCTGCCAAGGTTTGGAGGTTTAGGTGGAAAAGAAAAGTGAAAGGAAAAGAATCAATCACTATTATTCTAGAATGACAAGCAGAAAATTTGAGCACAGTTTCTCTTCCTAGACCACAGCTTCTATTTGGTCCCTGTTTAATCTTTACCTCTCAATTTGGAAGGCAGGATATATCACTGAGTTATCTGCCAGAATAATCAAACTGAATATTGATTACTATTAGGTCCAGTGTTTCTATGACTGTATGGTGAATCACTTATTCCATCACAGGAGTAAGATCATAACATAGAAAGAAAAATCAAACAAACAAACAAAAATCCGTAGATCTACTCTTCCAGTATTGAGAGCATGCTAAGTGAATATAGGAGAAGATTGGAAATAAGGAGCCTCTCTTTATGTTCTTTTTTAATTTTTTGATTTATTTTTTTTGAGGGCAGTTGGGGTTAAGCAACTTGCCCAAGGTCACATGGCTAGTAAGTGTTAAGTGTCTGAGGCCACCTTTGTACTCAGGTCCTCCTGACTCCAGGGCCAATGCTCTATTCACTGTGACACCTAGCCTCTCCTTTTTATGTTTCTTTTAAAAGAAAAGAAACCCTGCTTTAGGATCCAATCCTTGAAAAGAGGTTGTGGTCCTTTACTTTTATTTCTCATATTCTTAGAACAATATGTTTCATTTAATATATACCTTTTGGCATATATAGTTCTCTAAAAACAAAAACAAAACTCAGACTGCAACTTCTATGGCCAGTGAAGCAAATCAAATCATTATTAAGTCAGTCTTTCCTCTAAGCAGTGTAAATTGTTAGTGTCAAAAATATATGTTCTTTTTTTTTTAAACAAATACTTTATTAACTTCTGTTTTACATCATTCATTTCCGCCAGATTTTGAGTTACAATCATTTTCCCCCCATTATTCCCCTACCCAACCTCCCAGAATAGCAGTCCCACAAGATATCGCCTCCTCCAGTCTGCTCTCTCCCATACCTTCTCCCATACCCCCATCGACTTTTCCATTAGAGGAAGATGAATCTTTGTGTCCCAATGCCTGCACATCTTATCTCCCAATTATAGGCAAAAGTGTATTAATAATAGTATTTATATATATATTTGAAACATTTAATGTTACGACCTTGAATTTCAGATCCATTTCCTTCCTCCCTTGTCACCCATTCCTTCTTGGGATATAAGTAATTCAGTATATGTTGTACATGTCTAGCTATGCAAAATATTATCATAGTAGATATATTGTACAAGGCTGCTTATAATTCCCTCCCACTCATCCCACCCCCCACCTGGTCCATTCCCTACATGATCCTGTCCCTCTTCTATAGTGGGTAATTCCAACCTCCCCTCACCCCAAGGATGCCCTCCCATCCATCATCCCTCCTCTCATCCCCCTTCCCCCTATCCCGCTGCAGGTTGAGATATCCCATTTAGTATGTATGTCATTTTCTCCCTGAACCAAATTCAATGAGAATGTGGTTTTGCCTTTTTAGCCTTCCGTATTCTCCCCCTCCTTTGCAACCACTTCCCCTACATGAGATAGTTTACCCTACCATGTCTCTCCCCATCTCCTCTTGCCACTTTCCTCTCTCACCTCATAATTTCATCCCTTGAGTACTCTCCTTTCCCAACAAAATCAACCTATGCCCTCTATCCATATATAACTGTAACCATACACACACACATTCACATATGTATTCGTATGACCACACCCCCTTCTTCCATTATTTTCATAGTGGGAAAGATATCATCAGTCACAGATATTGTTTTTCCATATAGGAATGTAAATAGTTCAACTTTGATAAGTTCCTTTTGATTTCTTTTCCCTGATTACCTTCTCAGGCATCTCTTGCTTCTTGTGTCTGGATGTCAAATTTTCTATTCAATTCTGTTTTTTTCCTCAAGAATGCTTCAAAGTCCTCTATTCCACTGAATGACCATATTTTCCCCTGAAACAAAATACTCAGTTTTGCTGGGTAGGTGACCCTTGGGTCCATTCCCAGTTCTTTTGCCCCCTGGAATATCATATTCCATGCCCTTCAATCCCTCAGTGTAGAAGCTGCCAGGTCCTGGGCTATTCTGATTGTGTTTCCACAATATTGAAATTGTTTCTTCCTGGCTGCTTGGAGTATTTTCTCCTTGATCTGGGGATTCTGGAACCTGGCTATAATATTCCTGGGAGTTTTCTTTTTCAGATCTTTTTCAGGAGGATCGGTGGATTCTTTCAACCTCTATTTTGCCCTCTGTATCTAAAACATCAGGGCAATTTTCCTTGAGAATTTCTTGAAGGGTGATTTCTAGGTTCTTTCTTTGATCATGGCTTTCAGGTAGTCCAATAATTTTTAAATTGTCTCTCCTGGATCTATTCTCCAGGTCAGTGGTTTTTCCCATGAGATATTTCACATTGCCTTCTAATCTTCGTTTGTTTGGATCTGCTTAACAGCATCTTGATTTCTCATAAAGTCACTAGCTTCCATTTGCTCCAGTCTAGCTCTGAAGGAATGAATCTCCTCAGTGAACTTTTGAGATTCTTTTTCCATCTGGCAAATTCGACTTTTAAGGCATTCTTCTCCTCATTGCCCTTTTGGGCCTCCTTTGCCATTTGAGTTAGTCTATTTTTTAAGGTGTTGTTTTCCTCAGTCAGGCTGTTGACCCTTATTTCATACTTTTCCTGCATCCTTCTCATTTCTCTTTCCAATTTTTCCTCCACTTCTCTTATTTGATTTTAAAGTCCTTCTTAAGGTCCTCTATGGCCTGCAACCCGCTCATGTTTTCCCCTGGGGCTTTTGGAGCAGGACTTCTGACCTCACAGTCCTTTTCCCACTCTATGCCCCCAAAAGAGGAGTCTAGGGTTGCATTTTTCTGTTTCCTTTGCCTTGGCATGTTGCCACTTAATTGCTTGACTTTTGGGCTTGTTGCCACACTATGGCTTTAAGGCCAGATAGAGGAATTTTCGTCCTGAATGTGTGGGGGCAACTTCCGTTTCTGGCAAGCTGTAAACCCACCCACAACTTCCACCCTAGATCACAATCCAGATCCAGGGAGGTTAAAGCAAGAGCGATTACCCCCCAAGACTGATCGCTGGATCTCCCCACGATTTGTAGGCTGGGAGCCGGAAATGCCTCTGAAAACTACACAGTGGCGTGTCTCCTCAGCAGCTTCTAGCCCCCAGGGGAGGGAGCTGACGCATTCCCCAAATACAGGTCCCAAAGTCCATAGGATACTAACCTCTTACTTTGTCCTAGGCATGTCTATGTTGATAATTCTGGAGTTGCCACAGTTCCTGGTGTTCTGGGGTTCCTCCAGCCGGCTGCTGGCCCTGCCGCCCTGGGGCTAAAACCTCGGCTCACGTGGACCTGGGCTCGGCTCGGCTTCCTGCACTCTGCGCGCTGCCGGCTCCCAGACCACTGCGCTGGTCCTTCCTGCAGGGTGCTGGGCTGTCCTCAGCGGGAGGTTAGCTTCTCTGTGTCGTTCTGTGGGTGCTGGGGCTCCAGAAGATTTTCAGAGTCCTTTTTTACATAGTTTGTGGAGAATCTGGGGGCAGAGAGGCTTGGAAGAGCTGTTTCTACTCCGCCATCTTGGCTCCGCCCCCAACCAAAAATATGTGTTCTTAACGAAGGGAGGAAACATTTACTGATTTAAAAGAAAGTTCATTCAAAATATTAAAAAAATGATCCATTCTCAAACAACTCTTGTAACTTATTCTGAGTAAGCACAGATAGAATATTAAGTGTTAATATTAGGAGTTCTTTTATATTGATCAATGAAACAAAACAAAATATTACCATCTTGGTAGTTAATGAAACAGAAAAAATCATTGCCTATTAGTAATCTACAACAATCCTTTAAAATATATAAGGATTATCAATAAAAGAAGATTTGTCCTTTAATTGAATGTTTCTTTATTAAATACTAAAGAGAAACAGAATGTTAATACTCAAAGTCTGGTAGGTAAAACTTGACTTAAGAATCTTCAATTTGAGAAGTCTTTGCAATGACCAATGACTTGGTATACTACTGAAACAATTGTATGATGGTCATGCAAAATTCTTTTATGTCTTTTTTAGTACTTATATATATTTGAAACATTTAATTTTAAAACTTTGAATTTCAGATCCATTCCCTTCCTCCCTTGTCACCCACTCCCTCTGGGAAGATAAGCAATTCAGTGTGTGTTGTACATGGATAGCTATGCAAAACATTACCATAGTAGATGTATTGTAAAAGACTGCTTATATTTCCCTCCCACCCATCCCATGCCCCACGTGGTCCATTCCCTACTTTGTTCCTGTCCCTCTTCAATAGTGGGAACTTCCAAACTACCTTCCCCCCAGAATGCCCTCCCTTCCATCATACCCCCTCTCAACTTCCCCTATTGCCCTGAAAGGTGAGATATCCCATTTAGTATGTATGTCATTCTCTCCCTGAGCCAAATTCAATGAGAATATGGTTTTTCGTTTTTGCCTTCCTGTTCTCCCCCTCCCCTGCAACCCCTTACCGTTGTCTCTTCTACATGAGATAGTTTATCCTACCCTGTCTCTACCCATCTCCTCTTGTCACATTCCTCTCTCACCTCTTAACTTCACCCTTTAAGTATCTTCCCTTCTCACCAAATTCAACCTGTGCCCTCTATCCATGTATACCTATAAACATATATACACACATTCACATATGTATTCATATGCCCATATACTCTTCTTCAATTATTTTCAAAATGAGAAAGGTTTCATCAAACACAGTTATTGTTTTTCTATGTAGGAATGTATATAGTCCAACTTTGATAAGTTCCTTTTGATTTCTTTTCCCTGATTACCTTCTCAAGCCATCTCTTGCTTCTTGTGTCTTAATGTCAAATTTTCTATTCAACTCTGGTTTTTTCCCCAAGAATTCTTGGAAGTCCTCTATTCCACTGAATGATGATATTTTCCCCTGAAACAAAATACTCAGTTTTTCTGGGTAGGTGATTCTTGCTTTTAAACCCAGGCCTGTTGCCCTGTGGAATATCATATTCCATGCCCTTTGATCCCTCAGTGAAGAAGGTCCTGGGCTATTCTGATTGTGTTTTCACAATATTGAAATCATTTCTTCTTGGCTACTTGTGGTATTTTCTCCTTGATCTGGGAATTCTGGAACCTGGCTATACTATTCCTAGGAGTTTTCTTTTTGGGACCTTTTTCAGGAGGTGATCTGTGGATTCTTTTAACCTCTATTTCCCCCTCTGGGTCTAACACATCAGGGCAATTTTCCTTGAGAATTTCTTGAAGGATGATTTCTAAGTTCTTCTTTTGATTTACACCAAATTGTGTAAATAATACCACTTTTTCAAGTTGATGAGAGAATAAAGCTTCTACTTAAGCATCATACCCCTAAATTAAGAGTATGTATCATTGTAGTTGGAAAAGATCTTCTCTAGTAAGAGTATGGAAGCCATGATGCAGGAGATGAGCAGGAACCAGTCTGGGCACTGTCTTTCCTCCTGGGCTCTTCCCTTTTGCTCATCAATGGAAGTCTGGCTTCTCTGGAAAGGTACAGTCAGAGCGCTTAATGATGATGCTGGAAGAGTAGTGGCCTGTGCGGATGCATTCAGTCAAGGGCCAGGCAGCAACCAGCTGGGACAGAAAAACTCCAACAAGGGCATCTCCAGCTCCATTGGTGTCAACTATTTCACTCTGGTCTTGATCCAGGACAGGGAAAACACTGACTTCATTCATTGTAGCCATGATCGTGTCGTTCTTCCCTTAGGTGAAGATGACAGTTCGCTGCCTTTTCAAGTTCACCTTTGGCAGAGCTTGTGCCTTCCAGGCTATCTCTTTAATTTCTTGCTCTCTAGCAAAAGTGGCGGCTTCTGTTTCATTTCCAAATAGGATGTCAACGTAAGGCATAACTCTCATCAATGGTTCTTTGAAGAGCTGACCAATAAATGGTGCAGAAAGATTCAAAATGAAGATCTTGTTGCTTTCAGAAGCTTGGCGAGCTATTTTTAGTATAGATTCTGGCGAAACAGTAAGAAAAAGCCTGCTATGTAATAAACCTTGGCTTTCTCTACCAACTTCCAGTTTTTTTCCAAGTCAAGATGTTTTTCCTTTTTATAACAATTGGTGGCAGCAAGATTGGCAACAAGGGACCTATTATCCCCGGTGATGCAGGCAGCACAAGTTCCTGTGGGCTGCTCATTCTGTTCATAGTAATGCGCATCCACGTGGGATTCTGCAGCTTTCTTCTTCAGGATCTCACCAAATTTATCCATTCCAATGCAGCCAAAGAATGTTGCTGCTTTGAATGGTCTTTGAATCACCCACTGGGCCACTTTAATAGAGTTCTGTGTAGAACCACCAGCATGATAATCCACTTTGAACTTTTTAACAAGTTTTTCAAACAGTTCTTTGTGCTTCTCCTCTGCCAAAATTTGGTCATTGGGTTTCAGACCATACTTATCAAGGAAATTTTTGTGCACAACTGCAGAAATTTCGAGAAGAGGATTTCCCATTCCAAAAAGAATATTTTCCCTCAGCACCGGCGTCTCCTCCACCTTTGGCTTTTTAGCCTGAGGTTCCTCATCGGTCGCTGCCATCTTCGCGCTCTCTCACCTACTGTTAGTCTACTTTTTAAGGTGTTATTTTCCTCAGTCAGGCTGTTGACTCTCATTTTATACTTTTCCTGCATCCTTCTCATTTCTCTACCCAATTTTTCTTCCTCTTCTCTCATTTGGTTTTTGAAATCCTTCTTACAGTCCTCTATGGCCTGTAACCCACTCATATTTTCAATTGGGAGCTTTTGGTGCAGGATTTCTGATCTCTTAGTCCTCGTCCTGTTCCATGCTTCAATTCTCTTTCCCCCCAAAATAGGAGTCTAATGTTGCATTTTTCTGTTTATTTTGTTTCCTTTGCCTAGGCAAGTTGCCACTTTATTAGTTGACTTTTGGGCTTGTTGCCACAGTAGGCCTCTGCCACCAGAAAGGGGAGCTTTTGTTCCAAACACTGGGGTCTTCACAACTTCCGGAGGTATTTGTTGGGTGGTCTCTGTGAAGCTTCCACATGCTCTGGCAAGCTGAATACCCTTGCCACGACCTCCTCCCAAGACTGCAATCCAGATCCAGGGAGGTTAAAGCAAGATCGATTACCCCCCCCCAAAAAAAAACTGATCACTGGATCTCCCTAAAGTTCACAGGCCAGGAGCTGAAGCTGCAACTGAAGCTGCAAAATGGCCTCTGTCTCCTCAGATGCTTCTCGCTCCCAAGGGAAGATGCCAACGTGTTCCCCAAATACTAGTCCCAAAGTCCATAGGGCACTAACCTCTCACTTTGTCCTAGGCATGTCTATTTTGATAATTCTGGAATCACCACAGCTGCTGGTGTTCTGGGGTCCCTCCAGCTAGTTGCTGGCCCAGCCGCCCTGGGGCTAAAACCTCAGCTCCCAGGGACCTGTGCTTGACTCCCAGAGTGCTGCGATGGCCACTATCTGCAGGGCTGCTGTGCTGTCCTCAGCGGACTGTTAGCTTCTCTGTTGTTGAAGTTGTTCAGAGTCTCCTTTTACATGATTTTTTTTTAAACAAATACTTTATTAACTTCTGTTTTACATCATTCATTTCCGCCAGATTTTGAGTTACAATCATTTTCCCCCCATTATTCCCCTACCCACCCTCCCAGAATAGCAGTCCCACAAGATATCGCTTCCTCCAATCTGCTCTCTCCCATACCTTCTCCCATACCCCCCATCGACTTTTCCATTAGAGGAAGGTGAATCTTTGTGTCCCAATGCCTGCACATCTTATCTCCCTATTACAAGCAAAAGAGCATTAATAATAGTATTTATATATATTTGAAACATTTAATGTTACGACCTCGAATTTCAGATCCATTTCCTTCCTCCCTTGTCACCCATTCCTTCTTGGGAGATAAGTAATTCAGTATATGTTGTACATGTCTAGCTATGCAAAACATTGTCATAGTAGATATATTGTACAAGGCTGCTTATAATTCCCTCCCACTCATCCCACTCCCCACCTGGTCCATTCCCTACATGATCCTGTCCCTCTTCTATAGTGGGTACTTCCAACCTCCCCTCCCCCCAAGGATGCCCTCCCATCCATCATCCCTCCTCTCATCCCCTTTCCCCCTATCCTGCTGCAGGTTGAGATATCCCATTTAGTATGTATGTCATTTTCTCCCTGAACCAAATTCAATGTGAATGTGGTTTTGCCTTTTTAGCCTTCCTTATTCTCCCCCTCCTTTGCAACCACTTCCCCTTGCTTCTTCTACATGGGATAGTTTACCCTACCCTGTCTCTCCCCATCTCCTCTTGCCACTTTCCTCTCTCACCTCATAATTTCATCCCTTGAGTATTCTCCCTTCCCAACAAATTCAACCTATGCCCTCTATCCATATATAACTGTAACCATATACACACACATTCACATATGTATTCATATGACCACACCCCCTTCTTCCATTATTTTCATAGTGAGAAAGATATCATCAGTCACAGCTATTGCTTTTCCATATAGGAATGTAAATAGTTCAACTTTGATAAGTTCCTTTTGATTTCTTTTCCCTGATTACCTTCTCAGGCATCTCTTGCTTCTTGAGTCTGGATGTCAAATTTTCTATTCAATTCTGGTTTTTTCCTCAAGAATGCTTGAAAGTCCTCTATTCCACTGAATGACCATATTTTCCCCTGAAACAAAATACTCAGTTTTGCTGGGTAGGTGACCCTTGGGTTCATTCCCAGTTCTTTTGCCCTCTGGAATATCATATTCCATGCCCTTCGATCCCTCAGTGTAGAAGCTGCCAGGTCCTGGGCTATTCTGATTGTGTTTCCACAATATTGAAATTGTTTCTTCCTGGCCGCTTGTAGTATTTTCTCCTTGATCTGGGGATTCTGGAACCTGGCTATAATATTCCTGGGAGTTTTCTTTTTGGGATCTTTTTCAGGAGGTGATCGGTGGATTCTTTCAACCTCTATTTTGTCCTCTGGATCTAAAACATCAGGGCAGTTTTCCTTGAGAATTTCTTGAAGGGTGATTTCTAGGTTCTTTCCTTGATCATGGCTTTCAGGTAGTCCAATAATTTTTAAATTGTCTCTCCTGGATCTATTTTCCAGGTCAGTGGTTTTTCCCATGAGATATTTCACATTGCCTTCTAATCTTTCGTTTGTTTGGATCTGCTTAACAGCATCTTGATTTCTCATAAAGTCATTAGCTTCCATTTGCTCCAGTCTAACTCTGAAGGAATGAATCTCCTCAGTGAACTTTTGAGATTCTTTTTCCATCTGGCAAATTCGACTTTTTAAGGCATTCTTCTCCTCATTGCCCTTTGGGCCTCCTTTGCCATTTGAGCTAGTCTATTTTTTAAGGTGTTGTTTTCCTCAGTCAGGCTGTTGACCCTCATTTCATACTTTTCCTGCATCCTTCTCATTTCTCTTTCTAATTTTTTCCTCCACTTCTCTTATTTGATTTTTAAAGTCCTTCTTAAGGTCCTCTATGGCCTGCAACCCGCTCATGTTTTCCCCTGGGGCTTTTGGAGCAGGACTTCTGACCTCACAGTCCTTTTCCCGCTCTATGCCCCCAAAATAGGAGTCTAGGGTTGCATTTTTCTGTTTCCTTTGCCTTGGCATGTTGCCACTTAATTACTTGACTTTTGGGCTTGTTGCCACACTATGGCTTTAAGGCCAGATAGAGGAATTTTCGTCCCGAACGTGTGGGGGCAACTTCCGTTTCTGGCAAGCTGTAAACCCACCCACGACTTCCACCCTAGATCACAATCCAGATCCAGGGAGGTTAAAGCAAGAGCGATTACCCCCCAAGACTGATCGCTGGATCTCCCCACGATTTGTAGGCTGGGAGCCGGAAATGCCTCTGAAAACTACACAATGGCGTGTCTCCTCAGCAGCTTCTAGCCCCCAGGGGAGGGAGCTGACGCATTCCCCAAATACAGGTCCCAAAGTCCATAGGACACTAACCTCTTACTTTGTCCTAGGCAAGTCTATGTTGATAATTCTGGAGTCTCCACAGTTCCTGGTGTTCTGGGGTTCCTCCAGCCGGCTGCTGGCCCTGCCGCCCTGGGGCTAAAACCTCGGCTCACGTGGACCTGGGCTCGGCTCGGCTCCTGCGCTCTGCGCGCTGCCGGCTCCCAGACCACTGCGCTGGTCCTTCCTGCAGGGTGCTGGGCTGTCCTCAGCGGGAGGTTAGCTTCTCTGTGTCGTTCTGTGGGTGCTGGGGCTCCAGAAGATTTTCAGAGTCCTTTTTTACATAGTTTGTGGAGAATCTGGGGGCAGAGAGGCTTGGAAGAGCTGTTTCTACTCCGCCATCTTGGCTCCGCCCCCCCTTTTACATGATTTTGAAGTGGTGTGGGAAAGAGCACCTTGGAAGTGCTGTTTCTACTCCACCACCTTGGCTCTGCCCCCCATAAAAAATTCTTGAACTTATCAGGAATCTGGGACTTTAACAGTGCAGTTTTCCTGTCTTTTATACAGATCACAACTCTTTAGAATTCAATAGATTGATTTTTTTTTTAATGGTTCTTTAGCCAAGAATTTCAAGATGCTGTCTTCTGCTTAGATATGGTGTCAGTGGAGATGTTGAAAGCCATAAACAAGACTTAATTCTAGTCAGGATAAAGGGTTCATGCTTGATCCCTTATTAGGTGAACCAGTCTTTCCCTTGTGATACCTTCAATAAATAAATAAAAAAATAAAAAATAAATAAATAAATAAATAAATAAATAAATAAATGTATGTATTCTTCATTTAGTAATCATCAAAGAGCTATCTTATATTTTTCGAAGGTTCTGTTTAAGTTCTAAAATCTTTTCTTTTTAGTGTTCATATTAGACATTACTATGTGTGAAAAAAACATGTTGATGTTATACACAATATCCACAATCAATCTTATAGGTTGCATATGATTTAATTCAGATACATTTTTCAAATGAGATCATATATAATACTATATGCAAAGTACTTTGCAGAAGTTCCTTCCCTATAAGTATTTTTATTTTCATTTACTACTTAGATACTAGACTATTTACATATTTAGTTACTAGTCCATGAAGTAAATATGTACTTCATGATAATATAATTTTATCATCCAACCTCTAATTTATGATCCTCTTGAGTTCTCTAAACTGTTATTATTTGTACTGTTTCCTTATTTGAGAACAAGATTGTCCCTCTTGCTTTTGTGATTCAGTAGAACAATAGTAAATTCAATCTCAACCTTAAAACGGGAATGAATTTTTTTTCCTGTTTCTACTCCTCTATTCCCTTATACGAGTTACCTTGTGGGGTTTCTTTCTTTGCTCCTGTTTCTTATATTTTTTGTAAGGTGGAAAATCAGGGCAATTGGGGTTAAGTGAGTTGACCAAGGTCACATGGACAGTTAGTGTTAAGTGTTTGAGGCCGGATTTGAACTCAGGTCCTCCTGACTCCAGTACTGGTGCCCTATTCACTGCACCACCTACCTGCCCCTCTTTCCTCCTCTTTCATTTCTTCTGTTCGTGTGTTTTCTAACTTTATGGGTGGGTTAAAGTCATTAGGAAAACTGAAGTTATATGCAAAATTAGACTCAACTATCTTGCTGGACATAGCTCAAATATAATTCAGACAATTTTTTTTCTCTTCTACTTTTTCCTGTTTTTGTATTCTTGCTTGAAAGTTTTAAGGAAAATATGTTGTACCTTATAATACTTGAAGGACAATGAATACTATTAGTCAATTTGTATGCCACAATCAGTAAGTATAACAACTAGTCATTTAAGTGACCTAGGATAATTCATTTCTTCTAGATGACTTGAACTCATCAATAATTTTCTCCTTGCTTACATTACAAATCAATTCTTCATTATTGATTTTTATTCTGCCTTTATTAATCAAAAGTTGAGCCACTCTGCCTACATTCCCTCCATCATTATTATTACCATGTCAGCTATAATCAGTAGTCCTTTAACTTCTTTTATCCTCCTTTTTTTCTCTCCTATGACACATACACACACATATGCACAGTCAGAAACAAGGGGAAAAAAATCTTCATGCGATATAACAATGACTCGTACATATATCTTTTTCTCTAAATTTACATAAGTAATCTATATACATATATAGAAAGATATATAGATGCATATGTAATATATAGTAACACTTTAAATAAGATAATGATTACATAAATATCTGAGAAATTATTATAATAGCAGTTTCATTTAGAGTGTAGTCTGGACCTGTGATTTCATTAAAGTCGGTGGCTCTGAGTGTGCAAACTCATTCTAGTGATGCAGGTCAGTCACTTGTTTATACCTTCTAGTCATACAGATTCCCTTAGAGCACTGACCTTGTAAATAACTTTTTCATGGACATACAATCTATATATGGCAGAGTCAGAACTTGAATTCAGGTCTTTCACAATGCAAGTGCAGTCTTATACGCAGGCATATTGTACTAGGTGGGATGAAAGATGGTGAAGAAGATATAAAACCAAACAATGAAAATAAAAAGATCATTTAATTTGCTACCATCAGGATTCAGGCTCAGTTCATTCTCTATAAATTTTAGAAATGAGTCCTCTATCAGAGACACAAGTTGTAAAAATTCTTTCCCAATTTCCCACCTCCCTCTTGATCTTGGTTACATTGGCTTTTGTTTGTGCAGAAGCTTTTCAATTTAATGTAATCAAAATTATCCATTTTGCATTTTATAATGCTCTCTAATTCTTGTTTGGTCCTAAAGTCTTCCCCTATCCAGAAATCTGTCAGGTAAACAATTCCTTGCATTCCCAAATTGCTTACATTATCATCCTTTACACCTAGATCATGCAACCATTTAGACTTGAATTTGGTATATGGTGTTAGATAATGGTCTATGCCCAGTTTCTGCCATACTGTATTACAGTTTTCCCAGCAGTTTTTGTCAAATAATGCATTCTTATCCCCAAAACTGGGGTCTTTGCGTTTATCGAACAATAGATTGCTATATTCATTAACTGCTGGGTCTCCTGCACCTAATGTATTCCATTGATCCACTACTCTACACCTCTGCCAGTACCAAGCAGTTTTGATGACTGCTGCTGTATAATACAGATTAATATCTGGCATAGCTAGTCCACCTTCCCTAGCATTTCTTTTCATTAATTCCCTTGATATTCTAGACCGTTTGTTTTCCCAAATAAATTTTGTTATTATTTTGTCTAACTCTACAAAGTAGTTTTTTGGTAAATTGATTGGAATGGCACTAAATATATAGTTTAGTTTGGGTAAAATTGTCATTTTTATTATATTAGCTCGACCCAGCCATGAGCAATTGATATTTTTCCAACTATTTGGATCTGACTTTATTTGCGCGAGAAGTGTTTTGTAGTTGTTGTCATATAGATCCTGGGTTTGTTTTGGCAGATAGATTCCCAAATATTTTATAATGTCTATAATGTCTACAGTGACTTTAAATGGGATTTCTCCTTCTATCTCTTGCCATTGAGTTTTACTGGAGATGTACAGGAATGCTGAGGATTTATGTGGGTTTATTTTATATCCTGCAACTTTGCCAAATTTATTTATTGCCTCAAGAGTTTTTTTACTTGGTTCTCTAGGAGTCTCTAAGTATATCATCATATCATCTACAAAGAATGACAGATTGGTCACTTCTTTGCCTAATTTGATTCCTTTGATTTCTTTTTCTTCTCTAATTGCTACTTCGAGTGTTTCTAGTACCAGATTGAATAAGAGGGGTGATAGTGGACACCTTTGTTTCACTCTTGATCTTATTGGAAAGGCCTCTAGTTTATCCCCATTGCATATAATACTTGCTGAGGGTTTTAAGTAGATGCTATCAACTATTTTAATGAAGGATCCATTTATTCCTATACTTTCTAGTGTTTTTAATAGGAATGGATGTTGTACTTTGTCAAAAGCCTTTTCTGCATCTAATGAGATGATCATGTGGTTTCTGCTAGTTTTATTATTGATATGCTCAATTATGCTGATGGTTTTCCTAATATTAAACCATCCTTGCATTCCTGGAATGAATCCTACCTGATGAGAGTGTATTATTTTTGTGATAAGTTGTTGGAGTCTTTTGGCTAATATTTTATTTAGAAATTTTGCATCTAAATTCATGAGGGAAATAGGTCTATAATTCTCTTTCTCTGTTTTATCTCTTCCTGATTTAGGAATCAGTACCATATTTGTGTCATAGAAAGAGTTTGGTAGGACTCCTTCTTCACTAATTTTCCCAAATAGTTTGTAGAGTATTGGAATCAATTGTTCTTTAAATGTTTGACAGAATTCACTAGTAAAGCCATCTGGCCCTGGAGATTTTTTGCTAGGGAGTTCATTGATGGCTTGTTTGATTTCTTTTTCTGAGATGGGGTTATTTAGGTAATTCACTTCCTCTTCAGTTCATCAGGGCAACTTGTGATTTTGTAAATATTCATCCATTTCACTAATATTGTCATATTTATGTACATACAATTGGGAAAAAATAATCCCTCATTATTATTTTTTTTATTTCCTTTTCATTGGAGGTAGATTCACCCTTTTTATTTTTGATACTCATAATTTGGTTTTCTTCTTTCTTTTTTTTTATCATATTGACTAAGGGTCTATCAATTTTGTTGATTTTTTCATAAAACCAGCTCTTAGTTTTATTTATTAATTCAATGGTTTTCTTAATTTCAATTTTATTAATCTCACCTTTGGTTTTCAATATTTATAATTTAGTACTAAATTGGGGATTTTCAATTTGTTCTTTTTCTAGCTTTTTCAATTGCATGTCCAATTCATTGACCTCCCTTCTCTCTGCTTTTATTAAGTATGCACTCAGGGATATAAAACTTCCCCTGAGAACTGCCTTTAGTGTATCCCGCAAATTTTGGTATGTTGTCTCATTATTATTCTCTTGAATGGAATTATTGATTGTTTCTATAATTTCTTGTTTGACCTACCAATTTTTAGGATTAAATTGTTTAATTTCCAATTAGTTTTTAGTCTATCTTTCCATGGCCCTTTATTGCATATAATTTTTATTGCATCATGATCTGAGAATGATGCATTTAATATTTCTGCCTTTCTGCACTGGATTGTGAGGTTATTATGCCCTAGTACATGGTCTATTTTTGAGTATTTACCATGCACTGCTGAAAAGAAAGTAAATTCCTTTTTATCCCCATTCAGTTTTCTCCAGAGATCCATCATATCTAGTCTAAGATTCTATTCCTTAACTTCTTTCTTGTTTATTTTGAGGTTAGATTTATCAAGTTCAGGGAGGCGGAGATTAAGGTCCCCCACTATTATAGTTTTGCTATCTATTTCTTCCTCTAATTCCTTTAACTTCTCCTCTAAGAATCTGGATGCTATACCAGTTGGTGCATATATATTAAGTAGTGATATTGCATCATTCATGATGGTGCCTTTTAATAGGATATCGTTTCCTTCCTTATCTCTTTTAATTAGATCTATTTTTGCTTTTGCTTTATCTGAGATAAGTATTGCTACCCCTGCTTTTTTTTACTTTAGCTGAGGCATAATAAATTTTACTTCAACCTTTTAGCTTTACCCTGTGAGTATCCCTTTGTTTCAAATGTGTTTTTTTTAGACAGCATATTGTAGGATTATGGTTTTTAATGCATTCTGCTATCCGCCTCTCTTTTATGGGAGAGTTCATCCCATTCACATTCACAGTAATGATGACTATCTGTTTCTTCCCCTCCATCCTATTCCCTCCCCTGTTTATGTTTTTGTTTCTTCCTTCTCCCTTCCCCTCCTTGAAGTTTTCCCTTTTGAAGTTTGTCCTCTCCCTCAGTGTTCTCCCCCAGTGATCCCCCTTCTTAACCTACCCTCTCTCCTTACTGCTGTTTCCCTCCCTTCTAATCCCCCCTTTAGTCTCCTCCTTTTCACCCCCCTTACCCTTACACTATGTATAGGACACAATAAGTTTTTATACATATCAGAATAAATTACTCCCCATTTGATTCCAAACCAATGAGAGTAAATTTCAAACAGTGCTCCTCTCCCTCTCTCCTTTTCCTCTATTTAATGAATGTATGTGTCTATTAACATTAGAATCTTAAACTTCACTGATTAAGTTGATCACTCTTTGAACCAGAACCAGTGAGAATAGTTTTTAAATGATGTTCCTTTCCCTCTTTCTTTCCCCTCTTCTATAGTTTGTTTTAATGCCTCTTCAGATGGCATATTTTACCTTTTCCTATCTCATCCTTTCCTTTTCCCCATAATAGTCCCTTTGATCCCCTTAATAGTTTTTTTTTTAGACTTCAGTTTAGTGCATTCATACCCCCACCCTCTATCTAAGTATAACCCTTTTGAAGGTCATGATAATCATAAAGATTTTGAATATTGACAGTTATTAGCTTCACATATAGGGATGTGAACATTTTACTCTTGTTGCATCCCAAGTAATGAGCGTGTGTTTGTGGATGTGGGTGTGTGCACTTATGCAAGTGTGAGTCTGTGTTTTTCTTGTTTACCTTTTTATGTCTTTCTTGAGTCTTGTAATTGGAGATCAAATTTTCCATTGAGCTCTGGCTTTTTCATCAGGAACATCTGGAAGTCTCTTATTTCATTAAACGACCATCTCCTTGCCTGAAAGATTATGCTCAGTTTTTCCGGGTAGTTAATCCTTGGTTGTAGTCCTAGCTGTCTTGCCCTATGAAACATCAGATTCCCGTCCCCCTGCTCTTTTAATGTAGAAGCTGCTAGGTCCTGTGTGATCCTAACAGTAGTTCCTCGATATTTAAATTGTTTCTTTCTGGCTGCTCATAGAATTTTTTCATTAATCTTGTAATTTTGGAATTTGGCTACTATATTTCTTGGAGTTTTCAGTTTGGGATCTCTCTCAGGAGGAGTCTGGTGAATTCTATCGATAGCTATTTTATCTTCTGATTCCAGGACCTCAGGACAGATTTCTTTGACAACATCTTGGAGGGTGTTGTCTAGGCTGCTTTTTTCATAATGGCTTTCTGGTAGACCAATAATTCTTAGGTTGTCTCTCCTGGATCTGTTCTCTATGTCAGTTATTTTTCCAGTGAGATATTTTACATTTTCTTCCAATTTTTCGACCGTCTTCTTTTGTTTGATTGACTCTTGCTGCATCATAGAGTTCTGAGTTTCACTTTGATTTTTTCTAATTTTTAGCGAATTATGGTCTTCAGTTAGTTTTTGAAGTTCCTTTTTTAGGGAGGTATTTTCTCCAATTGCCTCACTGAGACATTTTTCCAAGTTGGTCACTGCCTCCCTGATTTGGTCTTTAAAATTTTTCTTAAGCACCTCCAGGAATGCTATTTGGGAGATGAGATCATGTTTCCTTCTGTGGTCTCAGTTGTGAGTATAGAGTCTATATTGTCCTATGTATTTGGTTGCTCTTGCCCTGCCTATTAGGCTCGAATAGACTTTCTTGCCTTCCCTTTCTCCTTCTCAGCTTCCTTCTTTCCCATTGTGACTTCCTGTTTCTTAGTTTCTCAGGCTATGAATTTAGGGCCTGATCCTTGACTTTGAATACCTCTGGGTGGCTAGTTTATGGCTAAGTCAGGGAAGTCAGTGAGGAATGTAGGTGGGGGTGTGTCTGATCACTTCAGATTTCTGTCTCCATACCCCTGGGCTATAAGTAGGCTTTTGTTGGTGAGGTGAGGTGGGGCTTGTTGGGAACCCTCCCTCTCTTCTCTTCAGACTCCTGGCTGTCTCAGTTACATCCCTTTTTGGAGACTCTCAAGCCTGGGGCTATTTCCATTAACTTGGGATTTCAATCTGGGTGGGAGTCTTTTCTTTGGGTTTTCTGCTTCATGAAGGAGGGATGGGAGGATCAGAGCAGCTCGAATTTACTTTGCCATTCCAGCCCCTGTATTATATAGGCAGGCAGTCTCCAACCTTCCAGGCTGGTGGCTGAATGCAGGCGGAGTATCCCCTCTCTCCCCTTGGGGCCCGACTCTCCTACCTGGCTCCAATGACCTCTCCCGTCCCTTCCTGTGATGAAGGGGATATGACTGCAATCCATCCTTGGTAAAACTGCAGGCTGGGGATTTTTCTCTCTCTGGTGTAGCCTGCTTGTCTGCTCTTATGTCTGAGCTTTGCAGACCCTACACACTCTGTGCTCGTCCTGTCCGGACACACTGGGCAACCTCCTGGGCTGGGCTCTGCCACGTTCTGTCTTTCAGTGGGCTCCGTCACTCCGGAATCCACTCAGATTCACCCTTTGAGACTTAATGACTGAGGAGCTCAGCGAGGTTACTGCTTCCTTTCTGCCATCTTGGCTCCTCCCTCCCGTTGTGTTGCTCTTAATAGGCTTAATGTAGTTTGGAGACCTTCCCTGCCCTTAATAGGCCTAAAGGTCATCCCATGGAGCCCACAGTGGGAGGACATTTCTGAAATATCAAAACAGTAGTGGTAGAACAGGAAGCAGAAAACAGAAAGGAGCAGAGCAAAGATTCAGCACCCACTGGGACCAAATAGAACTGAAAGAGAGAAAATGTTTGCGATTTCAGCTCACCGTCTGTTCTGTCTGTGGTTATGCTGCTTTGTAGTGCAAAGCATTCTGCCTTTTGAAAGAAGACTTTACTGCTGATGCAAAAGCCCTGAAAGAATAATTTACTGCTGTTTACAGAAATGCTGGCACTTTACTGTTGATTTGTGTTTGATTTCTCAGACAGAAGCTTTGTCTGTTTGTGTTACTTTGTCAGACAAAAAAATGAAATGAGTTGACCATGTCATTAATGTGTGTAAATATTGTTGTAGCTCTGTTAAGCTTTGTCTTCCTAGAAACAGAAACTTTGAAAAGATGTCCCCATAAGCTGAGGTATGAAACCTGAGTGGAGAGCTGCCTATGTGTAAGTGCAGGTATGAGCTGGAAAAGCTGCCTACCTGTGAATCCATGCAAGAGCTGGGAGCAGCCAGCCCCCGGAATAGGAGACATAGGGTTTGGGAGTCAGCTTCAGCCTCAAATTAAGATGAAAGAAGACTTTGTTTTGGGTACTCATATTTGACTGATGAAATTTTAAATTTCTCTGACTTAGGAATGGATGATGTTTGTACTTTCTTTTACCCCTTAAGGATCATTGGCTTAAGGGTTATTGGAAGCCAAGCCTGGAGTCATCATGAAAGAAGACTTTACTTGGGCACCCTGTATAGATTGAGAGGATTGTGACTTACTGAATAATATGTTTTGTTTAAGACTATTTGGCCCTCTTAGTAATAAGGTGTTCTGTTATATTGTGGGTGTGGTGCTTTAGTTTCCTGAATGTTTTGCTTTGTTTTCTTGATAAATAGAGAGTACACTATACTATGCAATTAAGATCCTTAAAGCTATTCACAGCAGCAATACTCAGGAGAAGTGCTCATGATTGGCTTTACATCAGATAGCCTGATTGGAGAATTGGTAAGAATGAAATTACAGGGCAACCCTGTACTAACTAGGAGAATTGGATGGGGTATTGTTTAAGAACTCCATTGCCCAGTACTGGAGGCCCAGCTCACAGGTCCTGGGCAAGAAAAAAAAAAGTGCTTGAACTTTTAAGGGAGCAGAGGCCCATGTCAAATTGCCAGGTCAAAGAGGAGCTTTGTACCTGCAATGAGTAGAGGTTGTTGTGGGGTTAGCACAAGAGACCAGACTAGGAGAGCAATGACCATGCCTCACCTTGGATAACACCACCTTGGAAGCACTGAAAACTTACAGATACACAGAACTCACTGTGATAATAGTGTGAAAAAACTAAAGCTTAAGGCAGTGTCCCAAACTTAACCCCCCGATGCATATCATTCAAGTCTAACATAAAGCTTAAAGACAAGCAATAGATTGGAAAATTAGGAAACAAGAAAAAAGAATGCTTACAATAAAAAGTTACTATGGTGACAGGTAAGATAACAACACAAACTTGGAAGACAACCATATAGAAACATCAACAAGAAAAGCAACAAATTAAAATATAGATTGGACATGAGACCCAAAAGAACTCTAGGAAGAGATAGAGAAATGGTACAGTTAATTTTATCATCAAATAAGAGTGGTTGAAGAAAAATAATTCCAGAAAAATTAGAGCAATACAAGAAAATTATTAAAAGACAATACCTTGATTAAAGTGACACAAGAAATATTGAAGAAACTAATACCTAAAAAATTGGGCAAGTAATAAAGGGGAAAAAAAACCTCAACAAAGACAAGACCTTCTTAAAAACAGGATTAGTGAAATGGTAAAAGGGTTACAAAAGCTCACCAAAAAAATAGTTCCCAAAAATTAATTTTTTTTTTTGCCTTTTTGGAGGGCAATTGGGGTTAAGTAACTTGTCTAAGGTCACACGGCTAGATCTTCGTTTTGTATGTGCATTAAGTGTCTATGGCCGGATCTGAACTCAGGTCCTTCTGACTCCAGGGCCGACGCTCTACTCACTGCGCCACCTAGCTGCCCCCCAAAATTAAAATTTGTACGTGGTACCTAAGGTCTCCCTGAGACATCAACAAATGGTAAAACAAAGTTAAAAGAATGAAAAAAAAAACACAGGAGAAAATGTTAAATATCTCATGAGGAAAAAAAAAAAAAAGAAGCTGACCTGGAAATAAATCAAGGACAAATAATTTTAGAATTATTCAGCTACCTTTAAGTCATGATTAAGAAAAAAAGAACCCAACCTATTATTTTAAAATATTATAAAGGGTTACCTTCCTGAATCTTAGAACCAGAGGGCAAAATAGAAAATGGAAAAAAAAATATCCCCATTCATCTCCTGAAAGCATTCTCAAAATGAAGACGCCCAGGAATGTTATAACTAGAGTCCAGAACACTTAGATTAAGAGAAAATAATTCAGGAAACTAGAAAGGAATAGTTCTAATACCATGGAGTCATAGTCAGTATCTCAGATTTAGCATCTACCAGGATAAAGGGCTGAGGGGCTTGGAATATGATATCCTAGAAAGCAAAAGAGGTACAATTACAAATAAGAAGAACCTGTCCAGTTAAAATGTGTAATCTTAAGGTGAAAAAATATATATTAAATGAAATAGACTACTTCCAAGCATTGTGTATGAAAGATCAGAGCTGAATAGAAATTAGAAAGATAAAAAGGTAAGCCTGAAAGAGAAATTATAAAGGACTTCCTAAGCTTAAATTCTTTACATTCCTTGATGTTAAGAGGATGCATTACCGACAGAGAGACATACAGCAGATACACAGACAGACAGACACACACACACACAAACACAGATTCAGAGAAACAGAGGGAAATAGTTAATAATATAACAACAAACACAAATTGGAAGAACTTCCTTATAAAAGAGGATACAGTAGAATGAACTAGAAATTATACTTCAACAACATATTATTACAAAAAAAAACACTTAAAAAAAGATCGAGGCTGGTGAAATAAGGGGCTAGAACAGAAACAATTATGCTTCATTTTAATTGTAAAATGCAGATAGAAATAATGATCACAAATCAACTTCTCAGCAAAATTGAGCATAATATTTCAAGTGAAAAATCCATTCAATGAAATAGTGGACTTTCAAACTTTGTTGATGACAAGACCAGAGCTTAACAGATAATTCAATTTTTGATTACAAGATGAAGAGAAGCTGCAAAAGGAAAACAAGAAAAAAATGTTATTCAATAAGATTTAAACTTTTTTTCCCTACATCGGGAGACAATACTTTTAACTTTTGGAAAATGTATCTGGGGGGTGGGGGGAGGAAACCAAGATGGTAGAGTAAAAGCAGGAACATAACTGCAGTTATCCCCAATTACCTCAAAAAACCTGTAAATTTTACTCTAAAAATTTTCAGAGCTAAAGAATATAGAGAATGACAAAATGAAATATATCTCCACTTGAAGACAACCTGACAAATTGAAAGGAAGGGTCTATCACAACAGGCTAGGAGCAGAGTGGAGTCCCATGTGGGCCTGCTCAGGCAAAGAACAGCAGCACAGACTGACTGGAGCAGATGTCAGGGGATGGAATCACTGGCAGCTGTGGTCATTTCCAGACTTTTCAACCCAAAAATTCTGAAAAGAAAGTAAAGTCATTGGGGAAACTTTGCAATGGGGTGACAGAAAAACATGGTCTGGCACCTATCCCTGGGGTGGTGGAGGTGGCTGTGGCTCTTCAAGAGCTCCAGGATCAGGGATGTTGGTGGGACCAAGAGACTGATCAGAGGGCAATTGCAGGAATCTCTCTTCTGGTGCTGAAACAGGATTCTCTTCCTTTGCCATGCACAGTCCTGAGGTGAGGAGGAGTCCTGGTGTGACAGAGGTTGCTGAGGCTGTGGAGAGGGTATCCTGCTTAGGGTTCTGAGGCAAGTGCTTAGAAGAAGCTCTGACAATAGCTGCAAAAAAGCCCAGAAATTTGGGACACAGAAATATTCACTCTGGAGCTGAGATCTACTGTGGCAAAAAGTTCAAAAGTTAAGTATTTGCATGGCAAGATGAGTAAACAGAAGAAGAGAAATCAGACTATGGAATCTTTTTTGGTGATAAAGAGGATCAAAAAAGAACCAGAAGAAGACAACCAAGTCAAAACTCCTGCATCAAAAAAAATTTCAAGAAAAATATGAATTGGGGGCAGAACCAATATGGTTGCATAAGTGGGAGAACACCCTGCACTCCCACCATAACCACATCAAATAACTATAAAAAATGAATATAAAAAAAAAAAACTTTAGAGCTGCAGAACCCACAAAGTGACAGAGAAAACCTAACTTCCCTCTGAAGGAAATCCATCAGGCAGACAGAAAGGGTCTATTGCAGCATTGTGGGAGCAGAGCCCAGCTGCATCAGGGCAGCCCTGACCCTGGAGCAGAATTTTGGAGAGTGAATCATCAGCAGCTGTGGCAGTTTCTAGATTTATCAACACATAAATAGAAAAGCCAACCTAAGAAATCAATGGATGTTGGGAACAGGGTTCCGGGAGTGTTGTCCAGCCTCTGATCCTGGAAGGGAGAAACAGTTGTGGTACAGCAGCCACCACTGCATAGCTGGTTTAAAGCTCCTGGCCTGCAGATTGTAGGGGGACCAAGAGACCAGTCTGAGAGGTAATAATTCTTGCTTTAACCTGATCGGATCTGGGTTGCTGTCTAGGGAGGAGGTCCTGGTGTGGGTGACCAGGTCATTAGAGGGTGGAGGCTTAAGAGAGGGCACCCTTGGGGCGGCTAGGTGGCACAGTGATTAGAGCTTTGACCTGAGTTCGGATCCGACCTCGAACACTTAATGCACACACAAATAAAAACCTAGCCGTGTGACCTTGGGCAAGTTACTCAACCCCAATTGCCCTCCAAAAAGCAAAAAGAGAGAGAGAGAGAGAGAGAGAGAGAGAGAGAGAGAGAGAGAGAGAGAGAGCACCCAACTAATAGTTCTGGCAGCTGTGAAAACCTCTGCAATTTGGGACAAAACTCTGCTCTATGGGAGCATTGTTCCACTAAGGCAAAAACCTCAAAAGTCAAGTAATTGAGTGGCAACGTGAGCAAGCAAAGGAAGCAAAGCAAGCACAGAAATCTGACATCAGATTATTTTTTGGGGGGAACAAAAAGAATCAAAGGATCGAACAGGAGGAAGATGACAAAGGCAGAATTTCTGTACCAAAATCTTCCAAGAAAAATATGAATTGGTTACAGGCCAAAGAGGAGCTTATGAAGGATTTTCAAAAAGAAATAAGAGAAGGGGAGGAAAAATTGGGAAGAGAAATGAGAATGCTGTAAGAAAATCATGAAGAGTGAGTCAACAACCTGACTGAAGAAAAGAACACTTTAAAAAATAGACTAACAAAAATGGCAAAAGAGGCTAAAAAAGACAATTATGAGAAGAATGCCTTAAAAACCCTTTTTTTTTTCCAGACAGAAAAAGAATAGCAAAAAGCTCACTAAAGAGAATCATTCCTTCAAAATTAAATTGGAGCAAATGGAAGCTAGTGACTTTATGAGAAATCAAGATACTATTAAACAGATCCAAACAAATGAAAAAAAAAAAATAGAAGCCAATGTGAAATATCCCATTGGGAAAACCACTGACCTGGAAAATAGATCCAGGAGAGATAATTTTAAAATTATTGGACTAAATGAAAGCCATGATCAAAAAAGAGTCTTGGGGGAGTTGAGCGAGGGAGAGAAAATTTGAAACTCAAGGTATTGTGGAATTGAATGTTGTAAACTAAACGTAAACAAATAATTTAATAAAGACCAAAAATATACAAAAATTTAAAAAGCCTAGAAATCATTCTGCAAGAAAATTCCAGGAAAATTTCCCCGATGTTTTAGAACCAGAGGGTAAAATAGAAGTTGAAAGAATCCCCTGAACACTTCTTGAAAAATATCCCCTAAAGAAAACTTTTAGGAATATTATAACCAGGTTTCAGAGTTCCCAGACCAAGGAGAAAATATTGCAAACAGCCAAGAAGAAACAATTTTAATATTGTGGAAACACAATCAGGATAACACAGGATCTGACAGCTTTTATATTGTGGGATTGAAGGGCTTGGAATATGATATTCTGGATTTCAAAGGAGCTAGGATTAAAACCAAGAATCTCCTACCGAGCAAAACTGAGTATCATGTTTCAGAGGAAAATATGGCCATTCAAAGAAATAGAGGACTTTCAAGCATTATTGATGAAAAAATCAGAGTTGAATAGAAAATTTGACATTCAGATAAAAGAAGCAAGAGAAGCATGAGAAGGTAAAAAGGAAAATGAAATCATAAGGAACATATCAATGTTGAGGTATTTACATGATAACTGTAACTTATGGAACTTTCCTCAATATAAGAATAGTTTAAGGGAATATAAATGGATATATATATATATATATATATATATATATATATATATATATATATATATATATATATACACACACACATATGTGTGTATACATATATTTGTGTGTGTATGTGTGCATGTGTATACATATACCTATACATGTATATGTATATGTATACACATACACACATACATATATATGTCTTTATAGGAGAGTATATGGGCATATGAATACATAAGTGAGAATGAGTATATATGTGTATTGGTATACATAAACAGAGGGCACAGGACCAATTGAATATGAAGGGATGATACTTAAAAGTTAAAATTGAGAGTTGAGAGAGGAATATAATGAGCAGAGATGGGGAGAGACAGAATGGGGTAAATTATCTCATATAGAAGTCTCAAGGGAAAACTGAAGTAGGGGAAGAACAGGAATGCAAAAGGGTCCACCTTTCATTGAATTTGGCTTAGTGAGGGAATGACATACACACTAAATAGAGTATCTCATCCTAGAGGAGAGTATGGTGGAAGGGGATGAGAGAGGGAATGATGAAGGGGAGGGCAGGTTGGGGCGGGGGGAGATTTAGAAGCACACACTTTTGAAAAGGAATAGCATCAAAGTAGAGAATAGAACAAAGGGAAGGTGGTATAGGATGAAGAGAAATATAGTCAGTCTTTAACAATATATCCACTATGGAAATGTTTTGTGTAGCTACACATGTACAATCCATATTGAATTGCTTATCTCCCCAGTAAGGGTGGGTGATGAGGGAGGAAGGGAAAGAATCTGGCATTCAAAATTTTAAAATCAAATGTTTAAAAATATATTATTATTATTATTACTTCTTTTTTCATGCAACTGGGAAATGAAATATACAGGCACTGGCATATAGAGATCTATCTGGCCCTACTGGAAAGTCAGAGGGGGAATGGGGGAGGATATAGGAGACAGCAGATTGGGGGAGTTGGTATACAGTGGGATTGCTGTTTAGAGGTAGTGGGTAGGGGAAAGATGAGGAGAAAATTTGTAAGTCAAAATCTTGTGGAAATGAACGATGTAAACTAAAAATAAGCATAAAATTTAATTTAAAAATAAAAATATGAATGGGTCACTGGTCATGAGGAAGCTCAAGAAGGATTTTGAAAATTAAGTAATTGAAAGAGTAGAAAAATTGGGAAGAGAAATGAGTGTTGCATGAAAATCATGAAAAATGAGACAACAGCTTGCTAAAGGAGATCTCCAAAAATACTGAAGAATATAAAATTTTAAAAGTAGACTAATTCAAATGGCAAAAGAGGTACAAAAATTCAATGAAAATAATTACTAAAAAAGCAAAATTGCCAGATTGAAAAGGAGCTTCAAAAACTCACTGAAGTAACTGATACCTCCAAAGTTAGATTGGACCAAATAAAAACTAATGACTTAATGAGAAATAAATATATTATAAAATAGATACAAAAGAACAAAAAAAAAATAGAAGGCAATGTGATGTATGTCATTAAAAAAGGCTGACTGGAAAATGGATCCAGGAGAGAAAATTTTAAAATTATTGAACTACCTGAGAATCATGACCAAAAAAAAAAGAGGGTAGATGTTATCCTTCTGGAAATTATCAAGGAAAAATGCCCTGATATTCTTGAAACAGAGGGTAATATAGAATTTGAAATAATTCACCAATAACCTCTTGAAAATAATCCCAAAAAGTAAACTCTTAAGAATATTATAGCCAAATTTCAGAGGTACCACTTTAAGGCAAAATTATTACAAAGCAGTCAGGGAGAAATAATTTGAGTATTGTGGAAACACAATCAGGATAACACGAGATCAAGCAGCTTCTATACTGAGGCATCAAAGGGGTTGAAATATGATATTCCAGAGGTCAAAGTTACTGGGATTAAAACCAAGAATGACCTACCCAACAAAACTGAGTATATTACTTCAGGAAAAATATGAAAAATCAATGAAATAGAAGACTTTTTAAGTATTCTTGATGAAAAAAAAAAAAACAGAGGTGAATAGAAAATTTGATTTTCAAATACCAGAAGCAAGAGAAGAATGAGAAGTTATTCAGGAAAGAGAAATAATAAGGAACTTTTTAAAGTTGAAGTGTTTACATTCTTATATAGAAAGATAATATTTGTAATGCTTGAGACTTTTCTCAGTATGAGGATAGTTGAAGGGAATATTTACGTGTATATATATATATATATATATATATACACGTAAATATATATATATATATATATATATATATATATATTCCAAATAGATACCTAGATAGATATAGATAGATGGATAGCTATAGACATAGATATAAACACACATATATATGTATGCATAAGTGGGCATATGTGTATATACACATATATGCAAATATGTGTATACGTATATACATACATAGAGGGCACAGGATGAGTTGAATATGAAGGCATGACATCTAAAAATAAAATTAAGATGTGAAAGTGGAATATATTAGGAGAAAGAGAGAGATAGAATATGGTAAATTATCTCACATAAAAGAGGTAAGAGAAGGCCTTTACTTTGGAAAGGAAGATCAGGGAGGTGAAAGTCAATGAGTCAATCTTACTTCCATTAGATTTGGATTAAGGAGGGAATTACATATACACTCAAGTTATCTTATCCTACAGGAAAGCATTGGCAGGGAATATGAATGCTGGATAATAGAAGAAAGGGCAGCGTGGGGGGAAGGAACATGCAGAAGCAAACACTTTTGAAAAGAGACGGGGTCAAAGGAGAAAATAGAATAAGTGGATGTGTGGATGTGAAAGGATGGAAGGAAATATAAGTAGTCTTTTACAACATGACTACTATGTTAATGTTTTGCATAACTACACCTGTATAATCTATACTGAATTGCTTGTCTTCCTGGGTGGGCGGGGAGGAGGAAAGAAGGGTAAGTATCTGGAACTCAAAGTTTTAAAAAGTAATGTTAAAAATTTTTTGTTGCATACAACCAGGAAATTATATATATATACACACACATACATACAAGATACAGGCAATGGGTTAGAGAAATCCATCTTGCTTACAACAAAGTAAGTTGGAAGGGGACAAGGAAACAAATAGGGGTAGGTAGTATACAAGAGGGCAGACTGGGTAAAGAGTAATGAGTATGCTTAACATCTTGGAGTGTGGGGTATGGGAGAGATGGGGAAAGAATTTGGAACTCAAAATCTTGTGGAAATGAATGTTGAAAACTAAAAATAAAGAAATAAATTCTGAAGAAAAAAGAAAAATATATCTCTACTAGGGCAATTATCAGGTGTATACATAGACAGAGGTTATGCGTGTGAGTTGACTTTAATATAATGGTATAAAAAAGAGGTGAAAAGGGGGATTGTCCTGGTAGAAGAGGAAAGGGAAAGGCAGAGTAAATTAAATTACATCACATGTAGTGGAGCAAAATATCTACTAGAGTAGAGGGAAAGAAGAGAAGGCATAAGCATTATTCAAACCTTACTCTCATCAGATTTGGCTCAAAGATGAAAAAATATACACGTTTAGATATAGAAATGTATCTTATTCTATAGGGACATATGAGGGATAAGGGAAAAGTTAAGGGAAAAGGGGTAGCAACAGAAGATAGGGCAGAAGTAGGAGGGGAAAGTGGGAAAGAGGAGTGGTGGGGGTGATGAAAGGGAGGGTAGGTGGAGATAGGTTTTGGTCAGAAGCAAAACTCTGGTGAGGAGAGACAGGGTGAAAGAAGATAGAAAATTATAAACAGGGAGAAAATAGAATAGAAGGATGTACAAACTTAGTATTTATAATTTGGTATGAGAATGGGATAAACTCTTCTGCAAAATGGGAGGGGATGGGGGTGGCTAGTTTGGGTAGTGAGTAGAGCGCCAGCCCTGGAGGCAGAAGGACATGAGTTCAGATCCAGCTTCAGACACTTAACACACACAAACAAAAACCTAGCCCTGTAACTTTGGGCAAGTTACTTAAACCCAATTGCCCTCCAAAATGCAAAAAAAAACAAAAAAAAAAAACAGGATGGGGATGACAGGGTGGATTAAAAAGCAAAATTCTACCATATTTTGTTTAATAAAAGAAACACATTTGAAGCAGAGTCAAACACAAGCTAAAGGAAAAGGGAGTAACAGATTCTATTATGGTTCAGGTGACATTTAAGGAAAAAAAGGGGGGGTAGGTAACAAACCTGATGTCAGACAAAGCAAAAACAAAAATAGTTCTATCTAATAAGAACATGTAAGGAAGGAAATTATATCTTGCTAAAAAGTTGCCATTGATATTGAATAGACATCCGTGCTAAACATATATGAATCAAGAGGTATAGCATTCAGATTCTTAGAAGAGAAGTAAAGTGAGTTACAGGGGAAAAAAAAATATGCTGCAATAATATAGTACCTGGGGACTTAAACCTCCCCTTCTAAGTACAATATAAATCTAATTACAAAATAAAGAAGAGCTTCCTTTGGTCAGAGCCAAGATGGCAGAGTAGAAACAGGATTTCCAATGTGCTCTGCCCCACACAAATTTCAAACAATGTGAAAGGGGACTCCGGACAACTTCTGGAGCCAAAGCACCAACAGAATGGCACAGAGAAGCTAACCTCCTGCTGAGGACAGCCCAGCAGCCCTGCAGGGAGTGGCCAGTGAAGCGCTCTGAGAGCAGACAGCACAGCGCTCTGGGAACCAACAGTGCAGCACACAGAGTCGAGCCCAGGTACTCGGTTTTGGCCCCAGAGCTGCCAGGCCTTCAGCCGGCTGGAGGGACCCCAGAACACCAGCAATTGTGGAGATTCCAGAATTATCAGCACAGATATGGCTAGGACAAAGTGAGAGGTTAGTGCCCTATGGACTTTGGGACCAGTATTTGGGGAACTCGTGGCTTCCTCCCCTGGGGTTGAAAAGCTGCTGAAGAAACTGCTGCACAGAAGCCATTTTGCAGCGTCAGTAGTGGCTCTAGCTCCTGGTCTGCAAAGTGTAGGGAGATCCAGCAATAAGTCTGGGGGTTAATCACTCTTGCCTTAAACTTCCTGGATCTGGATTGTGGTCTGGGGGGGGCGGATTTGGGGTGGGTATCCAACTTGCGAGACTGGGTGGAGGCTTTACAGAGGCCACACAACTGGTGGAAGTTGTGAAGACCCCACATTTGGGCAGAAGCTCCCCTGTCTGGTGGCAGAATCCTACTGTGGCAACAAGCCCAAAATTCAAGTAATTAAGTGGCAACATGCCTAGGCAAATGAAACAAAATAAACAGAAAAGTTCAACATTGGACTCCTATTTTAGGGGCAAAGAGGCTCAAAGCATGGCGGAGGACTGTGAGGTCAGAACTCCTGCACCAAAAGCCCCAAATGAAAATACAAGCTGGCTACAGTCCAGAGAGGACGTTAAGAAGCAGATAAGAGAAGTGGGGGAAAATTTGGGAAGAGAAATGGAAAAGATGCAAGAAAAGTATGAAATGACAGTCAACAGCCTGACTGAGGAAAATAACACCCTAAAAAATAGACTAACTCAAATGGCAAAAGAGGCTCAGAAAGGCAATGAGGAGAAGAATGCCTTAAAAAGTCAAATTTGCCAGATGGAAAAAGAATCTCAAAAGCTCACTGAGGGGGCAGCTAGGTGGCGCAGTGAGTAGAGAGTTGGCCCTGGAGTCAGAAGGACCTGAGATCTGATCCGGCCTCAGATACTTAAAACACAAACAAAAACCTAGCCATGTGACCTTGGGCAAGTTACTTAACCCCAATTGCCCTCCAAAAAGCAAAAAAAAAAAAAAAAAAAAAGCTTACTGAGGAGATTCATTCCTTCAGAGTTAGACTGGAGCAAATGGAAGCTAGTGACTTTATGAGAAATCAAGATACTATTAAACAGATCCAAACAAATGAAAGAATAGAAGGCAATGTGAAATATATCATGGGAAAAGCCATTGAGCTGGAAAATAGATCCAGGAGAGATAATTTAAAAATTATTGGACTACCTGAAGCCGCGATCAAAGAAAGAACCTAGAAATCATCCTTAAAGAAATTCTCATGGAAAATTGCCCTGATGTTTTAGACCCAATGGGGGAAATACAGGTTGAAAGAATCCACTGATCACCTCCTGAAAAAGATCCCAAAAAGAAAACTCCTAGGAATATCATAGCCAGGCTCCAGAACTCCAAGATCAAGGAGAAAATACTACAAGCAGCCAGGAAGAAACAATTCCAATATTGTTGAAACACAATCAGAATAGTACAGGACCTGGCAGCTTCTACACTGAGGGATTGAAGAGCATGGAATATGATATTCCAGAGGGCAAAAGAGCTGGGATTGAAGCCAAGGGTCACCCACCCAGCAAAACTGAGTATCTTGTTTCAGGGGAAAATATGGTCATTCAGTGGAATAGAGGACTTTCAAGCATTCTTGAGGAGAAAACCAGAGTTGAATAGAAAATTTGACATTCAGACTCAAGAAGCAAGAGATGCTTGAGAAGGTAATCAAGGAAAAGGAATCAAAAGGAACTTATCAAAGTTGGACTATTTACATTCCTACATGGAAAAACAATAACTGTGTTTGATGAAACCTTTCTCATTATGAAAATAATTGAAGAAGGGTACATGGCATATGTTCACAGGTATACATGGATAGAGGGTACAGGTTGAATTTGATGGGAAGGGATGATTCTTCTTTTTTTTTGGAGGGCAATTGGGGTTGGGTGACTTGTCCGGAGTCACTCGGCTGGGTTTTTGTTTGTGTGTTGGGTGTCTGGGGCCGAATCCGAGCTCGGGTACTTCTGGCTCCAGGGCTGGTGCTCTGTTTGCTGCGCCACCTAGCCGCCCCAAGGAAGGGATGATTCTTAATGGGTAAAGTCAAGAGGTGAGAGAGGAATGTGGCAAGAGGAGATGGAGAGAGACAGGGTAGGGTAAACTATCTCATGTAGAAGAGGCAAGGGGAAGTAGTTGCAGGGGAGGACAAGAACAGGAAGGCAAAAAGGCAAAAGCATATTCTCATTGTAGTTGGCTCAAGGAGAGAATCACATACATACTAAGTGGAATATCTTACCCTCACTCACTCTCCTGAGTAGGGGAAAGGGGGATGAGAGGGGGGATGATGGAGGGGAGGGCATTCTAGGGGTGGGGAGGTTGGAAGTACCCACTATCAAAGAGGGACAGGATCAAAGTAGGGAATGGACCAGGTGAGAGGTGAGACAGGTGGGAGGGAAATATAAGCAGTCTTTTACAATATATCTACTATGGTAATGTTTTGCATAGCTATACATGCACAACACATACTGAATCTTCTCAGAGGGAGTGGGTGACAAGGGAGGAAGGAATGGGTCTGAAAATCGAAGTTTTAAAATTAAGTGTTTCATAAGATGTCCAGGCATTGGGGCTCAGAGATTCACCTTGCCCTAATGGGAAAGTCGAAGGGGGTATGGGAGAAGATACGGGAGAGAACAGATTGGATGAGGGGATATCTAGTGGGACGGCTATTCTGGGGTGGTGGGTAGGGAAAAATGCGGGGAAATGTAACTCATCATCTGGTGGAAATGAATGATGTAAACCAGAAGTTAATAAAGCATTTGTTTAATAAAAAAAAAAAAAAACAAAGTAAAGAAGAAAGAAATTAAGGAGGTGAATAGAATCTTAGAAAAGTTAGATATGGTAGACCTCTGGACAAAACTGTATGGCGATAGAAAGGGATATAACTTTTTTCTCAGTTGTACATGGCACCTACACAAAAATTGACCAAACATTAGCACAATTTACTATATGTTTGATAATGAGACCTTTATTAGAGAAACTTGCTTCAAAATGTTTTTTCACAGTTACTATTGCTATCTGTATTTCCCTTCATCCACATTTATTCTATTCTCTCCCTCCTTTTACCCATTCCCTCCTCAAAAGTGCTTTGGTTTTGATTACCCCCTGTAGCAGCAAGCACCCCAATATCCCCAAGGTAGCTGCCAATATAGGTTCTTAGATCTGCTTTTCAAAAGGAAAGCAACTCAAAATGGGTTAACAAGCTTACTTTAATCAAACAAACACACATTACCTAGTTCAGGGGAAAAAGGTCAGCACCCCAAACTTCAGAGTTACAGAACTTCAGAGTTACAGACAGGCTTCCAAACTGTCCCAACATTACATACATCAATACCAAATCACAGTTACCAGAGAGGGAAGCATCAACATCTGGGTTTTCAAAGCCGGGGGCTCTCAACAACGGCTTCCCAGAGTCTCATCTGGTCAAATCACACAACACTTCTCAAAGTGAGCCCCAAAGCAAAGCCTCTCCTCAGGGATTATATAGTCTTCTCCTGGCTCAGAGAATGTAACCACCCTTTTGATCCACTGCCCAATCACACAGCATCAAGGTGTGGTCATTCCTGAAAACCAAGCCTCCCACCACAGGCTCCATGTGACCACATTCAGCCTATTAGGAGGCA
Organism: Gymnobelideus leadbeateri; assembly: GCA_011680675.1. NCBI lineage: Eukaryota > Metazoa > Chordata > Mammalia > Diprotodontia > Petauridae > Gymnobelideus > Gymnobelideus leadbeateri. Next base: position 76,807 of record WOXC01012326.1, on the reverse strand, counting down.
AAGCATATTTTCAAATCAAGGAAGGTTTTCAGAGTCTCTTAAAGCCAATCAAAGTCTCTTAAGCCAATCAGAGGGCCTAGGGCAGGGAAGATCTTTAAATCTGCATTTCCATTACACCCCCTCTCCCAATCTTCCCTCCCTTTTATCACCATCCCCATTCATTCTCTTATCCCCCTTCAATCATACCTTTCTTTAAGGTAAAATATATTTTATACCCAATCAATTGCATGTTATTCCCTCTTTCATTGAATTCTGAGAATAAGCTTCACTCTCACCCTTTATCTCTCCCTTCTTCCCTTCTACTGTAAAAGCTATTTTCTTGTCTCTTTTATGTGAAATGATTTACCCAATTCTACCTCTTTTCCTCTTTCTCTTAGTACCTTTCTCAATCACCTCTTAATTTTATATTTTATATAATATTCCTTCTTATTAAACTCATATTTGTGCTATCTGACTCTATATACTCCTAACTGAACTAATAATGAAAAAGGTCTTATGAGTTAAAAACATTGTCTTCCAAGGTCAGAATGTAAACACATAAATCTTATTAAGTCCCTTGTGATTTTCCTTTCCTTTTTAACTTTTTGTGTTTCTTTTCATGTCTGTATTTGCAAACCAAATTTTCAATTCTGCTCCAGTTTTTCATCAAGAATGCTTGAACATCCTCTGTCTCATTGAATATACATTTTCCTCTGAGGGAATGTACTCAATTTTGTTGAGTATGTGATTCTTTATTGTTATTCTAGCTCATTTGACCTCTGGAATATCATTTTACAAGGTCTCTGACTTTTTAATGTAGAAATCGCTAAATCTTGTGTTATTTTGACTGTGGTTCTACCATACTTGAATTGTTTCTGGTTGTTTGCAATATTCTCTCCCTGACCTAGAAACTCTGGAATTTGGCTATAGTATTCCTGGAAGTTTTTTTTTTTTTATTTTGGGACCTCTGTCAGGAGGTTATCAGTGCATTCTTTCAATTTCTATTTTATCCTCTGGTTCTATAATATTGGGACAAGTTTTCCTTTATAATTTCTTGAAAGATGATGTCCTCGCTCTTTTTCTAATCATAGTTTTCAGGCACTCTAATGATTTTTAAAATTATCCATTTTCCAAGTCAGTTCTTTTTCCAGTAAGATTATCCCACATTGTCTTCTATTTAAAAATTATTTTAGACTCAAACATCAGAACACAAATACAGAATAGAAAAAAAAAAAGAAAGAAAACCACATTGTAGACTTAAATATTGGAACTTGAATACAAAGCAATAAGGAAAAAAAACATGTCATGTGCATAGTACAACATGAGAGGATACAAATTATGCAACAATGAAGTTTCATTTCAAGAAAGCCTGTATGATAAATACACCATGTTTTGTTGAGAGCTGTCCATCATTTCTTTGCTTCCTTGTAAGTTTTCTTTTGTTCTATGCTATGTATTTTTTGCTTTGTTCTTTTTTCCCTCTTCCCCTGAAGGTTACAATTAAGTGTCAATATATTTATCTATATCTATAGATATATGAATACACACACACACACACACACACACACACACACACACACACACACACACATATATATATAAACATATATAGACATATACTTTCCCAAACCTATTCTTCTCCTGATCTTTGTTTTTTATGTTTGTGCTTATCTCTTGTTTCCTAACCCTCCTGCCTCTTCTACTTCTCCTCACTACCTTACCCACCTATTACTTACCTACCCCTTCAAGGTCCCCCCCTTATCCTCCCATTCCCATAAATCTAAACACCTTTTCAAATCCTCCTGTAACCTATTACCTCACCCTCTGCTATAAATATCCATCCCTTGTCCTCTTCCCCCCTATCCTTACAGTTTTGTTTCTTACAAATTTAGGAAACTTTTATGCTCTCTCTATATATGTATTGTTCACTCCTAAACCTGATGAAAGTAGGCAACCTGAACTAGCAGCCTTCTTCCCCTATCTAATACCTCTGTATCAATTCTTCCTCCTGCAATTCATTTGGATGCAATAATTACTCTTTTCAGTTGTTCCTAAATGGTTTTACTTTTTTAAATTCACTTCATACTCAGGTTTACCTCAAATATATTTATGAGTTACACAATTATTAAAAAGAATGTTAAACATACATTTTACATGTATAAAAATAGATGATCTGTCCTTACTGAGTCCCTTGTAAACAGTCCCTGGTGTACACGTTTTGTTTCTCTTGGCTCTTGTATGTCAAATCTTCTATTAAGTTCATATTTTGTTTTGTTTTGTTTTTTCTTAACAAAGTCTTGAGAGTCTGACAGTTCATCCAATGTCCTTTTTTTCAAGGATCATGGTTAGCTTTTCTGGGTATGATATTTTCAGCCAGAACCACTGTTCTTCTACCCTTTGATGTAGAGCATTCGAAGAACTGTCATTTAAGATATCTAATGCTGTCTTGGGTGATTCTTATTGCAGCACTGTCATATTTAAATTCTTTTATTCTCATCGTTTTTGATATTTTATCCTCGAGCTAGGGTTTCAGAATTGGACTAGAATATCTCTAATTTTTCCTCATATGATCTCTTTTAAGGGTGATTGATGTTTTTTTTTCTATTTTTACTCCCCCCCCCCAGCCCCTTCATTCTAATGCTTCAGGACAGATTTCTTTAATTATTTCTTGTATTACTGTTTTGAGATACAATTTTCTCATGACCTTCAGTTAGTCTGATTATTTTTATGTTATTGTTTTGTTTTTTGTAAGTCTCACATTCTCTTCTATTTTTTCCTTTCAAAATATTATTCATATTTTGTTTAATTATTTCTTGCTCTCATAATTTCATTGGCTTTCCTTGCTCAATTCTTATTTTCAAGGTTTCATTTTTTTTCCTTAAGACTCAGGATCTCCTTTTTCAATTTGTTGACATTCCATTTATGAACTTTTTGTTTTTCTTGGATTATACTTTCTTTCTTTTGCTTTTTTTAGTTTATCCACCATCTCTGTCATTTGATGTTCAAAATCTTTTTTTTTTTTTTTTAATTGGAGCTGGGAAGGCAGAGCAATTGGGGTTAAGCGACTTGCCCAAGGTCACATGGCTAGTAAGTGTTCAGTGTCTCAGGCTGGATTTGAGCTCAGGTCCTCCTGACTCCAGGGCCTGTGCTCTATTCACTGTGCCACCTACGTGTCACTTTATCACAATGGCCCTGCTTTTCTCCCTCTAAAAAGGAAAAAAAAGCAACAAAGACCTATGAATTCCTTTGGGGAAGTTGGCCATTTGATGTTAATCTTTATAGGTTTCATTACTTCAATAGCCTCCTCTAAAGACTAACCAAGTGTTCCTTATTCCCATGATAGCTTTCTATGGTTGGATTCTTTCTCCTTTGCCTGTCCATTTTTTGTGGTAATTGTTTAATTTTTATAATCATCTCTAGCCCCGTGATATGGAGGATGGTGCCTATTTCCCCACATCCTCAGTTCTCCCTTCAAGATTGATACTAAAGCCAAACTTGAACCTCCTGTATGTGCCCACAGTCAGGGACTTTCTGCCCCACTGCTCCTATACTCATCAGGCAAATGCTCTTTCCTTATAACCCCCACTGCTCTTTGCAGAACAGCTGGTTCCTTCATTACTAGTCAGCAGAAATTTCCTGTATGTTTCCCAGCTCAGATGTCCAGGACTCTTCCCTATGTGAGAAAATATTTCCTGTGCTAGGGTCAAGGCAGCCTCCCAAGCTAACTAACACCATGGCTTGCAGCTTATTGTTTAAGTGTCTAGCCACTTGTGGTTAAAGCCAATCCTAGGCTGAATGAGTTAATGCTTCAAAGGGACAAAACCTCATCCTGGGATTTTCCTTCTAATCTCAAATTGTCCCAGTAAGACACCAGTTGTGCCCCTATTCTTATTTATTTTGAGATGTACTTTACTCACCCTAAAGTGTTATTTTATCTCTTTTGTGGGGGAAAGTTGTGAGAGCTTAGAATTTTCTGACCTAGTCCACCATCTTCCCAGAATCCTTTCTCTATTTTTTCACTTTTGATTTTGTTTTACTATTTCTTGATTTTTCTTGAAGTCAGAGGGCAATAACCTCTCACTTTGTCCTAGGCATCTATGTGTTGGTCATTCTGGAAAAGCCACAGCAGCTGGTGTTCTGGGCTCCCTCCATCCGGCTGCTGGTCCAGCTTCCCTGGGGCTAAAACCTCTGAGTCAAAGTGTCCTGGGCTGGAATGCCAGAGCTGTGATCTGACTGCTCCCTGCCAGGCTGCCAAGCTGTCCTCAGCAGGAGGTTAGCTTCTTTGTCTCATTCTGTGAGTATTGGAGCTCCAGACATTGTTGAGTCCCCTTTTACATGATTTTGAAGTGGTGTGGGCTGGAGTGCCGTGGAAGTGCTGTTTCTACTCGGTCATCATTGCTCCCTACCCCCCAAATTCTGTTTTTTACATTCTACTTTTTAAGGAATTATTTCCTTTAGTGTACTTTCAGATGTCTTTTTGTTGTTGTTCTGTCTGTTCTGCTTTTTAAAGCATCCTTCTCATTTGGTTTCTGAACCTCTTTTACCAGTTAGCCTAGTATTTTTATATTTTATGGTGTTATTTGCTTCATTGTTTTTTGTGTTTCCTTTATTGAGCTGTTGAATCATTTTTCAAGATTTTCTTGCATCACTGTAATTTCCCTTTCCACTTTTTCTCTACCTCTCATTTGAATTTCTAAATCCATTTTGAGTTCTTCCATTACCTGAAACCAATTCATATTTTTCTAGGACCCTTTGGATGCAGGAGCTTTGACTTTGTTGTATTCTGGATGTCTGTTTGATCTTACTTTTCACCATTGTAGATTTCCATACTCAGAGCTATTTTTTTAATTGTTTCCTCATTTCCCAAGCCTATTACTTGACTTTTTACTTTTTTTTAAAGTAAGGGTCACCTTTCCTGCCAACCTTCCAAGTTGTCTTGGGCTGGGAATTTGTTTCACTCCATATTTTGGAGGTTCTGCTGCTCTGGAATTTGTTTAGAGACATTTTAAAGGTATTTGAAGGAGTTTTGGGGAGATCTCAAGTGAGTCACTGCCTTTACTCTGCCATATTGGTTCCACCTCTGGCTTGTTCAATTTCTTTTTCTGAAATATAGTAATTTAAGTATTTTATTTCCTCTTTTACTAATCTGAGCAAGTTATGTTTTTACAAATATTCATCAATTTCACTTATATTGGTATACAGTTGGGAAAATATCTCCTAATTATTGTTTTGATTTCCTCTTCATTGGTGGTGGATTCACCAATTTCTTTTTTGACATGGGCAAGTTGGTTTTCTTCTTTCTTTTTTTTAAAACTAAATTAGGAAAAGGTTTTTTTAAATCTATTTTTTGGATTCTTCACAAGACCAGATCTTAATCTTACTTATTAGTTCAATAATTTCCTTAATTTCAATTCTATTAATCACTCCTTTAGTTTTTAAAAATTTCTAATTTGGCATTTAATTGGGGATATTTAATTTGTTCTTTTTTCTAGTGTTTTTAGTTGCATGACCAATTCCTTGATCTCCTTTTTCCTCTAGTTTATTCATGTAAGCATTTAGAGATAAAAATTTTCCCTAAGAACTGCTTTGACTATATCACATATATTTTGCCATGTTGTCTTTGTTGTCATTCTCTTTTATGAAGTTACTGATTGTTTCTATGATTTGCTATTTGATCCACTCTTTCTTTAGCATTAGAATATTTAGTTTCCATTTATTTTTCAGTCTTTCCATGACCCTTTAACAAATGTAATTTTATTGCATTATGATCTGAAAAGGTTGAATTTAATATTTCTGTCTTTTTGCATTGGATTGTTAGTTGCCCTAGTAAAATGGGAGTTAAGAAAAATATGTTCCTTTCTCTCCCCATTATATTCCCCCCCCAGAGGTCTAAGATCTATCTAATTTTTCTAAATTTCTATTCACTTCTTTATCTTCTTACTTTCTTTAATTTTGTGGTTAGATATATCTAGTTCTTAGAAGGAGAGATTGAAATCCCACACTAGTATAGTTTTGCTATTTATTTCTTCTCTATAACCCACTTAACTTCTCCTCTAAGAATTTTGTTTTTATACCACTTGGTGCATATAAGTTTCGTATTGATATTAATTCACTGCCCATGGTAAATTTTAGCAAGATGTAGGTTCCTTCCTTACCTCTTCTAATTGGGCCTATTTTTGTTTTTACTTTGTCTGAGATCAGAATTGCTGCCCCTTCTTTTTTTTTAACTTCAGGTGAAGCATAATATATTCTGCTGAACCTTTTTACCTTTACTCTACCTCTATCTCTCTGCTTCAGATGCACATCTTGTAAACAACCTATGGTAGCATTGTTTTTAATCCAGTTTGCTATCTATGTCCTTTTAAAGGGAGAGTTCATCTCTTTCACATTCACAGTTATGATTATTACTTTCTTATTTTAATTAAATGATTTATTTTTAGTTTTCAATGCTCATTTCCACAAGATTTTGAATTCCAAATTTTCACCCAATTTCTACCCTCCCACCACCCCAAGATGGCATGCATACTCATTTATCACTTCTCCCAGTCAGCCCTCCCTTCCATCACCCCCACATTTTCCCCATTCCCTTTATTTTCTCATAGGGCAATATAGATTTCTATACCCCATTACCTGTATATCTTATTTCCCAGTTGCATGTAAAAAACAGATTTTAACATTTGTTTTTAAAATGTTGAGTTCCAAATTCTCTCTGTATTTCCCTCCCCAGCCACACTCATTAAGAAGGCAAGTAATTCAGTATTGGTTACACATTTGTAATTATGCAAAATACTTCCATATTAATGATGTTGTGAAAGACTAACATTTCCCTCACCCATAAAACACACTCTAAGTATTCAATATTCACCATTGACCCTGTCCTCTTTCAGAGGTGTTTGCTTCTGACTACTCCCTTCAATCACCCACCCCATCATCTTGCCCTTTACTCCCTGTGTGAGTAAGTTACACGATTGAGTGTGCATGTTATATTCTCCTTATGTCATATCAGATGTGAGTAAGGTTCACTCACTACCTCTCACCTACTCCCTCTTAACCTCCATTGTGAAGCTTTTTCTTTGTCTCTTTTATGTGAGCTAATTTACCCCATTCTATCTCTCCATTTATCATTCTCCCAATATATTCCTCTCTCACCCCTTAATTTTATTTTAGATATCATAATTTCACATTCAACTCTCCCTGCGCTATCTATCTATCTAACTATATTTCTATATTTCTATCTACATTTCTTCCTTCCCACTACTTATATACTAAGAAAGGACTCACAAGTTACAAATATCATCTTTCCATGTAGGAATGTAAACAGCTCAACTTTAATAATTCACTCATGATTTCTCTTTCCTGTTTACCTTTTCATGCTTCTCTTGATTATTGTATTTGAAAGTCAAATTTTATATTCAGCTCTTGTCTTTTCATCAAGAATGCTTGAAGGTCTTCTATTTCAATGAATGTCCACATTTCCCATTGGGTACTCAATGTTGCTGGGGAGATGATTCTTGGTTTTAGTCCTAGCTCTTGTTACCTATGAAATACTATATTCCAAGTCCTTCCATCCCTTAATGTAGAACCTGCTAGATATAAAGTAATACTGATTGTATTAACACAATACTTGAATTGATTCTTTCTGGCTCTTTGCCATATTTTCCACTTGACCTGAAAACTCTGGAATTTGATTATAAAACTACTGGGAGTTTTTATTTTGGGATCTCTGGAAAGAAGCAATTGCTGGATTCTTTCAAATTCTATATTACCCTCTGCTTCTAGAATATCAGGGTAGTTTTCATTGATAATTTCTTGAAAGAGGATGCCAAGGCTCTTTTTTGGCATGATTTTTAAGTATTCCAATAATTTTTAAATTATCTCTCCTAGATCTTTTTTCCAGGTCAGTGGTTTTTCCCGTGAGATATTTCACATTGCCTTCTATTCTTTCAATTGCTTGTATCTGTTTAACATCATCTTGATTTTTCTTAGAAGTGGAGGAAAAATTGGGAAGAGAAATAAGAATGATGAAAGAAAAGTATGAAATGAGAGTCAACAGCCTGACTGAGGAAAATAACACCTTAAAAATAGGCTAACTCAAGTGGCAAAAGAGGCTCAAAAAGACAATGAGGAGAAGAATGCCTTAAAAAGCCAACTTTGCCAGATGGAAAAAGAATCTCAAAAGCTCAATGAGAAGATTCACTCCTTCAGAATTAGACTTGAGAATTTCTTGAAGGATGATTTCTAGGTTCTTTTTTTGATCATGGCTTTCATGTAGTCCAATAATTTAAATGATATCTCCTGCATCTATTTTCTAGGACAGTGGTTGTTCCAATGAGATATCTCACATTGCCTTTTATTTTTTTTTTCATTTGTTTGGATCTGTTTAATAGTATCTTCATTTCTCATAAAGTTACTAGCTTCCATTTAATCCAATCTAATTCTGAAGGAATGATTCTCTTCAGTGAGCTTTTGAGATTCTTTTTCCATATGGTAAATTTGTCTTTTTAAGGCATTCTTCCCCTCATTGCCTTTTTGAGCCTCTTTTGCCATTTGAGTTAGTCTACTTTTTAAGGTGCTATTTTCTTCAGTCAGGTTGTTGACTCTCATTTCATACTTTTCTTGCATCGATCTCATTTCTCTTCCCAAATTTTCCTCCACTTCTCTTATTTCATTTTCAAAATCCTTCTTAAGTTCCTATATGGCCTGTATCCAGCTCTATTTTTCTTGGAAGCATTTGGTGCAGGAGTTCTGATTTCATTGTCTTCCTCTTGTTCCATGCTTTTTATCCTTTTTGTCCCCAAAATATGAATGTAATGTTAGGTTGCTGTGCTTGCTTTGCTTCCTCTGCTTGCTCATATTTCCACTCAATTAATTGACTTTTGGTCTTTTTCCCACAGTAGGATACTGCTACCAGACAGAGGAGCTTTGTATCAATCACTGGTGTTTTCTCAGCTGCCAAAGTTATTACTTGGGTGCCCTCTTTGAAGCCTCCACAAGCTCTGGCAAGCTGGTCACACATCCCAGGACCTACATCCTATACAGAGATCCAGATCCAAGCAGGTTAATGCAAGAATGATTACCCCTCAGACTGTTGCTTGGTCCTCTTATAATCTGCAGGCCAGGAGCTGAAGCTGCCACTTGCTGGCAGCTTAAAAGCCACGGCACCTTAGCAGCTTCTCCCTCCAGGGTATAAAGGCTGACTGTACTCCCAAACTACCTTAACCCAAAGTCCACACTGAACTGACCTCTCACTTTGTCCTTAGCTTCTAGGTGTTGTTAATCCTGGAAACCTCCACAGCTCCTGGTGATCTGAGGTCCCTCCAGCTGGTGGCTGGTCAGCACCTCCCTGATGCTAAAACCTCCAGCTTGCCTCGGTCTGGGGTCGGCTCCCAGAGTGCCGTGCTGGCCACTCCCTTTCAGTATGCCAGGCTGGCCTCAGCAAGAGGTTAGCTTCTCTGTGTCATTTTGTGGGTTCTTTAGCCCCAAATTTTCTTCACAGTCACATTTTACATGAATTGGAGGAAGTAGGCGCCAGAGCCCTGTGAAAGTCCTATTTCTTCTCCACCCTCTTGACTCTGCCCCACAAAGCCAGTTTTCAAGAGTTAGAAGTATTATCTTCCCACATGAGGATAGAAACAACTTCATCTTATAGAATAATAGTTGCTTTTTTTTCTTTCCTATTTATCTTTTTATACTTTTCTTGAGTCTTGTATTTGAAGATCAAGTTGTCTGTTCACCTCTCTTTGTTTTCCACCAAGAATGACTAAAATTCTCCTATTTTATTGAGTGTCTACCTTTTTACCTCAAAAATATGTTCAGTTTTGCTGGGTAGTTGATTTTTACTTGCAATCCAAGTTTTTTTTTTTTTTTGCCATCAGGAATACCATACCCTAAGCCTTCCAATCCTTCCATGAAGAAATTTCTATATCATGTGTCATCTTAACTATGGTTCCATGATATTTTAACTGTTTCTTTCTCACTGCTTGCAGGATTTTCTCCTTGACCTGGTAATTCTGCAATTTAGCTAAAATATTCCTTGTAATTTTTGTTTCAGAGTCTCTTTCCAGAGGTGATTAGAGCATTCTCTCACTTCTTATTTTACCTTCTGTTTCTAGGATATCAGGAGAGAATTCTCTGATAATTTCTTGGAAGTTGGTGTTGTCTTTCAGGTATTCTAATAGTTCTTAAATTATCTCTCCTTAATCTATTTTCGAGGTTAATTTTTTTCCAATGTTGCATTTTTACATTTTCTTCTATTTTTCCATTCTTTTGCTTTTGTTGTCCTGATTCTTGATGTCTCATGGAGCCTTAGCTTCCATATATCCTATGCTAACTTTTGAGAAAGTATTTTCTTTAGTTAAGTTCTGTACCTCCTTTTCCATTTGATCAATTCTACTTTTTGCCGAGTTGTTTTCTTCAGTGAATGTTCCTACTACTCCTATTTAGTCAATTTGTTTCTTTAAGGAATTTTTTTCTTCAGTCAATGTATTTCTTTCCTTTTCCTAGCTATTGCCTCTCTCTTGCATGCCTCTTATTTCTTTTCCCAATTTTTCTTCTGCATCTCTTATTTGACTTTTAAAATCCTTCTTGAGGTCTTCCAAGAAGGTTTTTTGGGGGGCTTGAGACAAAATCTTACTTTTCTTTGAGGTTTTGGATGTTGACAATATTATCTTCTTCTGAGTTCATGGTTTGATCTTCCTTGTCACCATGATAACTGTCTATGGACAATGTTTATTTTTGCTTCTTGCTCATCATGTTTTCTATTTCATGGATTTTAACATTGAGCTTTTCTACTGGAGCACAGGTGGCACATTCCCAAGCTTCTTGTTCTGGGGGCCAGTGAGCTGGTCACTGGCTTTGTTTGATGGGTTTATAGATGCTGGCAGCTGTAGGATGTAGGGGTCTGGCAGCTTGCTGGTGCTAAGCTTGTGATCTGGCATGTGCTGAATTCAGGTGGGATTTTTCTGCATTTTCCCCTGGCTACACTGAAGCATGTGTAGGTCTATCACCTAGTGGATGCCTGTTTGCACTGGACTGCCCTGAAGCACCTGCAGGTCATGGTTACGCTGGGCTGTGCAGAAATATATGAAAGTTCAGTTGCTGGAGTATGCCTGCCCACAAAGAGCTGTGGTAAAATACATGTTGGTTTTCTGAGCTGAAGTCTCCTGGTTCTGCTGGCTAGGTTAAAGCAAATAGGGGTTCCTGGTATTGGAGTTTGCGCTCTCCACCTCACTGTGGCTTAGGATCTTTTCCTAGTTTTCTGAAGTGGGGTTTGTTACTGGCTTACCGGAACACTTTATGTCCTGGGATGTCCCCTTTTATCAGAGTAATAGGAACTTTTCTTGATAATCCTCTACAAAGCCTTGACTGAAAGAGTCTCCACCGATCTTTCCATTGGGAAAATGGACAGAAGAGTCTGTTTATCTTTTTGCTTCTATTAAGCAGTTGTCAGATCACAATATTCACCAAGAATTTTCAGTTTGATATAAATGAATGCATTCTTTTTCTTTCCCTATCCTTATTGATCCTCATGGATAGTCAATACCATTTAATACCCATTCCTCTTGGGAATTCACTCCTATTTTTCATCCTTGTCACTATTTTCCTGCTCTTTATGTAACCACTGATTATCTCATTTATCATCATTTTCTCATTTGTTAATATCAGGTGAATATCAAAGCAGTCATATGGCAGTTATTTTCTCACTCATTTTTTATGTTTATCTCAGAAGCTCTCTTGGCTCCAGTATATTCCATATGTAGATGACATGCAAATTTGGATATTCAGCCTCCATCTCTCTCCTCACCTCTAATCCAATATCACTCTTTGAGGAAATGTGCATCTGGATGCTGTATTGCCAACATAAAAACAAACAAACACATCTACAATCTCTCTGCCTTAAATTTGGCTTCCCGTGTAAATTTCCTATTTATTTCAAATTATTTTCAGGGGGCAGAACCAATATGGTGGAATAAAAGCATGAACTTGGTATGGGCTCCAACTCCAACCACTTCCAATACCTGTAAAAAAAGTGATGCCAATCAAATTTTAGGGCTATAGCACCCAGAAAGTGACAAAGAGAAACAAGTCTCCTGCTGAAGGCAGCCTGGAAGGTCAAAAGGTAGGGTCTATCTCACCAAGCTGGGAGCCAAGTGCAATCCTGTGTGAGCCACACATTTCTGGCACCAGGGAGGCCCCAACCAGCAGCACAGACTAGGCAGGACCGACTTCAGGAGAGTGAATCACGAGCAGCTGTAGTGATTTCCAGACTTCTCAATGCATAATGTCAAAGACAAAATAAAAGGTCAGTGGGGAACTATGTTGGGACAAGTTGGAGGAAAAGCACAGTCTGGCCCCTGCTCCAGAGGTGAGAAGCAGCAGAAGCATGGTGGGTGCAGCTGCTGCCACTTGGTTGCCTCCAGAACTCCTAGCCTGCAGATCATAGGGGGACCAGACAATTTTTCAGGTGGTAATTACTCTTGCTTTAACCTGCTTGAATCTAGATCAAGCCTTGGGTGGTGGTCCTAGGGTATATGGCCAGTGAGCCAGAGTTTGTGGGGTCTACAGAGAGGGCACCCTCTTAATAGCTCTAGCAGCTGCAAAATCCCTAGCTATTTGGGCCAAACTCTCTCCATCCTCGTAGCAGAGTTCTACTGTGACAACGAGCTCAAAGGTCAAACAACTGACTGGCAAGATAAGTGAGCATAGGAAACACTATCAGACCATGGAATCCTTTTTGGGGGACGAAACGGCTCAAGGCATAGAGTGGGAGGAAGATAGAAAAGTCTGAAATCCTGCATCAAGGTCTTCCAAGAAAAATATGAATTGGTTACAGGCCATGGAGGAGCTCAAGAAGGATTTTGAAAATCAAGTAAGAGGACTCTGAACAACTTCTGGAGCCCCAGCACCCACAGAACGACACAGAAAAGCTAACCTCCCACTGAGGACAGCCCAGCACCCCTGCAGGAAGGACCAGCGCAGCGGTCTGGGAGCTGGGAGCCGGCAGCTGAGGTCCCCTTGAGCCGAGGTTTTAGCCCCAGGGTCACCTACCCAGCAAAACTGAGTATTTTGTTGCAGGGGAAAATATGGTCATTCAGTGGAATAGAGGACTTTCAAGCATTCTTGAGGAAAAAAACAGAATTGAATAGAAAATTTGACATCCAGACACAAGAAGCAAGAGATGCCTGAGAAGGTAATCAGGGAAAAGAAATCAAAAGGAACTTATCAAAGTTGAACTATTTGCATTCCTATATGGAAAAGCAATAACTGTGACTGATGATATCTTTCTCACTATGAAAATAATGGAAGAAGGGTATGTGGTCATATGAATATATATGTGAATGTGTGTGTATATGGTTACTGTTATATATGGATAGAGGGCATAGGTTGAATTTGTTGGGAAGGGAGAGTACTCAAGGGATGAATTATGAGGTGAGAGAGGAAAGTGGCAAGAGGAGATGGGGAGAGACAGGGTAGGGTAAACTATCTTATGTAGAAGAAGCAAGGGGAAGTGGTTGTAAGGGGGGGGGGGGAAGAATAGGAAGACAAAAAGGCAAATCCACATTCTCACTGAATTTGGTTCAGGGAGAGAATGACATACATACTAAATGGGACATCTCAACCTGCAGCTGAATAGGGGGAAGGGGGATGAGAGGAGGGAAGACGGATGGGAGGGCATCCTTGGGGGGAGGGGTGGTTGGAAGTACCCGCTATAGAATAGGGACAGGATCATGTGGGGAATGGACCAGGTGGGGGGTGGGATGAGTGGGAGGGAATTATAAGCAGCCTTGTACAATATATCTACTATGATAATGTTTTGCATAGCTAGACATGTACAACATATACTGAATTACTTATCTCCCCAGAGGGAATGGGTGACAAGGGAGGAAGGAAATGGATCTGAAATTTGAGGTCTCAACATTAAATGTTTCAAATATATATAAATACTATTATTAATACTCTTTTGCTTATAATTGGGAGATAAGATGTGCAGGCATTGGGACACAAAGATTCACCTTCCTCTAATGGAAAAGTCGAAGGGGGTATGGGAGAAGGTATGGGAGAGAGCAGATTGGAGGAAGCAATATCTTGTGGGACTGCTATTCTGGGAGGTTGGGTAGGGGAATAACGGGGGGGAAATGATTGTAACTCAAAATCTGGCGGAAATGAATGATGTAAAACAGAAGTTAATAAAGCATTTGTTTAATAAAAAAAAGAACAAAAAAAATTTAAAAAAAAAGAAAATCAAGTAAGAGAAGTGGAGGAAAAAATGGGAAGAGAAATGAGAATGATGCAAGAAAATCATGAAAAATAAGTCAACAGCTTGCTAAAGGAAACCCCCAAAATACTGAAGAAAATACCACCTTAAAATAAACTAACTCAAATGGGAAAAGAAGCCCAAAAAGTCAATGGAGAGTAGATTGAGGAAAAAAAAAATGTGCCAGATGGAAATAGGAATTTCAAACCTCCCTGAATAGAATAATCACTTCAAAATTAGATTGGGGCAATTGGAAGCTAATGACTTTATGAGAAATCAAAATACTATAAAACACATCCAAACAAATGAAAAAAAAAAAAATAGAAGGCAATGTGAATGACCTCATTGGAAAATCCACTGACCTGGAAAATAGATTCAGGAGAGATAATCTGAAAATTATTGAACTACCTGAAAGCCAGGATCAAGAAAAGAGTCTACACACCATCTTTCAAGAAATTATCAAGCAAAATTGCCCTTATATTCTAGAACCAGAGGCAAAATAGAAATTGAAAGAATTCACTAATCACCTTTTTCAAAAGATACCAAAATAAAACTCCTATGAATATTACAGTCAAATTCCAGAGTTCCCAGATCAAGGAGAAAATACTGCAAGCAGTTCAAGAAAAAAAGTGAGTGTTGTGGACAAACAATGAGGAAAAATCAAGACCTAGCAGCCTCTACTTTGAGAGATAGAAGGGCTTGGAATATGATATTTCAGAGGTTAAAGGAGCTAGGATTAAATCCAAGAATCACCTACCCAGCAAAACTGAGTGTTCTTCAGGGAAAAATGTGGTCATTCAATGAAATAGATCATTTTCAAATATTCTTGATGAAAAAACTAGAGCTGAACAGAAAATATGATTTTAAAATGTAATAAGCAAAAGAAGCATGAGAAGGTAAACAGGAAAGGAAACCATAAGGAACTTATTAAAGTTGAACTATTTATATTTCTACAGGGAAAAACAGTAATTGTAACTCATGAGACTATTCTCAATAGGAGGATATTTGAAGGAAATATATATACATATATAGGTGTGTGTATACATACATATATATGTATGTATAGGAGGGTGTATGTGTGTATAATATGCATATGTATATATATACATATGTGAACATGTGTGTACATGCATATGTAGACAGAGGGCACAGGATGAGTTGAATAGGAAGGGATGCTATCCAAAAAATAAAATTAAGAGGTGAGAGAGAAACATATTGGGAGAAGGAGAAAAGGGGAGATAGAATAGGGTAAATTATTTCAAATAAAAAGGCAAGAGAAAACTGTTTTCAAGGAGGGGAAGTACAGGAAGGTGAAAGGGAATGGGTCAACCTTACTCCCATTGATTATGGCTTAAGCAGGGAAAAACATGCACACTTAATTGGGTATCTTACACTACAGGAAAGTAGGGGGCATAAGAGGATGGATGATAGAAGGCAGGGCAGATCGGGGAAAGGGTAGTTAGAAGCCAACACTTTTGAAAAAGGACAAGGTCAAAGGAGAAAATAGAATATGTGCAGTAAGGATAGGGTGGAGGGAAAAATAGTTATTCTTTCACCATATACCTACTATGGAAATGTTTTGCATAACTACACATGTACAAATTATATTGAATTGCTTATCTTCCTAGTGGGGGGGTGAGGTTGGAAGAAGTGCAAAAATCTGGAAATCACAGTTTTAAAAGCAAATGTTTTAAAAAAAATTGTCATTGTTGTTGTTTTACATGAAACTGGGAAATAAGATACACAGGTTTTGGGGTGTAGAAATCCATCTTGCCATACTAGAAATTTGGGGGAGGATGAGGGAGGATATAAGAGAGAACAGATTGGGGGGAGGGGTATTCAATAAGCTCAATATTTTGGGGTGGGCGTATTGGAAAGTTGGGGAGAAAATTTTGTAACTCAAAATCTTGTGGAAATGAATGTTGAAAACTAAACATAAATAAAGAAATTGGAAAAAAGATAAAAATGCTTTCATCCTTTTTGTCATTCCAGTCCACAACTGCAGGATCATTTTTTGCTCTTCACTCTCCCAAACCAACAAATCCTATAACTGGCCAAATATTTTTCATTTCACAGTAATACTATAAACTATCTCTGTCCCCTTTTCTTTTTTTCCACTTATATTGCAATTGTAATGGAAAAATATTAATACTTTTTACTTCCACCTTGGGAAGACAATTTTCATTTTGTCTTTGTAGTCCCATAATCTAATACAGTGCCTGGTACAGTATAGATAGTTAATAAATGCTCATTGTACTAAAATGAATTGTGATAACCTGGTGATTGATTTCCTTGTTTTCACCTTAACTCTAAAAACTGCACTAAAATATTTACTGTCAATTATCATTTTTTAAAAACTTGGCAACATGATTGCAATTCTTTTCCTTAGTCTCAAAATTTCCATACACACACACACACACACACACACACACACACACACACACACACACACACACCTTCCCTTTGCTTTGCTTTAGCCTTCTATTTCACTGACTTTTTTTACCCACCAATATCTTTTTTCATTTTTTTTATTCTTTGTTTATTCCTTTATTTTTTTTCTGTCTTGACTGTCTTGCATCACAAAATAGAAGCTGATTTGTAGACAAGTAATTTAAGCAATGGGAAGCACAGTGGATAGAGCACCAGTCCTGGAGTTAGGATGACTTCAGTTCAAATTCTGCCTCAGACACTTACTAGATGTGTGATCCCAGACAAGGCACTTAACCCTGTTTACTTCAATTGCCTCATCTGTATAATGAGGTAGAGAAAGAAACATTAAATCACTCCCATATCTCTGCAAAGAAAACCCCAAATAGGATCACAAACCCTGAACAACTGAACAACAAGAACATATGGAGTTAATTAACATTCATCAATATCACTTATACTTGATAGGATCACTTTAATTAGAGTGAGTAAAAGAAGTCGAGTTTGGTATATTAAGAAAGAATATTCATATGAGGAATCCAGGAATCCAAGAATGATAAGAGAACATACATAATTTCAGTGGATAAAGAAATAGAATTAATTTTGTTATTGAAACATACCATTGAACACATGCACTTAAAGTTAAAAGAAAAACTAAATTGAACTTAGTGTGAATAATGAATTATTTAAAATCATTTCATAGTTTGAATTTGCACCATTCTCAGTGGGGGTGGTTGAGGAGAGATGAAGGGAAAGAATCTGGATTTCAAAGTTTTAAAAACAAATGTTTAAAAATATTTTTACATGCTACTGGGAAGTAAGAAATACAAGCACTGGGGTATAGAAATCCATCTTGTCCTACTAGGAAGTTGTGGGCAGGATGGGGTAGTATATAATACAGAATAGATTGGGGGAAAGGGTATTCAGTAGGCTAGCTATTGTGGGGTGGGGGTAGGGGAAAGATGGAGAGAATAATTTTAACTCAAAATCTTGTGGAAATGAATATTGAAAACTAAAAATAAATAAATAAATTGAAACACTTAAAAATAAGATACATTCCCCCAAATTATAATTGGTCACAGAATATGAACAGTTTTCAAAAGAAGTAATTAAAATATTAATAGTCAAATGAAAAATGTTTCTACTCCTAATTAGAGGTAGGCAAATAAAAACAACTCTGAGCTACCACATCTCTCCTAACAGATTAATGAACATGACAGCAAAGAAAAATAAAAGGCTCTCAAAAAGGATTTGAAAATACTAGGTACAATGATCCACTGTTGGAAAAGTTGTAGAATGGTTCAGTCAATCTGGAGAACAATTTGGAACTGTGTCTGGATAAAAACTTTGAACAATATCTTTATTTTGAACCCCAAAGTGACCTAAGAAAAAGGACAATGACCTATATGTTCAAAAGTATTTATGGAAGCTGCTTTTGTGATCACAAAGAACTAGAAATCAAGAGGATGTCCATCAGTTGGGGAATGACTGAATGAAATTGATGAACAAAATTGATTTGGATGGAATATTATTGTCCTATAAAAAAAGATGAGCTTGATGATTTCAGAAAAGCTTGGGATGACTTACATAATCTGATAAAAGGAGAAATGAGTAGAATGAGATCATTGTACACATTTAATAATATTATAATGATAATCAACTGTGAAAGACTTACTTATTATGATCAATAAGATCAATCTAGTATAACTCCTAAATTATATTTCATAAGATATTTCATCATGAAAAATCCTATCTACCTCAAGAGAGAACTGATGAACTTTGAGTGCATATTAAAGCACTTTTAACCTTGTTTTCTTTTTCTTTTGCAACATGGTTAATGTGGAAACATGCTTTGCATGACTTTACAAGTAAAATGGGTATCATATTACTCCTCTTGTCAGTGTCGGGGCAGGAAGGAGGATGAAAATTTGGAACTCAAAAATGAGTATTAAAAAATTTAAATGTAACGTAAAGAAGAGGTGATGGGCAAGGCTACCTGCAGAAGGTGGATTTTTATTTGGGAAATGAAGTTGAGGAGGTTCAACAGGAAAAACAGAGGAGGTAGAGTACTCTACATGGGGAATAGTCAGATAAAATGCCCTGAGTTGAGAGATGGAGTATTTTGTTTGTGGAACACTCAGGATGCCCCTGTCACAGAAAAGTAAGGCATGATATGTCAGAATGAATGAAGTTTTAGGTGTGGACTATTTTTGTTGTTGTTGTTATTATTGTTTGTTTGGTATGTTTTTGTTTTCCCTTGAATGCCCAACACTGGGAAATAGTAAATAGTTAATCTCTGCTTGCTGATTAATACAAATGTTTTTATATCTAAGAAGTCAAGTAGTGATTAGAAAGAACAACATGACTTCATCAAAAATATGTCAAGCCTGGTATCCTCATTACTTCTTTTGACAGGATTACTAATATAATTATCAAGAGTAGTGTTGTGGATATAGTTTACCTAGATTTTAGCAAAGCTTTTGATCAATAGTTTATGCTTTTATTGGGAAAAACATAATAATATAATTAGATGGTTTTATAATTAGCTGGATAGGTAACCTCAAAGAGAGTCGTAAGTGATTTTATTTTAAAGTGACTGGTAGTTGGCACCTGTAAGTATACCAGGAATTTCTTCTTTCTCCTCTATTATTTAAAATTCATAAAAGTGCATTAGATCAGGGTATAGATGATGTCCTTATCTGAGGATGGCAAAAATAAATCCTAAAAGGAAAGATAACATTATGTACAATAGAATCAGTAACCAAAAGAATCTTGATATTAAGATAGTTGAATCTAATAAGATCAATTCAATATAAGGATAAAGTCTTACATTTTTTTTCATATCCCCACCCAATGATTTCACAAATACAAGCTAAAGGAAAAGTAATTAGTAAACATTCTGAAAAAAGAGTTAGTATTTTGGTAGACTGTGAATTCAATATGAGTCAGCAGAGTGATGTGGGGCACATAATAATCATTGTGATCTTGAGCAGAATTTAGAGTCACAACTTCCATGAAGAGGGAGGGGGCAGTTCCATGATATTTTATTTTCATTTGAACTCATATGGAGTATTGCTTCATTTCCTGGCACCATGGTTCACAAAGGTCATTGACAGCCTAGACAGTGTCCAGAGTTGGTTAACCAGAAAGGTGAAGGGCCTTATGTCTGTTATATGAAACACTTTTGATTTAATTGTATATGTTGTGATTTGTTGAGAAAAAAGACAGTGAGGGCTACATCCATTAATTTGAAGAATTTCCATATGGAAAATATATTATACTTCCTTTTGACCCCAGAGTGCAGAAATAAAAGAAATGGGTAGAAGTTATATAAAATTAAAATTAGTTTTAATGTCAGGGAGAAACTACCTAACAATTAGAGATACTCCTAAAGTGAAAAAAGGCTGACTCAGTAGGTTGTAGGTTCTCCCTCTTTGGAAGTTTTCCGGAAGAGATTGTCTTTAACCTCTTGCATGTGTCATATAAGAGATTCCTTTTGTTTATCAAATAGACTAGCTAGTGAGTAAGGCTGTTAGTTGGAAGAAGATCTGAGATTTCATTATTTATCTTTTGAAATTAATCTCATAGTTGACCCAATGGTCTAGACTGTTACAATCTTTTGGGAACTTGACATTGTTATTCAACATGTTC
The DNA here is from genome assembly GCA_011680675.1 of Gymnobelideus leadbeateri. Taxonomy (NCBI): domain Eukaryota; kingdom Metazoa; phylum Chordata; class Mammalia; order Diprotodontia; family Petauridae; genus Gymnobelideus; species Gymnobelideus leadbeateri. Next base: position 56,496 of record WOXC01012326.1, on the reverse strand, counting down.
ACTATATCTACTAGTTTTGTGTCATTCACAAATTTTTGAATCACACCAACTGTATCTTTATTGAAGTTATTGATAAAAATGTTAACTAATACAGAGTCAAATACATCTTTGAGGAATTTCACTGGTAACTATCTCCCACACCGACATTGGAATATAAAAATTTAATCATTATCATCTGCTTTTTGAGAACTCTAGAATTGCAACTTGATCTGAATCCATCTAATTGTATTGTTAATCGAGTGCATATTTCTTTTTATCATCAAAATGGTAGTGAGATATTTTTATTAAATGCTTTTGTCAAATGTAGGTAAATTATATTTGCTATACTACCTATTGAATACATTAGGTAAATGCAACTTAGTATACAAATTTTTATACCCCAAACCTGTCACAAAATCTTGTCAGTCATGATGGCTTAATAATTATTTGCTTACTTTATCAAACACTTCATCTGGCATAATTGCAAGCCACTTTATTTGTTCTAAAATTTGTCAGCAGTATTTCTGAGCAGATAGAAATTAGAGTTCCTCTCCAGCAGGATCTCATTGACTTTTTCATCTTGAAGTTGCCCTCATTTTTCAATATTTTCTTAGTATATTTTTGAAATAAAAAACTGAATTAAGTTCTTTCTTTCGTTGTCTTTTCCCAGAAGAATAATATTTCTCAGGTGAACTTGCAAAAGTTCATATACACATTCAGTATTCTTATTATTATATATATGTATATATATATATACACATATATGTACAGACATATAGTAAATATGTGTATATGTGGTTATATACATATGTATATGTGTGAATGTGTGTGTTGCTCCATTTCTGAACTATTATTCTGTTTCTGTCATTTTAGTTTTCACAGTGTCTACTGTTTTAAAACTTTTTACCTTCTGTTTTAGAGTACTGATTCTTTTGTTCTTGTAAAAGAGTTTAAATTAATTTTCTTTAATTGACTCATTAATTTACTCCATAACTCTGAGATTTTTGTAGTAAGTCTCTTTTAATTTCTGGGATAACTACTCTTACATGATTTCTTCAGGGAGAGCATAGAATAACAGATATCAGGAATGGTTGTTCCACTACATCCTACATGACTTTTTCTGGGTGAGTTTCTTAATTTATGTGTGCCTCAGTTTCTTCTTATGAAAAAATGAGATGTTAATAACTGCACTCTCTTCCTTATATATCATTGTGAACAATTTTATTTCAACCTTTAGTATTACATATAAAGTTCAGTTTTTGCTATTATTCCTATTTAACCTAGAGACCTTTCATTACTTTCATTTACCACAGAGCATTAATTTTAATAGAGGTATCTTTCCTGACTCATTCTATTCATTGTACCTACTGAATTTTCTCCAGGGCTTTCCTAGTGAGCATTTCATTCATCCTACCTCCTCCTTTTCAGCTTTTCTTGTTATTTTACAACATTATTTATTTGGCTGTTTTTTATTATTAATTTGAAATAATGAAGGCAAACTAGGCTTAAGAAACTTACAATACAGTTGATCATTTTTAGGTGGTCCTGTAAGGCTTTCAAATATTCCATGCTATTTATCATTGAAAACACCTTGCTCTACATTCCCCTTATGATGCTACCAAATTTGCCTGTGAATTATGTAATACCATAAATATGGGGGATTCTGGAGTTATAACTTTCATCTATATGGATGAATTTCTAGTGTGGAAAATTCCTATATTAATGGAGAAGACCAACTTATCTGTTATATGTTATCATTCAGCTTTCTGAGGCCATATGTTAAATGTATTTAGTCTGATCACACAACTTTGTATGAATTAGAGATAAGTCTTACTTACACCTACTCCATGGCAGTCCTCTATCCACTGGACCACAGCTGCCACTCGGCAATCTTAGAACCAAAATTGCATGGGACCAAAAGGAAAATGGAAAGATAGGAAGAATAACTGCAACTTGTTGCCAAGGGTACTGCAGTATATGTCATAATAAGCCTCATGAGTAACATATCAGAAAGGATCAACTAGCAATGTAGTCAGAGTGAAGGGTACTATATATAGCCTGAATGCTGCAGTCATATTCCAAAATTATTAAGGTAAACAAGACAGAAATGTTTATAGCATATTGGGCAGACAATTACATAGCATTAATATCTCAAGAACAGCAGAAACTGGTAAGGCATGGAACAGTGTAGTGCAAATGCAATATTCACAGTGCCCATGATCATGATAAAGACCTTGACAATAAGTATTGCATGATGTTTGATGGGAAAATATGCCAAACCCGCTTCCTGTGGGCTCTGCTTGCCTACAGCAAAACTCCTCCCACCAAAGGTTCTATGTGACTACATTCAGCCTATTAAGTGGCAAACTTTATTTTCAAAGTAGGGGAGATGTTCAAACTTCCCCCTAGGCCTATTAAGGGGCAGGGAAGATCTTCAAATTCCCATTCGCATTAGAAATGGTTGTGCTGTATACTCTGAGAGGCACTACCCACACTAATGAAATCAAAAGTTCAAAGAAGTCTCATTTCTAAATACATTCAATAGGGAAATAGGAAATATATTTTCTTTGTTCCCTAAGATCAACATGCTTCAAATTTAATATTACATAAGATACATATGCATTATCCTTCCACAAGCTCATTACTTTTCATTCACTTGGGTTTACATGTATGCATTGTCATTTCAACAATCTTCCAGTTTGAGTGGATTTTTCACAGTAAATTAAAACTCTCCCTTAAGTTTTACTGAGCCAAATTTTTGTGTCATTTTAAACTTTCTACCACACTGTTAAAATTCCTCTTCCTTATTGATGTCCATATTTAATAACACCATCACCCAAATTTATTTGTGGAACATATGTTATTCAGTTCTTTCCACTCTGAGGAACAGCTACTCACTGCCATTCAGTTCTCTAGCAATAGATCTATGATCCTTAAATCCTCAAAAGATCATCAATAATTATCTAGTAGTCAGCATTTCAATTATTAAGAAAATCTCTAAATTAAATATTTATATATTTTCAGCACTTCAAATCTCTACAGTATGACATTAATTTAAAATACATAACCATTCAATAGAAGCACATTACCCATCTTCTACTCAGTCTTTTGATATCTAAAACTCTCTTCATGCTCTATATCTATTACCAGAAATCACCAACAGTTAAACAATTTTGTTAACATTATATAAATCACAAATAATAATGAGCTTTTAGGTATCCAATCTATCATATGCAAGGGTGGAAGGACAAGGAAAGAAAGGAAAAGACAATATTAGCTAGGGTAGAGTCTTGTAGAATAAGGACTTTAAGCACACAGGATCATTACATAAAAGAATCACATATTAGGACTATTATAACCAGAACATTTTGTATGGTCAGTGCAATTCACACTTCAAATGCTATAGAACTACTAATGTTCTTACAGAATTTCACAATGATAGCATTTCAGAGTCTGAAGCAACCCTGGAAATCAATAAAATATTATCTATACCTAAGCCATAACATGTCTAAAAAAAGGACATCTGGTGTTTATTCAAAGGTCAACAATAAAGAGGAATCTACTATCTGTTAAACCCACTTATTTCTCTTTGTTCCTGACACATAACTAATAATAAATGCAGGTTTGTTGACTCATTGATTGATTGATGTAGGAAGTGGTTTCTTTTCTTCCCCTGAAATTAATATTAAATTTGATTTTCTGTAATTCCCCCCCGCCACTGTTTCTACTTCTGAAACTTGAGGAATCAAATAAAACAAGTCTAATCCCACTTCTACATATCAGGTCTTCGAGTGGAAGATAATGATAATGCCTCTTCCCCCCTCCAATTCTTATTTTATTTTATTTTTTCCATTTTTTTATTTAAACAAATGCTTTATTAACTTCGGTTTTACATCATTCATTTCCACCAGATTTTGAGTTACAATCAATTCCACCACCCTGTTTTTCCCCTACCCACCCTCCCAGAACAGCAGTCCCTCAAGATATCGCTTCCTCCAATCTTCTCTCTCCCTTATCCTCTCCCACACCCCCTTCGACCTCTCCATTAGAGGAAGGTAAATCTTTGTGTCCCAATGCCTGCACATCTTATCTCCCAATTACAAGCAAAAGAGTATTAATAAGAGTATTTATATATATTTGAAACATTTAATCTTAAGACCTTGAATTTCAGATCCATTTCCTTCCTCCCTTGTCACCCATTCCCTCTGGGGAGAGAAGTAATTCAGTATATGTTGTACATGTCTAGCTATGCAAAACATTATCATAGTAGATATATTGTACAAGGCTGCTTATAATTCTCTCCCCCTCATCCCACCCCCCACCTGGTCCATTCCCCACTTGATCCTGTCCCTCTTCCATAGTGGGTACCTCCAACCTCCCTTCCCCCCAAGCATGCCCTCCCATCCATCATCCCTCCTCTCATCCACCTTCCCCCCATTCTGCTGTAGGTTGAGATGTCCCACTTAGTATGTATGTCATTCTCTCCCTGAACCAAATTCAATGAGAATGTGGTTTTGCCTTTTTGCCTTCCTATTTTTCCCCTCCCCTGCAACCACTTCCCCCTGCTTCCTCTACATGAGATAGTTTACCCCACCCTGTCTCTCCCTGTCTCCTCCTGCCACTTTCCTCTCTCACCTTACAACTTCACCCCTTCCAATTCTAACAGTATTCTCTTCACTTTGATAAGGAGTCACAATTCCTTCACATGAAGTTCTTATGAAATGAGGATTTATTTTCTCTACAGTGTTCTATTCCCCCCCTCTTCTGTAGTAGAAACATAAAATGTTTTGAACTCATTTCAAGATAGACTCAATAAGATCCAGTGGATATAGTGATTGCCATTATTCTTTCAGAATTGAAAGTATGCCTTATTTTTATAATTGTTGATAGCTATTATATTCTCTGTAAATAGTAAAATTCTTATTTTTGAGAAGTTTGTAAGTTTTCTTCATATGTTGTGTGTTTATTTTTCTCAAATTATTACAAAAAGGAAACAAGAATAATTTTGAAATAATATATGAACAAAAATAAAACTGGGTTGATCAAATGGTCAGAGGAATAAATAATCATTATATACCCCATATACTCCATTTTTGTCACTGTCGTGATTTAGAAATACCTAAAGTAAGGGATATTTCTATCATTTTAAGTGGATCCCCATTTCAAATTTTTAATATGGTATTAAAATATGTCAAACAGAATGGAGAGACATGAATGGATTATTATCCACAACATGTGAGGAAGTATTCAAATTAAGGAGATCAGAGATCAAGTGGACTATTTCAGGTATAAAATAAATAAATATATATTTATATATTTAAGTATACTTAATATATATATAATTACTATAAAACATATTTAAGTACACTTATTGAAGCATATTTTTTTTAAAGCGTGTACTGTGGCAGTTTGCATTAAACACCTGTCTCTGTTATTTGCTCTCTGTATTTTTGTCTCTTCTTGTCTCTCTGCATTTTTCTCTTTGTCTCACTACCCAGTCTCTTTGCCTCTGTCTTTTTCTTTTACTCTTCCTCTTTTGGAACAAATTGTACACTTTCATATAATTTAGCTTCTCAAGAGCTCTAGTGACAATCATTAGCAAAAGATCTTAGGTAAAGAAAATTTCTTCTTGAGAGATTTATGGAGCTTCACATTTGTTAATAGAATTTCTGGTGTAAGGGAAGCTTGATAATAACTGATGGCAAAATCCTATAAGGTTTTAAAATAATAGGTTTGGGATTTTACTAGTCTGATCTTCAGAAGAATGTACAATTCAAGACCTATGATTAAACTCTTTATCTTCTGATAAGATCTTCCAGAGACTATATTTTACTGACTAGTCTTAAAGTCTTAAAAGGTTTCCTCCATGCCACAGTGTCACATTAGACAAAGACTTTCTTTACTAGAAGGGTGGCAAAATGTCAAAATTAAAACGAAAAATAATTAAACCAGAAAATAGAATAGTAAATCAAACCTTAATTCATTTATGTTTAATAGTTTTTCCTTGTTTTGGAAATTAGCCAGCATTTGTTATATCTCTAAAAGAGGATAATTTGCCCTTTATTATATAACATGAACCTCAGGAAACAACACATTTAGTAGGAGATTAATGATTTAAGTTCTCTGATACACTGAAAAGATTTGCTGATCAAATATTATAATAACATGAGCTCCATCATATTAATGTTGATCTCATGATAGGACAGATATTAAACTGAGACCATTATTTTCTTAGAAAATAATCAGAAACTAATTTAATTATATAAAATGGAATATAGGAAAGATTAGTTCAATAGGTGACCTAGTCTTAATGATGCCATCACATCATAATGTAATTATCCACACATTCTAAATACTTTCATCATAAAATTTCATTATTTTCTCATATTAATGAAATAATAACATTATTATTCAACTATTTCTAGGGAATATTATCTATTTTATAGCCTTCTTATCAGGAACAACAATTAAGCCCTAGGCATAATAGGTAGTCTGTGGATACTAGATCTTATGAATCTTATTAGTGAAAATTTCTTAGAGTATTTCAAGATTTCACAAGGATAAGATCTAGAACACAAACATGTTCCTAAAACTGTGTATCCTGTGACCACATAAACTCCATATTTTAAATTAGCAGTATGTTATGGACCTAAGGAAAACTCAGTATTCAAAATCCAAATGTAGAAAACATTCATTAGGGACAGAGTGGGGAGATGGTGTAGATTAGAGAATCTCATTATCACATAATTTGAAGGGATATTAGCCATTATATAAAGTTATCTTCTGTATCATTTCACTGAGTCTTTACAAACCTCAAGTGATTTCCAAGGGGAACCATTATATCTTTAGTTTGTTTTAATCTTTAGCAATATTTTGTTATTGTTGTTTGTTTGGTTGGTTTTTATTTGTTGTTTTAAATCAGAAATTTACCTTCATGACATTTCCAATCATTCATCCCTACCTTTAATTCCTAGAGTAAATCATATCAAATCTAATACTTTCTTCCATATGATGAGGCTCACAAATTTGAAAATAATTATCATGATCCTCTAGTTCTTTTTTTTTCTTGTCTAAATATTTTTCATTCTTTCACCTGATTTATTTTAAAATAGGTTGATATCCTCTTCATCCATGTCAAACTTACCTGGACATATTTAAGCTTTTCATTATTTTCAAGATTATGCAAGCTAGAATTCAATCAATATTTTGGATATGGTCTTACCAGAGTTGGATATGTTGGGACTATGACCCCAGCCCTTACTCTAGATACATTCCCTCTATTAATTAGAAAAACAGATCATTTTTAACCTAAGCTTTCACTGAACATTCAATCTCTTCTCCTAGTATTTAGAAGTAATTTAAGAACTCATTAAGCCTTATTCATTCATTTTACTGATGAGAAAACTGAGGCACAGAATAATTAGTGAATGCACTAATGTCACATAGCCAGCAAAGGTCCAAGTCATTATTTTAATATGAGTCTTTCTATACACAAGTCCAGGGCCTTTTAGCGACACTAGGCTACTGTAACTGTACAGTTACATCCCCCTTATCTCAAGTGTAAAACTACACATTTATTTCTATTGAACTTTACATTATGAGAATTAGACCATAATTTCAGTCTGCTGAGATTTTTCTTAGGTTCTGACTATTTTGCCTAACATGCTAGCAAATCCTTCCCACTATTTACCATATGCAGATATGATAAGCATGTGACCTATGGGTTTATTTAAGCAATTATAAAAAAAAAAGTAAAATTTTTTTTTGAAAAATACAAATCCAAATTTATACCCTCGACAGACTTCAATATATACCTTATTCTAAGGTGTATATTGATGCATTAAAAACTGTTTTATGTCTGGTCTTTCAAGAGATTAATATTTGTATCATAATTCAAAATATATTTTCTGATCCTCTCATCCCCTCAGTGTGAAAAAAAGATCATCAGAAATACTTACAACACATGTATAGTCAAACAAACTTCTCACATCATTCATATCCAAATTTTTCTTGGATAGATAGATAGATAGAAATATATATATTTATATACACACATATACATATATCATATATGCCTCCATATGTATGTGTATATATAAAGACACATATGCATGTATTTGTGTATGCATATGTATATATATGTACACATACATACATGTATATTCATACACATCAGTAATGCATGTGTATACACACATATATAATGCAGGCATACATATATGCATGTGTGCATATACATATATGCCATATACATAAAATGCACACAGATATGTGTTTATGTACATTAATGTACAATGCATATATGTACATCTATAGCATGTGCATGAATTTTGTACATGTTACATGTGTGCATGTATGCATGCATAAACATGCAGGTGTATACCTCCATGTGCATGCTATATGCATATGTGTGCATAAATATATGCATAAGTACAAATATGCATTGTGAACGTGTGTGTGTGTGTTTGTGTTTATATGACTACAAACAAATATATACATACTCAATAAACCTATGGTCTCTTTATCTGAAGTGGAGTATGTTTCAATACAGGACCTCAGAAATCATGATTGGTCATTGAATTGAACAGAATTTTAAAGTCTTCATTGTATTGTGTAAATTATTCACCTACTTATGCTATTTTCTCTCAGCATCAGTTCATGAGTGTTCTCAGTTACCTTATAAATTATCTTTTCTCTAAAACATAATAATATCCCTTCATGTTAATAAGCCATAATTTGTTCAGTGATTCACCAATTGATGAGCAACCAATATTTCCAGTTACCACTACAAAAAGTGCTGTTATGAATATATTATTAGCAGATATGGAATCTGTTTATCTTTCTTCAATTTCTTTGGGGCTTAGATCTTATACTAGTATAACTGGGCTGGAAGTATATACAGTTTAGTAGCCTTAGGAACATAGTTCCAAAGTGCCTTTCAGAATGGTTGGACCATTTTTACCAATGGTTCATTAATGTACCCTTTCTGCCCCAGTCCCCCGAGGTCCCTAAAGCATTTGTCATTTTCCTTTTTCTTTATCATCTCTGCCAATCCTATAGGATTGGATTAGAATTGTAAGTATCACTTCAATTTGCATTTCTATATTTTTTTGTTATTTGGAATATAGTTTTCGATATAGTCATTGATAACTGTGTCCTTCTCTTGCTTTGGAAAATGCCTGTATATATCTTTGATGATTTATCAATCAACGAATGTCTCTTAATTCTTATAATTTCAATCAGCTTTCTCTAGACAGTGTCCCAAAGTCTTAGTACACTTTTTTTTTCCTTTTTGGAGGGCACCTGGGTTTAAGTGTCTTGCCCAAGATCACATGGCTAGTTTTTGTGTTAAGTGTCTCAAGTCAGATTTGAACTCAGGTCCTCCTGCTCCACCTAGCTGTCCCTATCTTAGTACACTTTTAAGCATTAATATCTTAAATGTGTTTAGACTTAGGAGATACTCTGCATATTTTGAAAAAAGATACCTTTTATTAGAGAAAAGTGGTATAGATTTTTTTCCCTTGAGTTATATTCTTACTTTCTAATTTTACTTGCATTTGTTATTTTTGTGTAAATTTATTTAATGGTATAAAATCAAAATTATTTTTTATCTTCTGTTATCTTCTCAGTGCTTTGGTAATTTCCCCTTTCCATAGATCTTAAAGATAACTTATTCCTTGCTTCACTACTTTGCTAATATTACTATCCTTAATATCTGTTATATTCTAAGTTTTAGCTTGTCTTTCTTTACTTTATGAGATCTTCCTGTAAGCCTATGTTTTGCCAGATTATATTACAATTTTACCAGCAGTTATTTACAAACAATGAGTTCTTATAGATGTAGTTTGGGTATTTGGATATACCATATCGTATACTACTAGGCTACTGTACTTTGTGTGCCTAATCTGTTCCAGTAATCAGTTTGCTGACTAGTAAAAGAAAAATTGAAGCTATTTTTAGTATAGTTTAAGATCTGTTACTCCTAGGTCTCCTATATCTACCCTTCTTTTTCATATTCCCTTCAGAGTCTTGACCTTTAAGTTTTCTGGATAGATTTTCTTTTCTGGTTCTAAAGTAATCATTTCAGAATGATTGCTATGGAAATTGAGTAAAATATGTGTTATTGAAATTTTTAATTATATTGGTTTACCATCCACATTTATTAAATGATGTTTTTCTATTCATTTATTTCCATCTTCATTTTGTGTAGAGAATGTTTTGTAGTTGTATTCATATAGTTCCTAAATATTTCTTGGCAGAAAGACTCACAAGTATTTATTTTTCTGTAGTTACTTAAGATGGAATTACTATCTCTATTTCTTCCTATTATGTTTAGTTGCTAATATACATATTAATGCTGATGATGTGTATATTTATGTTTATGATAACCATAAGATGATTATAATTATCATATCATCTGCAAAAGCAATAATTTTGTTCCATCTTCTTAGTCTTGCCATTGCTATAGCTGGCATACTTAGAATCATATAAAATAGTGCTGACAATGGACATTCAGGTTTTACTTCTGATCTTGTGGGAAAAGAACTCTGTTTTATTCTCATGACATATAATTCTAGTTTTTTTTTAAGATTTTAGATAAATACAACTGGTTACAGTAATAGAGAAAATATATTTGTTAATATATTTCATAAAAATTAGCTAGAATACATGATGCATTTTATCAAATGATACTTCTGTATCTGTTAATATGGTCATGTGATTTTGTTATGCTCTAGATGAATATAATCTGCTGTAGTGAAGATTTTCCTGATATTGAACCATTTATCTCTGGTATAAATCCAACCTAGTAATAGTGTGTAATCTTTATGTTATACATGTTATAGCCTCCTTGATAATATTTCATTTATTTTTTTCATCTATTTTCTTTTGGGGTATTGTTATATATAGATATATTTCTGCGTATTAACATTCACTGATTTAGGTGACAGTGATGTATTTATGTCACAGAAGTAATTTGAAGGACTCTTCCTTTTTAGACCCCTTTGTTAACATCGGAATAAATTGATCTTTAAATGATACTATTCACTTCTAAATGCATCTGGTTTCAGCTTTCCTACCCTCCATTGCAGCACACATATGCCTTGCCTAATTTCCCCTGACCTGACATTATTTACTTATATCCTCTGATTCTTACTTTATTCATCTAGGGAACTTAATTATTTTCCCACCAAATATTTACAAATTTCTTTTAGGGTATCAATTTTTTCACATAACTTTAGTGAAATCATTTTGAATATTTTTTTTCATTTGTTGTGAAAGTACCTATTCAGCTTTTATTCTGGTAATTTGGTTTTCCTATTGTTTCAAAGATGTAACTTTTAAACTTATTAACCTTCTCATTTTATTAAATAGTATGCCATGGGGTAGGCATAATTTTGTTAATATTTTCTTTAATTTTTTCAGGTTTTCTATTATGTTTGTTAAAGAATACACTGGTTTGGGGGCGGAACCAAGATGGCGGAGTAGAAACAGCATTTCCAATGTGCTCTGCCCCACACAAATTGCAAACAATGTGAAAGGGGGCTCCGAACAACTTCTGGAGCCACAGCACACACAGAATGGCACAGAGAAACTAACCTCCTGCTGAGGACAGCACAGCAGTCCTGCAGGGAGCGGCCAGCACAGCACTTTGAGAGCAGGCAACACTGCGCTCTGGGAACCAACAGCGCAGCGCTCAGAGCTGAGCAGAGGTCCGAGGTTTTAGCCCCAGGGCAGCTGGGCCTTCAGCCGGCTGGAGGAACCCCAGAACACCAGGAATTATGGCGATTCCAGAATTATCAGCACTTTGTCCTATGCCTAGGACAAAGTGAGAGGTTAGTGCCCTATGGACTTTGGGACCAGTATTTGGGGAACGTGTGGCTTCCTCCCCTGGGGGCAAAAAGCTGCTAAAGAAACAGCTGCACAGAAGCCATTTTGCAGCGTCAGTAGTGGCTCTAGCTCCTGGTCTGCGAACTGTAGGCAGATCCAGCAATCAGTCTGGGGGTTAATGTCTCTTGCTTTAAACTGCCTGGATCTGGATTGTGGTCTGGGGGGGAAGATTGGGGTGGGTATCCAACTTGCCAGACTGGGTGGAGGCTTTACAGAGGCCACACAACTGGTGGAAGTTGTGAAGACCCCACGTTTGGGCAGAAGCTCCCCTGTCTGGTGGCAGAGTCCTACTGTGGTAACAAGCCCAAAAATCAAGTAATTAAGTGGCAATATGCCTAGGCAAATGAAACACAATAAACAGAAAAGTTCAACATTGGACTCCTATTTTAGGAGCAAAGAGGCTCAAAGCATGGAGGAGGACTGTGAGGTCAGAACTCCTGCACCAAAAGCCCCAAATGAAAATATAAGCTGGCTACAGGCCATAGAGGACCTTAAGAAGCAGATAAGAGAAGTGGGGGAAAATTTGGGAAGAGAAATGAAAAAGATATAAGAAAAGTATGAAATGACAGTCAACAGCCTGACTGAGGAAAATAAAACCTTAAAAAATAGACTAACTCAAATGGGAAAAGAGGCTCAGAAAGGCAATGAGGAGAAGAATGCCTTAAAAAGTTGAATTTGCCAGATGGAAAAAGAATCTCAAAAGCTCACAGAGGAGATTCATTCCTTCAGAGTTAGACTGGAGCAAATGGAAGCTAGTGACTTTATGAGAAATCAAGATACTATTAAACAGATCCAAACAAATGAAAGAATAGAAGGCAATGTGAAATATCTCATGGGAAAAACCATTGACCTGGAAAATAGATCCAGGAGAGATAATTTAAAAATTATTGGACTACCTGAAAGCCATGGTCAAAGAAAGAACCTAGAAATCATCCTTAAAGAAATTCTCAAGGAAAATTGCCTTGATGTTTTAGACCCAGAGGGCAAAATAGAGGTTGAAAGAATCCACCCTTCACCTCCTGAAAAAGATCCCAAAAAGAAAACTCCTAGGAATATTATAGCCAGGTTCCAGAATCCCCAGATCAAGGAGAAAATACTACAAGCATCCAGGAAGAAACAATTTCAATATTGTGGAAACACAATCAGAATAACACAGGACCTGGCAGCTTCTACACTGAGGGATAGAAAGGCATGGTATATGATATTCCAGAGGGCAAAAGAGCTGGGATTGAAGCCAATGGTCACCTACCCAGCAAAACTGAGTATCTTGTTTCAGGGGAAAATATGGTCATTCAGTGGAAAAGATGACTTTCAAGCATTCTTGAAGAAAAAACCAGAGTTGAATAGAAAATTTGACATTCAGGCAGAAGAAGCAAGAGATGCTTGAGAAGGTAATAAAGGAAAAGAAATCAACAGGAACTTATCAAAGTTGGACTATTTACAGTCTTACATGGAAAAACAATAACTGTGATTGATGGAACCTTTCTTATTATGAAAATAATTGAAGAAGGGTACATGGCATATGTTCACAGGTATACATGGATAGAGGGTACAGGTTGAATTTGATGGGAAGGGATGATTATTATTTTTTTTTCAAGGGCAATTGGGGTTGGGTGACTTGCCAGGGTTCACGTGGCTGGGTTTTTGTTTGTGTGTTGGGTGTCTGGGGCCAGATCCCGGCTCGGGTCCTTCTGGCTCCAGGGCTGGCTCTCTGCTCACTGCGCCACCTAGCCACCCCAAGGAAGGAATGATTCTTAAGGGGTGAAGTCAAGAGGTGACAGAGGAAAGTGCCAAGAGGAGATGGAGAGAGACAGGGTAGGGTAAACCATCTCATGTAGATGAGGCAAGGGGAAGTAGTTGCAGGGGAGGGGAAGAACAGGAAGGCAAAAAGGCAAAAGCATATTCTCATTGATGTTGGCTCAAGGAGAGAATCACATACATACTAAATGGAATATGTTACCCTCACTCACTCTCCTTAGTAGGGGAAAGGGGGATGAGAGGGGGGATGATGGAGGTGAGGGCATTCTGGGGACAGGGGAGGTTAGAAGTACCCACTATCAAAGAGGGACAGGATCAAAGTAGGGAATGGACCAGGTGGGAGGTGAGATGGGTGGGAGGGAAATATAAGAAGTGTTTTACAATATATCTACTATGGTAATGGTTTGCATAGCTATACATGTACAACACATACTGAATTGCTTATTTTCTCAGAGGGAGTGGGTGACAAGGGAGAAAGGGAATGGATCTGAAAATCGAAGTTTTAAAATTATATGTTTCATAAGATGTCCAGGCATTGGGGCTCAGAGATTCACCTTGCCCTAATGGCAAAGTCGAAGGGGGTATGGGAGAAGATATGGGAGAGAGCATATTGGATGAGGGGATATCTAGTGGGACTGCTATACTAGGGTGGTGGGTAGGGAAAAATGGGGGGAAAATGTAACTCATAATCTGGTGGAAATGAATGATGTAAACCAGAAGTTAATAAAGCATTTGTTTAATTAAAAAAAAAAAAAGAAATGTCTTTAGACAAAATAGAACATCAATTCCTATTTAAAACACTAGAAATGGGGGTCAGCTAGGTGGCACAGTGAGTAGAGCGTTGGCCCTGGAGTCAGAAGGACCTGAGTTTGGAACCGGCCTCAGACACTTAACACACACACAAAAACCTAGCCATGTGACCTTGGGCAAGTTCCTTAACCCCAATTGCCCTCTAAAAAAGAACAAAAAACACTAGAAATGATAGGAATAAATGGAGCCTTCCTTAAAATAATAAGTAGCATCTATTTAAAACCACCAGAAAGTATTACATGTAATGGGAATAAGCTAGAAGTGTTTCCAATAATATCAGGGGTAAAACAAGGATGTCTACTATCACCCCTCTCATTCCATCTGGTACTAGAAATGTTAGCAGTAGTCATGGTGGGTGGGGCAAGGGAGGGAAGAGCAATTTGAAACTCAAGAAACTATGGAATTGAATCTTGTAAACTAAAAATAAACACAAAAATTAACTTTAAAAATAGTATTTTTCCCCAGTTATATGTCAAGAAAAAAGATAGCATTAATTTTTACAAGATTTTGACTTTCAAATTTTCCCCCTCCCTCCCTCCTCTCATCTGAATACTATAGGCAGCTGGATACAGTATATACACATGCTATCATAAAATGCTTCAATCTGCATTCAGAGTTTTTCAATTGTTTATTTGGATATGGATAGCATTTTCCTTCAAGAGTCCTTTGAACTTATTTTGGATAACTGTGTTGCTCAGAAGACCTGAGTTATTCATAGCTGATCATTACACAATGTTCCTTATACTGTGTAGAATGTTTTCTGCTAATTTCACTTTGCAAAAGTTTCTATGAATCTTTCCAGGTTTTTCTGACATCTACCTATTCATGTTTTCTTTTTTTTTTTTAATTGCACAATCATACTCCATTACATTTATACATCACGGATTGTGTGGTTGTTCCCCAACTGATGTACATCCCCTCAGGTTCCAATATTTTTTAAAGCAATTGGGGTTAAGTAACTTTCTGAAGGTTTCATGGCTAGTCATTATTTATGTGTGGGTGCTCATTTTCTGAGGCCAGATTCTATCCCGGGTCATTCCAACTCTGAGGCCAAAGCTCTTACTCACTGTGCCACGTAGCCACCCCTAAGGTTCCAATATTTTGCCATTATGAAAAGACATACTATAAATTTTTTACACATGTAGGTCCTCTTCTCCTTTTTATGATATTTTTGGGATACAGAACTCATTGTGGTATTGCTGCATGCAAGATTATGCACAAGTTGGTTGTCTTTGGACCAAGTTCCAAATTGCTTTCCAGAATAATGAGATTAGTTCTCAAAATCAACAACAGTGCATTAATGTCCCAATTTTCTCATATCCTCTCCAAAATTTATTATTTTCCTGTTCTGTCATATTAGCCAATGTGATAGGTGTGAAGTAGTACCTCATAGATGTTTTAATTTGCATTTCTCTACTCAGAAGTTATTTGAGCACTTCTTCATATGCCTGTAGAGAGCTTTGATTTCTTCATCTGAAAAGTGCCTGTCCATATCCTTTCATCATTTATCAATTGCAGAATGGCTTCCATTCATGTACATTTGACTGAGTTCTCTGTATATTTGAAAAATTATGCTTTTTTATCAAAAATACTTGCTGTAAAGATTGCTTCTGAGCTTTCTGCTTTTTTTCTAATCTTGTTTGCATAGGTTTTATTTATATAAAAGTTTTTAGTTTAATATAATCAAAATTATCTATCTTATATTTTGTAATGCTCTACCAGTTTGGTCATAAATTATTTCCCTCACCATAGATCCAACAAGTAGATTATTCCTATTTCTTCTAATTTGCTTATTGTGTCACCCTTTATGTCTAAATCACGCCAAATATGTTTTGTATCTAACTTTTCTAATATGCTGTTTACCTCCTTAATTTCATTCTTGTTTATTCTTTGGTTGAATTTATCAAGTTCTGAGAGGGGACAGTTGAGGTCCCTTATTAGCATAGTGTTGATCTCTATTTCTTCCTGTAACTCACTTAACTTCTTCTCTAAGAATTTGGATGCTATACCACTTGGTGAATACATGTTTAGTGTTGACATTTCTTCATCATCTATGCTACCTTTTAGCAAGATGTAGTTACCTTTCACATCTCTTTTAATTATGTCTATTTTGCTTTTATTGTGAGATCAGGATTGCCATCCATATTTTTAATTTTTTAAATTTATTTACTTATTCATTTATTTATGTATTATTCATTCAACCATCTATTAATCTATCTATTTTAATTCATTTGAAGCACAATCAATTCTGGCTCCAACCAACTACCTTTACTCTCTGTGTGTCTCTCTGCTTGTGTGTTTTTTATAAAAAAAACAATTTGTAGCATTCTGTTTTTTTTTTAATATACTCTGCTGTCTACTTCCATTTTATGTTAGAGTTCATCCCATTCAATTATAGGTATGATTACTACCTATGTATTTTCTTCCATCTTATTCTTTCTCCTTTCTATCCTCTCTCTCTTTTCACCCTTTTCTTCCTCACCAGGATTTTGCTGCCATCTATCAACTTCCATGATCTTCTCTCTCTTCTTTCAGTCCACATCCCTCAAAATTTTACTTGATCTCCTATACGAAAATCATTTGTCTTCCATTTCTATGAAGGTGGGTGATGTCTTCCTCCACAGGTCAAATTTTTTTCCATATTTTTCTAAGTCCAGCAATGCATCATTACCTGCATGACAGCAGTATGCCAATCTTATATTGTGTAGTTATCTTAGTCTCTAACAATATTGATTAACATGGTTGACATATAGTTTAGTCTCCCTATTTCTCTCTTTTGATTAAATCTATTTTAGCATGAACTTTGTCTGAGATCATGACTACTACCCCTGTTTTATTTAATAAATTAAGAAATTAATAAACTTAACAATTGATAAATAATAGTCATTTTAATTCATTAAATTAAAATTTAATTAAATTACTAATGATTAATTAACTCCTTATTTTTGTTTGTGTATATCTTCTATTTTCTTTCCTTCCTTACTCCTCTACTTTACTTTTTTTACCCATTACCTTGCTCTTCTATTATTTAACCTACTCCTCCACCAAAGATTCTTGCCTTTTCCTTTCCCCCAACCCTGAAACCCTACTCATTCTCTCCCCCATCCTTATCTCCTTAACTCCTCTTATTTCTTTCTGAATTTAGAAGACTTTAATGACCTTCGAAATATATATGTATTGCTCCCACTTTAAGTGATTTACATTAAGAATATGGCTCCAGAAGTACCTGCCATCCTCCCCCATCTAACTCCTCTTGGTCAGTTCTTCCTCTTGTACTTCATTTATATAAGACAATTACTCAAGGGCGGCTAGGGGGCACAGTGAGTAAGAGCATCAGCCCACAGAGTCAGGAAGAACCGGGATCAGTTCTGGCCTCAGAAAATTAGCACCCACATGTACCATGTAAACTGGAGCAAGTTACTTAACTTCAATTGCTTAAAAAAAATAAGAAAATCAGTCTTCTTAAACCTTTTCCTAGATGGTTTATTTTTAGTATCACATCTTATTTAGCCCTAGCTCTACCTTTCTTTCAAACCAACCAATTACTAATAGCAATCTTAAACATATGATTTACATATAAAGAGTAAATATTCTGGCCTTATTGAGTCTCTGTAATTAGCATGGTGTTTATTTTATATTTCTCTTGGATCTTGAATGTTAAATTTGCTATTGTTCAGATTTTTTTACAACAAAGTTCTGAAAGTCTGGAAATCTGTAAATGTCCATCTTTTTATTTCCATGCAGAATTATGCTTAACCTTGCTCGGTATATTTCTGGCTATGAATCCAGTTCTGTTATTCTTTGATAGTGTTACAAGATCAGTGGTCTTTTAGTGTCACTTCTGCTATATCTTTTGCTATTCTAACTGTAGCTTCACCATATTTGATTTTTTTTTCTTATTGCTTATGATATTTTCTACTTGAGCTGGGTATTTTAGAATCTACCTATGATATTCTTTTAGGTTTTCTTCATAGTATCTCTTTGAGGTGGTGATAGGTGGGTATTTTCCTATTTCTTATTTCCCCCTCTAACGTTTTTGACATATTCCTTTATCTTTTTATTATTGTATAAAGATTCTTTTTTTGTCATAACTTAAGGTCGTGCGATTATTCTTACATATTATCAAATTAATCTGTTTCCTAAATCAGTTGCTCTTCTAATGAGATCTTTCACTTTCTTTTCTGTTTTTTTTATCTTTCCTATTTTGTTTTATTATTTCTTGGTCTCATAATTTTGCTGGTTTTCCATTACCAATTCTAATTTTCAAGGAGTAATATTCTTCCTTTAAGTTTCTAGATTACTTTATTCTAGTTGGTTGACTTTTTATTCATATTTTTTTGGGTTTTCTTTTGATTGTTTTTATTTTTTATTGTTTTCTCCATGTGTCTCATTTGATTTTTAAAGTCTCTCTCTCTCTCTCTCTCTCTCTCTCTCTCTCTCTCTCTCTCTCTCTCTCTCTCTCTGTCTCTCTCTCTCTCTCTCTCTCTCTCTCTCTCTTTTCTTTTTACAAAATTCTTCTATGAATTTTGGGCAGGTGCCCATGTGTTATTACTCTTTGGTGTAGGTAAGGCTATTTTAGTTTCAATATCATCCTCTGAAAATCAACCCTGGTATTTACTCTTCCCAGAATAACTTTCTAGGGTTGGATTCTTTCTCTTTTGCATGCTCATATTTTAAAATTTTATAGTAGCTCATTATTTTAATTACCTCTAGTCCTTGGGCATGGAAAGTGGTATCTCTGGCCTCAGATCCTCCTTGAATTCTCCCCTCTGGCCCAGAATGAAACCAATAATCCCACCATACTGTAAGTGCCAATAACCAGCAGCATACTGATGCCACTGCTCTTCACTCTGCAGGTTTGTGCTGGTTCCTTCCCACCCAGGGCCATGTCTCAGTTGCACAATTATGCTTGGTATACCTGATCAGGACACATTTCTTCAATCTTCCCCTGCTCAGGTGCCTGACTCCCCACACTGTTCAGGAGGTGAAAATCCCTGTGGCTAATGCCAGGGCTACCTCCCAACCCAATTAACACAAGCAATCACTACTTGTTGTTTTAGCAGAACTAGCCTGGAGGTGTTTACATGTCACAGGGTCAAAATCTCCAAACTTCTCCTATTGTCCCAGAAAAAATCTGTTCTCTACCAACACTCATTTATTTTCACCCCTCTATGTTTTCCCTGAGGTACTATGTTTCTTATTTGTGGAGGAAATCTGGAAAGGTTAGAGTTTTCTGATTACTCTGTTATCTCCCCAGAATTCACTCTTTCTTGATATATTATGCTTAATTTTCTCTGGCATGTGATTCTTAGCTGTAGTCCTAACTCCTCTGTTTCCCGAATATCATGTTCCAAGACCTAATATCTTCTAATATTGTACCTGACAAGTTGTGTGTAATTCTGACTGTCACTTACCAATATTTGATATGTTTCCTTCTGGCCAATTGTAGTATTTATTTTCTAATACCTGATAGGTCTAAAATTTGAATATAAGTTTCCTTGTAGTTTTTATTTGGTGATCTCTTTCCTAAGGTGGTCAGTGGATTCTTTCAGTACCTTTTTTGCCTTCTGCATCCAGAATATCAGGGCAGTTTTTCCTAGATAATTTCTTGAGAGATGCTATAGAGGTCCTCCTTTTGATTATGATTTTAGGTAGTCCAATGATTTTGATATTGTCTCTTCTAGATCTATTTTCCAAGTCAGTTTTTTATTCCTTTGATATGATCTTCCATTTTTTTATTCTTTTGAATTTGATTCATTGATTTCTTTTTTTTAACAAATGCTTTATTTATTTCTGGTTTACATCATTCATTTCCGCCAGATTTTGAGTTACAATTTTCCCCATTTTTCCCCTACCCACTACCCCAGAATAGCAGTGGCACAAGATATCCCCTCATCCAATCTGCTCTCTCCCATATCTTCTCCCATACCCCCTTTGACTTTACCATTAGGAAGAGGTGATTCTCTGTGCCCCAATGCCTGAACATCTTATCTCCCAATTACATGCAAAATAATATTAATAATAGTACTTGTATATATTGGGGACACTGAATTTTAAAACCTCGATTGTCAGATCCATTCCCTTCTTCCCTTGTCACCCATTCCCTCTGGGAAGATAAGCATTTCAGTATGTGTTGTACATGTATAGCTATGCAAACATTACCATGGTAGATATATTGTAAAAGGCTGCTTATAATTCCCTCCCACCCAGTTCACCCCCCACCTGGTCCATTCCCTACTTTGATCCTGTCTCTCATCAAAAGTGGGTACTTCCAAACTACCCTCCCATAGAATGCCCTCCCCTCCATCAAACCCCCTCTCATCCCCCTTCCCCCTACTCTCCAGCAGGGTGAGATATCCCATTTAGTATGTGTGTCATTCTCTCCCTGAGCCAGATTCAATGGGAAGATGGTTTTGCCTTTTTGCCTTCCTGTTCTTCCCCTCCCCTGCAGCCACTTCCCCTTGCTTCTTCTACATGAGATAGTTTACCCTACCCTGTCTCTTCCCATCTCCTCTTGCCACTTTCCTCTCTCACCTCATAATTCCACCCCTTAAGTATTATCCCTTCCCACAAAATTCAACCTGTGCCCTGTATCCATGTATAACTGTAAACATATATACACACATTCACATATGTATTCATATGTCCATATACCCATTTTCCATTATTTTCATACTGAGAAAGGTTTCATCAGTCACAGTTATTGTTTTTCCATGTAGGAATATAAATAGTTCAAGTTTGATAAGTTCCTTTTTATTTCTTTTTTCCTGATTACCTTCTCAGGCACCTCTTGCTTCTTATGTCTGGATGTCAATTTTCTGTTCAACTCTGTTTTTTTTTTTTTTTCCTCAAGAATGTTTGAAAGTCCTCTATTCCAATGAATGACCATATTTCCCCCTGAAACAAGATACTCAGTTTTGCTGGGTAGGTGACACGACTTCAATTCCAGCTCTTTTGCTCTCTGTAATATCATATTCCATGGCCTTTGTTCCCTCAGTGTAGAAGCTGCCAGGTCCTGTACTATTCTGATTGTGTTTCCACAATATTGAAATTGTTTCTT